>JZKD02S1917346.1:618101-639199 GCA_000966675.3 Picea glauca
CCCCCCCTACCTTTCTACCTTTAAGCGGAGGGGGGGGGTCTAGAATCGTAGATGCAGCTTTCCGACAGCCTAGATCGATGCGCCTGGATCAACGGCTCATGAATAGCTTCATCCCTCTCAGCTGCCCTGCCTTTAACTTGCGTGGGCCATTCTCCCATCATGTCACCTTCCTTTCCACCTTTTTCCTGCTGACATGTGTCATCAACCCACCTCCCACCTTTGGTCCGTAGGGCCCTCCCTTCTTTTCACCATCCACTCGTTGCTTGCCATGTGTCCCGCTCCGTTCCGTGTCAGCCTCTCACCAAAGGGTAAGTTTATTATATCCCATATTCCTCCCTTCCACTTGACGTTCTCCGCCATGAATCATCCTCTGTCACCCTTCCCATACCTCACCACTTCTTCCATGCCCTCATAATCTGATGCCACCACCCGTATCACGCGCCCCATCATTTGGTTAAAGGCCTCCATGCTTATCCCTCAAGCCATTCAGTTATTCCAGGTGGCAGCGTAAGAAGTCCTTCACATCCCCGGGTGCTGAGTCGGCCAGATCTTCCTCGATCCCAAGAAAGCAGTTACTGAAGCAGTTGGTGGTGGTTAGACATCATCTCCACCATAATGGGAACGTCTTGCAATGAATTAAAGGCACGTTGATTCACTGATGAAACTGTCAGAAGATCAATTGCGTCTGCCATAAGTTGCACGACCATTCAAAGATTGTGGTTGCAGAGTGTCAGAATCCATGCAGACGCAAAGCCTTCAATGCAGTATCTTGGTTCTACTGTTGTTGTTATTTTGAGTATATGTAGGCATTTTTTCCATTTTTGTATCTATCGATGGTAGAGCTAAGCTCCCGACTGTGTAGTTTTAGTGAACATTCTGGTTTCCTAGTTATGCCTCTGTGTTTGAGACTTCTTGGTTTATAACAAACAGTTCTCCTTTTTTCCATCTTTGTTTCATCTTATGCCTGAGAGTCCACAGTCGAAGGATTCACGTGGACTGAACAATCTTGTTATGATAAAGGATTTGTTGTGACATTGTTGTGCCCTCTGGTGTCCTGTGTTTGAATATAAAAGGATTTTGTGTTCGAATGCTTTCTTCTCTAGTCTGTTACGAACCGGATGTTTGTGATAGGCCTGCGCACTCTTCTCATGCCAGTATTCCCTCTACTCACCCTTTATTGCAACTTACTGTTTGAAGTTTATCAAGACCTCACTCTTTCATGCATGCTCGACACTGGTTTCTGAGTTGAGACGATATTGTTTTGAGTTTACTTCCATTTGATCACCCCTTTCAAACAAATCGTGACAATAAACTAATGGGCGTCGGGCTCTGCTCCTGCAAGTAATCCAGGAGTGACTTCCGACTCCAACATTTCTGGCGCCGCTGCCGAGGATGAAGTTGAATATTTTCCCCAGGATTGAACGACAAAGATCATCTGATTCTGAAGGTGCATTAGATATCAGAACTTGAATATTGCTACTGTGCACCTGGCGACTCCACTGTGACGACTCCGCTGGGAAGAACCTACTTTATCAACTGTGGCTTCGAGAGGCAGACATACGAGGTCTAATCCACACTTGCCTTTAGCTACACCAGAAGCTGACGTGGAAGCAGTGCACAAGAAGGGAAAGAGATATGAAAAAGAAGTTTCCTTCGCTGAAACAGGTAATACGCCCTCCCCTTCAGTGAGAACTCCATTTTCAGATTCTCAGCTTCCTAGTCGTCCTTCTTCCGAGGCTTCACATTTTCTGAACTTTGGGAGTGTTCCTGCTGAGTTTTCTCCTCCTGGTCCGGTATCAGAAAGAGAAATCCTTATCACTCCCCCTTCCTTGGAGGTCTTGCCTCATCACAGACCTCGAGCTTCCGAAGATTTCATCACCCCTCCTTCTGTTGTTACTATTGCATAGAGAGAAGTGACTGCACACTCAGGTACCTTGGCTTCCTCTCTATTTTCTCTGTTGTCTCCTCCAAGAACCTCTGTTCCAAAATCTCCTGTTCATACTCCTTCTCCTCCGAACTCTCCTCTACCTAATATCCCTATGGTTGGTGCTAATCCCCCTTTGAATAGGATGGATGCCATAGTTGCTGCCAGGTATGCTCCTTTGATTCTTCCCCATCCTCTGAACCCTCTCCCTGCTGGAGACTATTTGAAATACATGCCCAAGTTTAGTGGGGAGGGAGACATAACTTCTGAGGATCACTTGGCTGCTTTTTACAGTTATGCAGACAACCTGAATATCAAAAGTGAAGATGTCTGGATGAGAGTCTTTGTCCAGAGCCTAGATGGAGAGGTGAGGAAATGGTTCTGAGGCCTGGCCCCTGGGTCTATTGCTGGCATTGAAGCCTTGGATAACATTTTCCTGAGGCAGTGGGGAGATAGAAAATATTATATGTATTACATGACAGAGTTCGGGTCTCTGAGGAAGATGGAAGGAGAGTTTGTCTCAGACTTCTCCAAAAGATTTAATAAGATGTATAACAAGATTCCTGCAGAGATTAAACCCTCAGAGGCCTCTGCTCAAATTTCTTACGCTAGTGCATTTGATCCTGATTTCTGTCTCGTGTTAAGAGAAAGAAGAGCCACCTCTCTAGCTCAGATGCAAGATGCATCTATAGAAGTGGAATCCAACATATTGGCGGCCGACAGACTGAGGAACCAGGCTGACGCAGATAGAAGAAAGGAAAAGTTGGAAGCCTCAACTTCTGGCCCATCACTACCCAACCCTCAAATAAATGAGCTGACCCAAGTTATGAACCTCCTCAAAGAAGAGGTGGAAAGATTGAAGGTGGAGAGGAAGAAAATGAACAAGGGCCCCCAGAACACCGAGAACAGGGCAGGTTTCAGAAGGCCAAATAATTTTGCCCCTCCAGCTATGCACAGAGAGAAGGAAAGAGACAGAGATGACCAAAGAATTCAGGCTCCCTTCCAGAACAATTTTGTGGCCGATGAAGAACAAGAGGAAGTAGACGAGCCCGAGTCAAAGATCCATAGTTTAGAGGTCACTCCCCCTTTCCCTCACCTGACCCAATCAGCATATGAAGAGTCTCTCATGGATAGTCAGCTAAACGAATTAAGCAAAGGAGACAAGGCTGGCGGTGGTCGAGGCAGGTACAACCTGAGATCAAACAAGAGGCCAACAGCACCCGATGTTCCTGAGCCGTCCACTAGAGCAGAGATGCCTGCTAATGAAGTAGCAGACAGAGGTAAGAAGGCCCAACCCCTCTCTCCCATTGTTCAAAGTCATGTTCCGGAAATTAGAGAAATTCCAAAGCCCACGTCTTCTTTCAATTTCGAACATGAAATTCAAAAGATCAGAATTCCTGTGCCACTCACTGAGTTAATTAAACATGGGGAATTCAAAATGTGCTTCTTTGAGCTATTGAAGTCTGAAGCCCCATACCCTCTCACAGACTCCATAAACCTTCAAGATGAAAGGCCTGCAGTTGTCCTAGGTCCCATGGTAGAAGACAGAGATGATTCATCCCCTCCCTTCTACACATCCCTGAACATACATGATAAAGTGCTGCATAATTTCCTTATGGATTCAGGGGCCTCCCATAACCTCATGCCCAAAGCTTTCATGGAGGAATTAGGACTAGAAGTCACCTGAGCCTATCATGACCTCTATTCTTTTGACTCCAGGAAGGTTCAGTGTTTGGGAGTCATCAAGGACCTAGTAGTCTCCCTGTTTCAGCTGCCCATGAAGAGTATGGTCATGGATATTGTGGTAGCTGATGTTCCCCCTAAGTTTGGCATGCTGTTGTCAAGATCCTGGATAAAGAGACTGGGGAGAACCTTGCATATGGACCTCACATATGCCACCATTCTAGTTTTTTGGGGGGAGCACAGGAGATTATACAGAGAAGCCTAGCTAGCCTACATTGTCAGTGATGAAGCCAACCCTACTAATCATCCCATCTATGCTTTGGAGACTGACTTAGGCTCCAGTTTACTATAGCTCACCAACACCCCTGAGGCCCCTTTACAGATCAAAAAGAAGCCCACTATTAATCAGGAGACCTCCCCTCCAACCACCTCTGTTTGGAAGATGTTCTTTGATGAAGCTTCCTCCAGTATGGGTGCAGGTGCCAGAGTGATATTCATATCACCCTGTCAAGAGACCATATCTCTGTCATACAAGCTTGAATTCGAAGTCACCAACAATGTGGCGGAGTATGAAGCTCTGGTTCTGGGATTAAGGGATGCAAAAGAAATGGAAATTAAGGAGATAGTTGTGTTTGGAGATGCAGAACTGATTGTCCAACAGGTCAAGAATGTTTATCAGACTAAGCATCCTCAGCTCATGAATTACAGGAATGAAGTATGGGACCTGGTCGATAGTTCCTTCCTGGATTTTAACATTTCCTACATTCCAAGGGAGGAAAATGCCTCAGCCGACTTCTTAGCTTTCACAGCTAGTGTGCTTGAAGTTCCCACGCTGCCCACTACCAGGTCTGATGTTGAAATAAAATACATACCTTTTATACCAGACGATGTCAACACACTGGAAGGTGTTTGAGGATGATCAAGAAATTGAGAAATTCCTCCAGTCCATTGATGACTTTTCCACCATGCACATAGATGAGAACCCTGAAGAGGAAGACGATCATCACCCTGGGGAATTTGTGAATAGAATTGCTGATCACCAGATCATTCAACTACCAAGCAACCACATACCCAGAGGACTAATCCCATTGGAAAGGTTGTTTGATGGGAATGATGTGGCAGTGAAGGGTAAAGTCTCAGGTGAGGATGATGACACAGCTGAATGCAACATAGGCACATTTGAGGAGCCTAAGTTTGTCAAGCTGTCAAGGAGTTTGACTGAGGAGCAGGGGGCCGAGTATACTAAGTTGTTGAAGTAGTTTGCTGATGTGTTTGCATGGACCTATGAATATCTCAAGACATATGAAACATTAGTCATCAAGCACAAGATCCCACTAAAAGAGGAGGCTAAGCCATTCAAGCAGAAGCTGAGACAGATAAATCCCATGCTGCTACCTGTTATGGAGAAGGAAGTAAAGAAGCTGTTGGATGCCCAGATCATCATCCCTTTGAGATACTTTGAATGGGTGGCCAATTTGGTCCTAGTGAGAAAGAAGAGTGGAGAAATCAGACTCTGCGTCGATTTCAGGAACCTGAATAGAAGCTCCAGAAAGGACAATTATCTCCTGCCTAACATGGAACACATTCTGCAGAGGGTAACTGGTGCATCAAGAATATCCATGATTGATGGTTTCTCTGGATACAATCAGATATCAGTCATGCCTGAGGACAGAGAGAAAACAACGTTCACCACTCCTTGGGGCACATTCATGTATGCCAAAATGCCCTTTGGGTTGATGAATGCAGGAGCAACGTTTCAGTGAGCCATGGACATAGCCTTCGTTGGGGAGAAGGACCAGTTTGTAGTGATATATTTGGATGACATCACAGTATTCTCCAAGACTGACAAAGAGCACTGCTGCTACTTGAAGAGGGTTTTCCTGAAATGTCGGAGGTATGGTCTATCTTTAAACCCCAAATATTCATTGTTTGCCATGAAGGAGGGGAAATTATTAGGCCATATAGTGTCAGCAGAGGGAGTGAGAATTGATCCTGGTAGGGTAGAAGCTCTTCAGACCCTGTCACTTCCCAGGTCTAAGAAAGAAGTCCAAGCCTTTTTGGGGAAGATAAATTTTCTGAGGAGATTTGTTTCAAATTTTGTTGAGCTGGTGAAACACATTACAACCATGCTCAGAAAGGGAAATGAAGTAAAATGGACTGCTGAGCCCAGGGAGTCTTTTGTCCGAATAAAGAAGGCATTGACTGAGGCTCCTGTGCTTATCAGTCCAGATTATTCCAAAGATTTTTTGATATTTTCTTTTTCTTCCTATGACACAGTAGCTGCAGTTTTGTTGCAGAAAAATGATCAAGGACGAGAACAGCCTGTTGCTTTATTTAGCAGAGCACTGAGAGATGCAGAGATCCGGTACGAGATCATGGAGAAATAGGCTTATGCCTTGGTGAAAGCTCTCAAAGATTTCAGAGTCTATGTATTGCATTCAAATATCATTGCATATGTCCCTTCATCTTCTGTGAAGGACATTCTCATACAGCCTGACATAGACGGAAGAAGAGGTAAATGGATCGCCAAGATCCTTGAATTTGACCTGGATATTAAGCCCACCAAGTTGATAAAGGGGCAAGGTTTGGCCAAGCTACTGGCTGAATCCAATTGCGAGGCTTTGGGAATTAACATCATCAATGAGCAAGCTGAATCATCCGACAGTAATTACCATATCATCATACCACTAGCAGCATGTCCCTAGTACAGGGATATCTTGTACTTTCTACAGGAATTAAAGCCCCCTGACAGATTAGGAAAGAGTAGGGCCAGAGCTCTGAAGCTCAAAGCGGTCAAATATTACCTCATCGACCAAGCCCTATACTGGAGAGACCCTCTAGGGATACTATTAAGATGTCTGGACCCTCTGCAAGCCAAGAAGGTAATGTTTGATTTTCATAGCAGTCTCTGTGGAGGTCATCATTTTTGGAAGACCACAACCCACAAAATCCTCCAGGCTAGGTATTACTGCCTACTTTGTTCACTGATGTCTGCAGGGAGGTCAGAGCTTGCGTCAAATGCCAGAAATTCTTAGGGAAGCAACAACTCAAATCCCTGCCATTGAAACCTGTGGTGGTTTCAACACCCTTTCAGCAGTGGGGATTAGATTTCATCAGGGAAATTCATCCCCCTTCGAGTGGCCAGCACAGATGGATCCTCACTGTGACTGATTATTTCACTAAATGGATAGAAGCTGTCCCCACCAGAAGCACTTCTCACAGAGTAATCATCGGCTTCCTGGAGGACATCATAGCCAGGTTTGGCTATCCTAGCAAAATTGTCACTGACAATGCTTCCCCATTTCGGTCTGAGCCTCTGGTCAAGTTCTGTGAACAATTTGGAATTGCACTGATTCACTCCACTCCCTACTATCCTTAGGGAAACGGACTGGCAGAGTCCTCCAACAAAATCCTGATCAAGCTTATCAAAAATCTACTGGAGGACAATCAGAGGGCCTGGGACTCGAAGCTCAAATTTGCCCTTTGGGCTGATCGGGTGACAACCAAGAAATCCCTGGGTCTCTCACCTTTCCAGCTGGTTTATGGAATCGATGCCATTTTCCCTACTTAGCTTGCCTTACCTGTGGAAAATCTCCTTCAAGGCTACAAAGGAGAACCAGACCATGTGCTTAGAAGAATTCATCAAATGGTAGAAGTGCAGCAGGTCAGAGAATAGGTCATGGACAGAGCCTACAATCATCAACCGACGATCAAGCAGGCTTTTGACAAGAAGGGAAAGAAGAAGGAATTTGAGCAGGGTGATCTAGTGCTCAAATGGGATGCACCCAGGCAGGAAAAGGGAAAACACAGTAAATTTGATGCCCTCTGGTTCGGGCCTTTCAAGATCCTTGAAGTATTTTCAAACAACACTTACAGGTTGCAGGATCTGGAAGGCAATGAAGTTTTTAGCAGCCCAGTCAATGGGCATTTCTTGAAAAAATGTTTTCTGTGAGTCGCGGTCAGCTCTTTTTATTTTGTTTTGTTTTGTAAATATTGTTTCTGTTTTCATTTTTTCAGACTAATAAATAACTCCATAGCCCAACAACAAAGGCACTAAGTCTGCAAAAGAGTTCTTAGAGCATCACAGGGATGAATCTATCCCCCATGGAGCCAAATGTTAGTGATATTTCTTATAAAGGGGGCTATAACGTGAAAGAATGGGTTAAAAACCCACTTGTCCAAAGTTTCGGATGATAATGCGCCCAAAGTAAATCACAAGCAAATTCGAGTGGCAACAATTTGCGCACCCGGATCAACGACGCATATTGGATTCCGGACCCCCCTTGCCTTTCTACCTTTAAGAGGGGGGGGGGTCCGGAATTGGGGGCACACCTCTCCAACGGCCCAGATCAGCACGCCCTGATCAACGGCGATGAAGACCATTCCGGACCCCCCCTGCCTTTCTACCTTTAAGCGGAGGGGGGGGGGGTCCGGAATCGCAGATGCAGCTTTTCGATGGCCTAGATCGATGTGCCTGGATCAACGGCTCATGAACAACCTCATCCCTCTCAGCTACCCTGCCTTTAACCTGCGTGGGCCATTCTCCCATCATGTCACCTTCCTTTCCACCTTTTTCCTGCTGACATGTGTCATCAACCCACCTACCACCTTTGGTCCACAAGGCCCTCCCTTCTTTTCACCATCCACTCATTGCTTGCCACGTGTCCCGCTCCGTTCTGCGTTAGCCTCTCACCAAAGGGTAAGTTTATTGTATCCCATCTTCCTCCCTTCCGCTTGACGTTCTCTGCCATGAATCATCCTTTGTCACCCTTCCCATACCTCGCCACTTCTTCCATGCCCTCATAATCCGATGCCACCACCCATATCACACGCCCCGTCATTCACTTAAAGGCCTCCATGCTTATCCCTCAAGCCATTCAGTTATTCCAGGTGGCAGCGCAAGAAGTCCTTCACATCCCCGGGTGCTGAGTCAACCAGATCTTCCTCGATCCCAAGAAAGCAGTTGGTGGTGGTTAGACATCGTCTCCGCCATAATGGGGACGTCCTGCAATGAATTAAAGGCACGTCGATTCACCGATGAAACTGTCAGAAGATCGATCGCATCTGCCATAAGTTGCATGACCATTCAAAGATTGCGGCTGTAGAGTGTCAAAAGCCATGCAGACGCAAAGCCTTCAATGCAGTATCTTGGTTCTACTGTTGTTGTTATTTTGAGTATATGTAGGCATTTTTGCCATTTTTGTATCTATCGATGGTAGAGCTAAGCTCTCGACTGTGTAGTTTCAGTGAACATTCTGGTTTCCTAGTTATGCCTCTGTGTTTGAGACTTCTTGGTTTATAACAAACAATTCTCCTTTTTTCCATATTTGTTTCATCTTATGCTTGAGAGTCCATAGTCGAAGGATTCGCGTGGACTGAACAATCTTGTTATGATAAAGGATTTGTTGTGACATTGTTGTGCCCTATGGTGTCCTGTGTTTGAATATAAAATGATTTTGTGTTTGAATGCTTTCTTCTCCAGTCTATTATGAACCGGATGTTTGTGATAGGCCTGCACACTCTTCTCATGCAAGTCTTCCCTCTACTCACCCTTTATTGCAACTTACTGTTTGAAGTTTATCAAGACCTCACTCTTTCATGCATGCTCGGCACTGGTTTCTGAGTTGAGACGATATTGTTCTGAGTTTACTTCCATTTGATCACCCCTTTCAAACAAATCGTGACAATAAACTGATGGGCATCGGGCTCTGCTCCTGCAAGCGATCCAGGAGTGACTTCCGACTCCAACAGAAAGGTAAGAGTGAAAATTTTTGGTTAAAGAAGTAAGACTTGTAAAGCTCAGTGCTCTGATAGAGGTAGGAATAGTTCAAATTCCTCACATCTGAAAGCCTTATGCTCTGAAGAAGTAAGAAAAGTGGAAATCTTTGTTTCTAGAATATGGATCTAAGTATGTTTAATAGATTTTGTCCTAGCTTGCAAACTAGGGCTCTAACAGATGAAAGAAAGTTTGATACAAATAGATCTGATAAGCATAATGATAGATATGCTATACCTATGTATAGAAAGAATGTTTAGACTAACAAATGGATGCAGGATCCTAGAAAGAATTTTTGGTAGGCTAGCTACTATGACCCTAGTGCAGAGTATAGAAAATATTGATGATCATTCAAGAGAAGAAGAGGGTTAACTCTTTGCTATAGTTGAAGAAGACCTGGACATCTTGCTAAGGAATGTCCTGGGAGAAAACCTAGTTGTCTCTGTTGTAAGGCTATGGACCATGAAGTACTGGATTGCCCTAGCATGATTGCTAGGCTTGAAAAAATGAATATTGAAAAAGTGAACCTTGAGAAAGATCTAGAGACTAAGATTACTGAAGAACCCCAGAAAGAATCAAAGAAAGTATTGATAAAAATGCAAGAAACCCTGAATGTTCACAGAGACATCAGCTTATTAGAGATCTTCAAGGAGAAAGAACAAGTCAAAGTGAGAATAGGAGGCTTCGACATTGACTGTGATCTAGACGAAGAAACATAGGTGAATATCATGACACAAAGAACTTGGGAAACCCTAGGAAAGCCTGCTATGGTTCCTTCACTAGGAGGAGTAGGCTTGTTTAAAGGAAAACTGGTAACCCTATGTGGAAGGATTACCCAGATAGCTATGACTACCCATGGAACCTTAACAGAAGAATATTTTGAGATTATTAGGTTCATGGAGAACAGTGCCCCTTTTCCAGTTTTGTTAGGCAAAACTTGGATTGAGAAAGATCAGTTTTGAAAGCAAGAAGAGGAAGAATTAGAACAAAATAAGCAAGAGTTAAAGGCTTTCGTGTCTAGAAGAATAACACACTTAATCGAAGAACAACAGGATAAAGAGAATCTATTTAAGCATCAAGACTTGAATGTCGAAGTTGAAAAAGTACAAGAACAACAAAGTAGAGCACCTACCCCAGAGCCAATGAAGGAAGAAGCACCGATACTGAACCCTGTGAAGGATATTCAACAACGCGAAATTACAATTCCAAGAGAAGATAAGAATTAGAATGGAAAAAGGTTGACTGAGACAAAGCTCTCTGAAAAGAATGCCTAGAAACTCATGAAGAAGAAATCAAAGTTAGAGAAATTACAGAACGTTCCATAAGAAACCCCGCAGAAGGTAAACATGAAAAATTTGAGCTTCGTCGGGATAGCAGAACATCAACATATGGCACTTCGCCATGTCGAAGTAATATATCCATTAGAAGATGATATACCCATTCTGTTGATGGCCCAAACGGATCGAAAGAAAGTTATGGCATGCTACCAGATTGTTAGACTACGCCATAATGGGCATAACAAGAGTTAATGGACCCTCCTATCCATTGCAAGCATTCCATTGCAGATTTACTTACTTATTCCATCGTGCCATGCCCGGAAGACATTTTTGCCAATTGAGAACTTGAGCTCATAGAATACATGCATTTTGAAATAGTGATTACTCCACCCTTACTCTCTACCCGATTACGGCACCTACATTCCATTGACAACCCGAGATAGTGATCCCGAGCTTACATTTCCAACGAGCTTAGCATAGCAGAAGAATATGTGAGAGAAGTACTTGCTATCTTAAGAACCAAAAGAGTCATGTCGGAAAGAGGAATGTCCACTTGAGTCCAAGCATCGTCTACAAGAGGAGTAGCAGCTTCCCCATCCACTGCTTGGGCTGGACCATCCCGACAGACCACTGAGAAGTGTACTAAACACAGAGATGATATCAAAAACACCAAACTAATCCCAAGCATCTTGCCTTCTTACATACCTCCCCTAAAATGTGAAATCAACTGTGACAATGTACCTGGAGAATTCGATTATACTATAATCTTTGCGTACCTACCTAAAGGGGTGCACGCAGTTCGTACTAAGCAGAACAAGCTCGCAGCATTGAATTTTTACGACTTCAACCTCAGTGATAGGAAATACTACAGTATTCTTGCCCCGCATAAGTATCTAAGAATAACGAAGGGAAAGAATTCCAATATCGTCCCTCAACAATGGATGATGAACCTCGCACAATCCACCTTGCTTAATGTGATGAAGATACCACACTTCGGCAGACACCAGGAGGTGAATGCTTGCATGAAGTTACTACTGGCAAGATACCATGGAGGATATCTATGTTTGAACCAACATATAATGATTGATCTGACGCTGATCAATCAGATCACCAGGCTGAACATTCAGGGCCCTGATCCCCAAGACTATTATCCTGGAAAGACCGCAGACCGTGCTCTTTCCCAGAAGATCAAAGAAGAATATAGAAATGTTGAGAATGGAAAATGAGGTTACAAGGTAGCCTCTATTGAAAGTGGTGCAGTGCACCTCACCTGTCATATGATCACAGGAAAGCTAGTTCACAAGAACAGACCAACACAAGTATCCATTTTTGTAGTTGATCTCGTAGGGAAGCGCCTATAAGGAGTTCAATTGAATTGGTCGAAGTACTTGGCGGATCAACTCAAACTGGATTGCACATAAGTGCAAGACTAAGGGTATGAGTTCCATTTCAGTTGGCTTCTCATACTGATCACCTTCATAGCATGGGAGATGCTGGAGGATGTTGTTTTTCCTGAGACCCATCAATTTGAACCTTTGGCTGCGAAGTTCAATACCTTATGGTACATGACAGATATGAACAAGCAATGGTAGTCAAATGCCATTTTCCATAAGTACTATATCCAATTGAAGACCACTATACAAGCTACACCTCACATTACTTCGAACACACTCCATATATTCAGACCCTTAATGAAGTTCAATGTGGATCACCACTTCATTTATATAACAGTGCACGTTGATGGAAACACGGAGCAACTTCAATCCTATTATAAATTGATAGAATAAGAACTAGAGGAGATTACCAAGGAGTGGTCAGAAAACCTTCTCATTCCAACAAACCCCATAGAATTGTCTGATGTTTATAGCCCAAAAACTGTACCGGATACACCAGGACCAAGCAAAACAAAGAAATCTGAAGAGATTCACGACATAGACAGTCCATCTGTAAGGACTGCCTCTATCACACCAGACAAAGGAGGTGATGGTGAAGAGATAGGAGCTGAAGAAATTGAACAAAAGAAAGGAGAAGTACTACCTCCTAGGGATGAAGAAGAATCAACAAAGAAAAGGAAAGTCTCACCTCTGAAATCTTCCTCCCGAAAGAAACCTAGGACCCCTGTAACCAAGATGTGAACTTCCCTCACGTTGGATGACTTTGATTTCATCATCGTAGCAGTCAATGATGCTTCAAAGGAGATAGTAGAGAAGCAGGAGGCAAAGCAGGAGTAGATGTATAACCGTATAGATATTGAACTCCAAGGAGTTCAGCAAGCACTCCAGTCTAGCCACGCAATCTCCACTATGGCTCTCCTAGAAGGGACAATAGAAGTAGGACATGAACCTGTTCAACTCCGACAAATTGTTGATACAGTTGAAGCTCGACTTCGAAGTGCAGAAGAAAAATTAGAGAAATCCACCCAGGTTTTGACACTAGTACAAAAAATACTTGTCGACCAGCACAGTGTAGTAGATAAAGAGAAGCTTGCTCTCCAAGCTAAGTTCGAGGAAGAGAAAATATAGCTAAAACAAGAAAAGGAACAATGGATTACAGAGAAAAATGAAGTAAAAGAATAAGTCATCAGAGCACTTCAATATGTGACATTCATAGAGGTAAAAACAGAAGAAAGCATTCTCCAGCAGCTAGTATAGCGTTCCCCAGCAGCTGGTACAACTTGAGAAAATTATACAGAAGCTTCAGCAGTGAATTGCAGACTTAGAACTATGTGTTGTGCTCGAGACCCCTCAGAAGATAAGAGACCAATGAGAATCAACTTCTCATATAATATTTGATCGAATGAAAAATCTTTCTTCGGTGTGCAAGAAGCTCAATAACAAGAGCACCCAGACATATAAAAATCTTACAGAGAATTTGGAGTTACAGGCACTGGAGTTGCAGCTCCAAGAAGGAAAGAATCATGCGGATACATTACAGGCGGAGCTGAAGGCTTTATCCCCAGTGGATAGAATGAAAACATTTCATGAACAGTGCACCACCCAACAACAGATACACACGATCCAGAGTAAAGTGATGGAAGCCACGCAACGAATCCAACCAGTGCAAGACAAGGCATGTGTAATGTCCCCAAGGCCGAGTCCGATTGTAAATCATGTTTATGAAATGAATTGTAATTATGTTTTATAGGCTGGTGAGCCAATTTTATATAAGCTGGTGGGCTTATGTGATTGTTAGGCCAGAGAGCCTAAATGTTGAAGGCCAAGAGCCTAATTTTGTACATGTATCTATGCACATTATTAATAAAAGTATAAACACCACCACATGCAGACTAACCATGATGAAGGAGTGATGGGGGACTAAGCGTCCACAAAGTGGGCAAGGGATTAGGGGTTGGAAGGTGGGAAAGAGAGGCTAAGTGTTGAGCCTAGGGGCTTAAGTCCTTGGGAATAATATTTTAATATTATTCCAAAAAGGCATGTGAAATACATGTTTTGTCCTAAGTTCCTGGGGAGGAAAGCATGCTGATGGAACGCATGCAACTTCATGGGTGACAAGTATCAACCCAAGTGCATGCAGTTAAAACTGCTAAGTTAAGCCATGATGGGGGTTCCTCCCCATTCCACCGTCGACTGTATGAACCATACATCCCATCCGACCTTTACAGGAGTACCCTCGTGCATCCCTAAAAACCGAGAGGCCTGTGTTTGTTTGTGGGATATCCAATACAACTTCTGTCTGAACAGTTCAAGCCTGTGTGTGGGATCTTTGTCCCGAAACCATAACCACGAGACTATGTCATAATTGTTGGGCCTGTTTGGGAATCCCATGTTTGTTTTCCCCGTTGGCTATTGTGGCCACGCAATGCTGGACTGTGCGTGGCTTGCTGGCTAGTGTAAGTTCATGTTGAGATTGTGTCTAACCGCTCTTTAGGTGAGGGAGGTGATTGTTGTTGGAAGAGGCAGTTTGTCAGGCCTGTGAGAAACTCTCTCCAGATGAAAGAGTTTGTTGGGGAGTGGTTTCTTCCAAAGAGTGTCCAACACCAGCTTCAGGCTCTGAGACTTCCTGATCTGGCCTATTGCTGAGACCCAGAGAGGGAGGTGTAGCATCAATGGACTATTCTTGTGAAGGTGTATACTCTCGGGTGGAACAGGCATGTGGGGAATGAGAGTCTGTGAGTAGTGGGCGTAAGAAGGCATCCTGGGAAGAATCCTTCTAGTCATTCTGTGCAGTTCTCCCTGTAACCTCAGCCTAGCCTAGGATTCCTTTCCTTGGGGTGGAGCTTAGTCCCAACTCAGGGGTGACCCACTGCTGAGCTTGATGGGCAACGTGGTCTAAGGCTGGGAGGTTCATGGAAGGCCTGCACGTGGTTGGTGGAATTACCACCGTTTCAAAGATAAGTACCATATTATGCTTTAATTACATTTTGCATGCCTGTGTATTTATATTTATCATGCATTCTGCTGTGCATATGAATTATTGTTAATGCCAGGGATTATTTATGTTAGTAGTAATTCTTGTGCTTCCTCTGAGTTTAAATTTGATTAAAAATGCATGTTATTAACTAAGTTTTAGAATGATGTTTTTCCGCATAGTGTCTACCCGACTAGTGGGATGGATGAAGGCTGGGGGAGTGTTACAGATTGGTATCAGAACCATGGTTCCAACAATAATACTAGATGGGCCAGATAAGTCGTCTTTGGACCAAGGTTTTGAGGAAAAATTGTGTCTGGAGGAACAATTTCATACCTTTGAATATTCCTGAGTGTCAAGGAGTCACTTGATTGTGTTACAAAGATCAGGAGGTGTAGCAGTATTATAAAACTGCAACCGCTGTGGTATATGGCCACAGGGAGAGAGAACTCAACACCAGAAGTGTTGGAGCCATAGGATCTATTCAGGAGGAAAGGAGAACCCTCATGACCGTCAAATATGGAGAACGTGCATGATGTTTAAAACCCTTTGAAGTTGCATAGTAGTGTGGAAATCGCGGTACGCGAAATCCTGAAATGATCTACACCGTAGATCATAGAAGAGGAACTTGACCATTGGATCAAGTAGATTAATAAACCGTAATTTCATTAAGCGGTAGGAAAATCTGAGCAGCTAGAATCTGCATACCCAAATCTATGGCCAGGGTTCCATTCCGGACCCCCTTCGTCGTTCTACCTTTAATGAGGGGGGGGTGGGGATCGGGAATTGAGCACGCAGGTTTCGACGGCTTAGATTGGAGCGCTCCGATCTATGGACAAGATTGGATTCCAGACCCCCTTTTCCTTTCTACCTTTAATAAGGGGGGGGGGGGTCCGGAATTGGAAAATTTGTGTGGGTCCCCCAAAACACCGAAAGGATCTGCGTTGTAGATCTGAGAGAGGTCCAACCGTTGGATTTCACTTGGAATGGATGTGGACACATGGGTGTGTACCACGTGCCAGTGGGTCGACAAGAAAAGCAAGAATGGTGGGACCAAATGACATCATCGAAGGTGACATGGACCCTCCTAAGTGTGCCATTTTCCATGGTGGATGTGGGAGACAGTTGTGCTCTACGGACCTAGAGGGTAAAGTAAATCGGGATTTTGGAAGTCGAGGATTGAAGTGATAAGAGACTTGGAGTCACTGCTTCGTGAACTCCCGGGTACCGAAGACCCGAAAACCCGAAATGCCGAAGTCCCAAAATCACTACCTTGGTTGGTGACAACTGTGCTCTAGGCCTAGGGGGAGAGAGGTTGAGTTTTTCAGAAGTCGGGAGTTGGAGAGGGAAGTGAGTGCAAGAACATCCGGGGACCAAAACCCCGAAGCCCCGAAGTCCCGAAATTTTCGAAAACAAAAGAACCGTCGAGGATTTAAATGTTATATCTTTGTGGACTGAAAACATGAAACTCGAAGTCCTGAAAGCAAGTATGAGAGCCTCGTGGACCAAAACCCCACAACCTGAAGTCCCGAAGTCTTGAAAATTGCAGAGCCAAACAGAGCTTAGAAAACTTAGTGGATTCAAAACATTTTTCTTATTCACTTTGGTTTATGAATGTTGAAGTTGTATTAAGGGTTCAAGGGCTGACAATTTTTGGTTGACTGCACATTGTGTGTGCAGAGTTCAACAAGTGTTAGGACAGCCGAGAATCGACGCCGAGTATAGAAATGGAAGAGGTGTGGATTGCCTATGATTCAGAGAATGAAAGAGAAGGAAGGGATGTCAACTTGGGAGTCGAAGGATTGAACTCCAATGGGCATGGAAGAGAAGTGGATAAGGAAGGGCATATAATGAAAATCATTAAAGGATTGCAAAGAAATGCCCAGGCTAACTGATTCGATAGTCAAAAGCTCATGAGGGTCAGGGATCGGTAGGGTGAATTCAACTTAAAAATGTTGAAGAGCCTAGAAAGAATAGAAAGGAAATTGGAGAAGGGGAGTGACTCAAGAAAGGCATAGAGTTGCAGGACCCCTGACAGGAAAACAATATCAAGAAGTGTCAAGACCCCTGAGAGGAGAAGAAGATTGAGGAGTGGTAGCAGACATCATCATTTCTCCCCAAAGAATTCTAGTAGTGAGGCACATAGTAGTTCAAGCCCATCCACTACCAGGAAACATCGAAGATCTAGAGTGGATGAATTGAAAGGGGAGATGAACAATATTAAGCCTCCTATGTTTGATGGAGAACATAAGAAGGAGGAAGATGTCGAAACATGGTTGCTTGGCATGAGGAAATATTTCCAACTGCAGAATTATTCCTCTCATGCAAAAGGAAGGATTTTGATGTTTCAACTAAAAGGAAAAGAATCCATGTGGTGGGATCAGTTTGTGTAGGTGTAGCACATTAGGGAGAAATATATCACTTGGAAGGAGTTCAAGAGGTATTTCAAGAAGAAATGCCTAACTAAAAGATACTATGATAGAAAGATGAAGGAGTTCTTCATACTCAAGTTAGGCAGCATGACCATTGATGAATACGAACGAAGCTTTTTGGAACTACTGAAGTATGTTCCATTCATCAAAGATGAGGCTATCAAGATTCAGAGGTATCTGAGTGGACTGCCACCTTCCATTGGTGACAAGATTCAATATGATGATCCTAAGACTATGGAAGAAACAATAAGAAGGGCTAAATGCTTACATGAATAGCAAAGAGAAAATCCTACCTTTCTGAAGGCTTGGGATGACCAAAAGAAGTTTAAGAAAGAACAGAGGAAGAAGGGAAACAAACCTCCCTTTTTCAGAAATAGTCCTCAAGGACATCCATCGTTTAGAGAGTTGAGAATGCCCATTCAGTGTTGGGGCTGTAAAGGGAACCACAAGTACAGAGATTGTCCCCATAAAAATGGTAAAGCGAGATCCGTCCACAATGTTCAGCAAGCTGAAATAGTGGAGGATATGGTTAGTATAATGCCAAAGATCTACGCATCCCTGGACAACAAGCAAGTTGAATTTCAATCACACATGATTGAAGTGGAAGGTATGATTAACAACCGACCATTTATTATTTTAATTGATTCAGGGGCTAGCCATAGTTATGTAGATCCTAGGGTGGTGGAAAGTTTGCATTTATCAAGAAGCAAACATGAAAAGTATTGGTTAGTGCAGTTGGCTACAGGAACCAAGAGGAAAGTCACTGAGTTGGTTAAGTCCTATCCCGTGGACATGAAGGGATTGAGCACTAAGGCTGAATTGAATATTCTACCTTTAGGATCTTACGACTGCTTAATTGGGATGGATTGGTTGGACCAGAACCATGCCCTCCTAGACTGTCGTAACAAGAAATTTGCATGCCTAGATGAGGAGGGGAACCAGAAAATAGTCCAAGTAATTCCCAGAGCTGTGACTATTAGAGAAATCTCAGCAATGCAGTTGAAGAAGTGCTACAGAAAAGGCTGTCAATTATTTGCAGCCCGTGTTGAAGAAGATCCAGAGATGAAGTCTCAAATATTGGAGACCATGAGGTACTCACAGAGTTCAAGGATGTATTCTAGGAAGTACTTGGACTACCTTAGAAGAGAGACATCGATTTTTCTATAAATTTGATGCCTGGAACAACTCCAGTTTCGAAAGATCCTTATAGAATGAGTATGTTGAAACTGAAAGAGTTGCAATTGAAGCTTGAAGAGCTTCTAAAGAAGGGGTACATTCACCCAAGCGTGTCACCTTGGGGTGCCACAATCTTGTTCGTGAAGAAAAATGATGGGACATTGAGGCTGTGCATTGAATTCAGATAGTTGAACAAGGTAACTGTCAAGAACAAGTATCCTTTGCCGAGGATCGATGATCTTTTTGATCATTTGAAGGGTGCGAAAATATTTTTGAAGATAGATATCAGATCAGGATATCACCAGGTAAGAATAAAGGATGAAGACATCAGCAAGACTACCTTTAGAACAAGGTATGGTCATTACGAGTTCACAGTGGTACCATTTAGGATGTCGAATGCACTTGTTGTTTTTATGTGCTTGATGAATGGTGTATTCAGGGACTATCTAGACAAGTTTGTCATAGTCTTCCTGGATGACATTTTGGTGTATTCCAAGTTAGAGGAAGAACATGAACAACACCTGAGGATGGTGTTGCAAGTGTTGAGAGAACATCAGTTGTATGCTAAGGAATGGAATGGTCAACACCAAGGAATGTGGCGGAAGTTAGATCCTTTATGGGTCTAGCGGGCTATTACAGAAGGTTTATAGAAGGGTTCTCAAAGATATCTCACCCTATCACTTCCTTGCAAAGGAAGGAGAAAATGTTTCAGTGGACTGAAGAGTGTGAGAAGAGTTTCCAATGATTGAAGCAGTTGTTAACCAGCACTCCAATCTTGAGGATTGCAGATCCAAATATGGATTTCGTGGTGTGTACAGATGCATGTAAGGAAGGGTTGGGAGGAGTTCTCAGCCATAATGGATTTGTAATTTTTTATGAGTCCAGGACACTAAAAGAGCACGAAACGAATTATTCCACTCACGATTTGGAGTTGGCAGCAATCGTTCACACTCTGAGGAAATGGAGACATTACCTCATGGGAAGGAGATTTGAACTTAGAACAGACCATAATGGTCTGAAATATTTGTTTGATCAGCCAACCTTAAATGCTAGACAAAGTAGGTGGCTGGAATTTCTGTGTGAATACGACTTTGATATCAAACATATCAAAGGGAAGGAAAACAAGGTGGTCGATGCACTCAGCAGAAAGGTGCACGACTTACATGCTTAAACCATTGGCATGTATAGGAATGATATTAAGGATAGAATTCTGGAAGCTGCAAATGCAGATTTGCATTACAGAGACTTGGTAGCAAAGCTACAACAGAGTGAGAGACCGTAGA
Organism: Picea glauca; assembly: GCA_000966675.3. Taxonomy (NCBI): domain Eukaryota; kingdom Viridiplantae; phylum Streptophyta; class Pinopsida; order Pinales; family Pinaceae; genus Picea; species Picea glauca. The sequence continues at coordinate 638,021 of JZKD02S1917346.1, forward strand.
AAGAGGAAAATTACACCTTAGAAGATGATGGAATACTTCTGTACAAAAACAGAGTGTATATACCCAATGTCCAGAGTTTGAAACTTGTGATTATAAGAGAAATGCATAACGTGACTTATGCTGGACACCCTGGATATCAGAAGACTGTGGCAGCAGTCAAAAGCCATTACTTTTGGCCGGGTATGAAGAGAGAGATCGTTGAATACATCGCTAGATGTATGGAGTGCTAGAAAGTTAAAGTTGAGCATAGGCACCCAGCAAGGTTGCTGCAACCCATAACCATTCCTAAGTGGAAGTGGGAAGTAGTAACGATAGATTTTATTACAAAATTGCCCAAAACAAGCAAGCCTCATGATTCAATCATGGTGGTGGTGGATAAGCTTACAAAAGATGGCCATTTTATTCCACTGAAAACTACTCATAGGGCAGCAGATGTTGTTGATATTTTCTTAAAGGAAGTGGCATGCTTGCACGGAATTCCTAAAATGATTGTGTCTGATAGGGACCCAAAATTCACCTCAAATTTTTGGAAAGGACTGTTCAAAGGATTCAGAACGAATCTGAAATTTAGTACAGCGTATCATCCTAAGTCTAATGGATAGACAGAGAAGGTGAACAGAGTAATAGAAGACATTCTAAGAATGTATGTGATGGACAAACCATCAAGATGGGAAGACTACCTGTACTTGGTAGAATTCGCCTACAACAATGGGTATCATTCATCGTTGAAGATGAGCCAATTTGAAGAACTTGATGGAAGAAAGTTAAATAACCCATTGAGCTGGGATAATCCAGCTGATAGAGCAGTAGTTGGGCTAGAGTTTCTCAAGGAAATGGAGGACCAGATGATAAAAATTAAGCAGAATTTGAAAGATGCCCAGGATAGGCAGAAAAGTTATGCTGATAAGAACATAACCCACAGAGAATTCAAAGTGGGTGATCATGTTTTTGTGAAAGTGAAAACTAATAGGAGTTCCCTGAAACTAGGAAGTTGTGCCAAGTTGGCAGCCAGATTTTGTGGGCCATTTGAAATCATGGAAAGGATTGGGCCAATTGCATACATACTTGCATTACCTGCATCTATGACTGTACATAATGTGTTTCATGTTTCATTGCTTAAGAAATATATACCTGATGCTAATCATGTTATCAATTGGAATGTGATTCAGGTGGAACCAG
>JZKD02S1917346.1:656163-673238 GCA_000966675.3 Picea glauca
AGCTCCAACTCCCCAATTCTCTGGTTACAACTAGAAGGAGGCTACAACCCCCTATGTTCTCCGGCTATAAATGGAAGGTGGATACAACCACCTGTCCTTGCCCTGTCCAATCGCCATGACGTATAAGTAGAATACTAAAACCACTGTCACACTATCACTATGAGATATACCATTGGACAACTGTACCAACCTATACTACTAACTTGCATCCTACCTGTACAACTTCCCTGTAATCAATATGTACCCGAGATGAACATGTAAAAAAAAAAATACAATAGGTACGCGACCTGTAGTGTTGTAGCACGCGTATGTACACGCCCTATCTGTTATGCAGTTTGTGTATGTATGCGACCGAACTGTTATGCAACCTACGTATGCCTTCTAAAAACTAGGGTTTTCGTTCTTCTGAAAACTTCTGACCCTGTGTAACTTCTTTCACATAGAACTGTAACCTGTCACTGTACCCCATGCATGCATCCTCATACATAAACTTTACCCAAATCATATATATATATATCTAGTCATGTACCATATAGGCGTGTGTAATCATGAACAAGTATAATAACCCTCACATGATCTAGTCATCAAACCATTTCTGATATTCATCCTCTCAATACATCAACCACTTCACAAATACAAGCTATAAACCATGTACCACAAACCCTTAGCCATATGCCAAGAAATACAAGATGTGCCTCAACAAGAAGTATCAATGATAAATATACCATCACAGTATTTCTATAGATTTGACTTATGCAGAAGATCACATGCAACCACTAGTCTCTCTAAGGAGAATCCTCAAATATCCATAACCATTTCTCATGCATACATAAAAATCCAACTATTCATAGAAATAAGACATACCTTTTGAACCAATGGATAGATCGGATGTATTTGAGCATTCTAGACCTTCCTGGGAACTTGATCTCAGAATCTAGAACCTCAACATCTTCATCTTCTCAAGTTTCCATGGATTTACCAACATGTACGCACACTAATACACTGTCAGCCTGCATACGCCTCAATATGTAGACACCCTAAGGCATTTTCAGCCCGCGTACGCCTCATAAACTAGGGTATTTTAGTATTCACTATAATTCTGAAACTTTCACCGTCAACCCTTCGTACTACCTCAGACTTTCGCAACTTCATATGTATCAATGAGTACTTGCAATAAGCCTTACACAACAAAATATATTCAATGTGTTCAAGTGTGATTAAATGAGAGAGCCTTGCCTATTATTTATACTTTCATGTAGCATCCCACTTTCCTTATTTTACGGAGTTCTCCATTAACTTTATTATTTAAATAATTTCTTTTGCAAACACTTTGACTTTTTGGGGCTTCCAGATGACTCATGAGGGTCCTCCAACTTCACATGGACATAACTCTCTAACCATGAGGAGTTATGTGATGTTCCACATACCACCAGAAATGGCATGACAAGCACTATACATCTAGGATAGTTTCACTGAAAAATTCACTAACCTTCATCTCATTATTCCACAATTGAGCATGGATTCTCTAACCATACTTCTAGTATAACTCAATCCGCAAAGTGTCTTCCCATGAGGGCTTCCACCATAAGGGGACCACTTTGGAGTTCATCCATTTGTACTTATTATCAACTATGACAAGACAATAATGAGTAATCTTTACATCAAATAAACTTGGGTCCATTACCCAAACCTTTGTGCTACCGAAATTTGTTGCCGAACTTTATTCAAGGGTTGACATCAATGACAACCAACCTTAATCAACAAAACAAAGACAAAACTGGTGAAAGATCATAATAATCCTTATTTCAAGCAATTCAAGTTGTGAAATAAATTCGAATAAGTTTGTGTGAGTATGCGCACCACGTTAAATATCCAAAGAACCAAAAGATTCAAATAATCCAATTAATAGATGAAAGCAAACCACAACAAACGTTACATAAAGGAAATTAACAAATCACCTTCTTCAAACCAAACAAGACAAAATCAGAACACAACAAAAAAAAATGATTTTTCCAAGATTCGAATGGGGACCCCTAAATTTTGTAAAACATTATGGGGATTTGTTGGGATCTCAACACCGTGGCAATATAATACCCCACATGTTGAGAATCACCCTCTACTCGTAGAGATGGATTGAGAGAGAAATTCCACTCCCCCCCTGAAACTACACTAAGTTTTCTCATTATATTCGTGTGTCAATAGAATGACACTTGTCACTCCATGCAACCCCATTTAACCCACTTGGTAATTCATTCCCTCCTCTTGGGACTTAGGATAACAATGTATTCATGTATCCATAAATTAGACTTTTAAAAAAACATTATTAAAATATTCTCTTTTTCTTAAGCCCCCCTTTGGTTTAGCCTTTGTTTCCTAAGACTCTTATCCCCCTTTCCCATTCTAGTGGATTTTATCCCCCTTAAATCTTCGTGTTAGGATGGTCTGCATGAAATCATGTTTTCTTTCATTAATTTTAAAGTCAAAATACACAAAACAAAATAGGGTCATGGAGAAAAGAGGTTTATGGTTAACCAACCTATATGCATACTTGTAATTACATTTCAACTAAGTTCTACCTAGGGGTATTACAAGGGATAAGTTTTTTCTGTGATCTAGACATGCCCATGCCTCCTGGTGGCATGTTGGGAAAGATAGGTAAGACAATTTTTTTAATTTTCAAATCATTTAATTTTTATTTTGTTTTAATTATTTCAAGAAGCACAAAAAATAATATTTTTGGATGGATTATAGTTAACAAAACCTTGTGAATGTGCAGATATTGGACAAACATGACTAGATGGGTACCCACATCATCGACATAGGGGGGCCAGTGAGGCCCATCTAGGTGGATGTTTTTTTTATATGGAGCACACTTTACAGAGTATCTAGAGAAATTTGGACCACCTTACACATCAGATTCCCATGGTTCAAATCAAGGACCTGCTGGAGCATATGCAACAACACATAGTCGGTGTACCAAGGGGCTGGGTATGGTTATTTTGGAATCTATCCAACAATGTTGTATTCTATAGAAACATACATGTGGGGGAGGGGCCCTCGGCATAGATAGAATATGACTCTTTTTGTACCAGCTTATAGATAGACATTTAGGGCTAAAGGCCTGAATTTTGTGACTTAAAAATCCATATTTTGTATTATTGGACATGGAAATAATATATATCCATATCTCTTTTTTTCCTTGGTATGCAACTATTATATACAATTATGTGTGTGTTTCTTTTATATATGTGACAAATTTCAATCTAGTAAATATTTAACATATGCATCAAGTACGAAATTTTCACTTCCAAAAACATGAATATAAGTAATATAATTAAAATATCATTTCAGAAGACGTACCCACAAGATTCATCAGAGAAACATGGGATCACACACACAGTATTGACCTCTTAGTTGTGACATAACCAACTGGGAATCCAAACAAAACTATAAACATGAGATACCATGCGTAATAGAATCTCTTAGGAGTTCGATCATGACACTATATTTGACCATGTTATTCATTGTTGGCCCCACACAAGCATGTCTAAACACAACCACTTGGCCTTTGGGTGAATAAATCACCCATGCAGTAGAAACAAGGTTTCAAGTGTGATGACTCGTGCCATCCACGAACCCAACATGGAACGAATATTCCATAGGTATCTTCCAATCAAGCAGTAAAACTATAAGGGACCAAGCGGAAAATGAGAGAAAAAACAAAAATACTATCTATCAACAAAAAATACAAAGGGAAAATGCCTGAGAAACAATGATCAAGCGTAGTACCTCTTCAGGTAGAGCCCATTTCTAGGCTCCAGAAACGCATTATCCTCGTAATTGGATAACGTGTAAGGTCCCTTCTGAAGGGAACGCCTCACAATGTAAGGACCATGCCACATTAGATTAAACTCACATGTCCCTAAAGCATCCTTATCGTGATCGTAAACCAGAACAAGGTCACCCTCATAAAATACCCTCAGGAAGATAGAATTTTCATACTGAGATTTTAAATATTTCTTATGAGTCTTGTTAATAGTAGCAACATCACGACACTTCTCATCTAAATTCTCTAGGTGAATAAGATGGGCTTCTAGATCTGTTGTGTCACGTAGAATATCAATTGCGATCTTTAATGAAGGGATTTCACATTCAATAGGCATGATTACTTCCACCCCGTGAACAAGTTGGAAAGGTGAGAAACCTATGGCAGTCTTGATCAAGGTTTGGTATGCCCATAATGCTGGATAAAGCATCAAATTCCAATTATATTTTCTCTTATTGACAATGCGTTGGATTATAGTCTTGTTAGATTTTTTTACGACCTCTACTTGACCATTTTCTTGTGGATAATAAGGAGATGAATGCTTTTGCTTGAATCCCAATATAGACACTAAATTCGACATAATTTAGTTCTGAAAGTGATTTCCATGGTCAATGACAATATCTCTTGGAACTCTAAACCTAGTTATGACCAAATTGAATACAAACAAGGTTGCAGTCTCACCATAATTTGTAAAAGTAGGCATGGCCTCCACCCACTTCGTAAAGTATTCAATGACCGCAATGATGTAATGATTCCCCCTAGCTGATGGTGGGTGGAAGGTAGTGAAATAAATATCCCACTTCATAAAATGACCAACAACGATGACATGGAAAATCAGAGCACGTTGTGTGTGCATTTTTCAAGAAAATATCTGGTAAGGATGACACATTTTGACTGCCTCAACACAATATTTAAATATTGTTGGCCAAAAGTACCTGGCATGCAATTTTTTTTGGGTTGTAGCCAACCCAGATAGATGAACACCACATGCTCCATTGTGGAAATCATTGATCATGGAATTCGCTTCCTCATGGGTCAAGTAGTGACGAATAATTGAATTGACCTCGCGACGATACAAAGTGTCACTGATAATGAGGTAATTTTTTTCCTGATGGTGAATGTCGATCGTCCCATGAATGATGCGAAGCAAACTTCATATTTTGGAGATATACAAGGATATATCCATACCAAGGATCACTAGAAGTGATGAGGAAAATATTCTCGTCTGGAAATGAGTTTGTATTATGGTTTCCTCGTCTTCATAGAGAAACTCCAACATCAACTCAGAAAAAATAAAATACTTTTTGGACTTAGATGAAATGAAGTCCAAGTCAAATTCTTGTAGAACGACAATACATTTATTGTATTTTCCCCCTATTATATGTGATGTTAGGACATATTGAAATGGATTGACATCCGCAACTACAATGGTTTTCCATAACAAAATGTAATGTTGTAATCTCTGGACAACATGAACAACTTCCAAGGATAGCTTCTTTACCTATGAATAATTGAGTTCAATCTCAACTAGGCCATGACTGAGATAATAAATGACATTCTCCTGTGAGATATCATCTTCCTAAACCAATACCATACCAACTGTAGATTCTACTGTCACAATATGCAACAAGAAATACCTGTTATAGTATGGAGGACTAAGTAGAGGGGAAACCATTAGAACATTCTTAAGAACATCAAAATATCATTGCACGAACTCATCCTAAACGAAGGGAACCCATTTCTTCAACAAGTGCATGAATCCCTTGGTGATGTCAGCATAGTTTGCAATGAATCATCAAATGAAAATTTTATTTCCTTGAATACTTTGTAATTGATGAATATTGCACAAGGGAGGCAACTGAACTATAGCCTCCACCTTTAACAAACAACCATGATCACTTCATTGGATGCGATAAAACCCAATAGATGCCCCAAAATGACGCAAAATATGCATTTTTTCATATTAATCAAATACGATGGTAACGACACCTTTTGAAAATGAGCCTAATATGCACTAGATGATCTACTCTATTGTGAGAGTGAGTAGTGAGGTCATCCAGATACACTTCAACAATGTGCTTCAAATCATGGAAAGTGGAAGACATGGCTCGCTAGAATGTAGCTACAACATTTTTTAGGCCAAAAGGAAACTTTTTGTATGAAAAAGTACCCCAAGGACATATGAACGATGTCTTATGCTAATCCTCGTGCCAAATATGAATCTGATTGTACCCAAAAAATCCATCCATAAAGGAAAATATTTCTCTTCTCACACACTCATCAATAATATGGTCAATGAATGGTGTGGGGAAGTTGTATTTTGGACAAGATTTGTTCATATTGTGGAAATACATATAAACATATATGGTTCCTTGCTTTTTATCTACTAGAATGCGGTTTGACACCCATTTAGTAAGAGGAACCGGGTAAATAAAACTTGCATTAAGAAACTTTTCTACATTATCCTTTATAATTGACACCTTCTTGGGATTTATCGATCGTATTTTTTTCTGAACAGGCTCAGAATTTTTGTAAGTACGAATCTCATGTTTAACAATGTAGGGATCAAATCCTGGCATCCCCTCATAGAACTATGAAAAAATGTTGTGAAACTCTTTAAATAAAGAGGTATATGTATGGATCTGCTCGGGAGAACAATCCACACCGATAAAAACATTTTCAATGACACCATGGGTTTTAGATATGTGGACCATAATGGTATTTGATATATTATCCATGTTCCCTTCAGTATAAAAATCATGTTTTTCTAATGGGTTCACAGACCGATCAACACCTCCACTCACAACTGATCAAAAATCTATGCTTTCAACTTGACTAAGCTTTGGAAGGAAATATGATCGATGATGCCTATCCTCCCATGGTTGTTCTGGCCCTGTCATTTCCTCTATAATATCTTTGTCTAAAGAAAAGACAATGTCAAGGAAGTCAAGGGAAGTCAAGGGAAGTCAAAGAATTCCGAGCCCAAATGGGCTCTCGAAACTGATAATCTTCTTTCATCCATGAATAAATCATATCAGAGTCTGTAGTTGGTTGCTAGACTGTTTGATAAGAGATCTCTACTACAGACAGTCACATGGCCATCCCATCATGTGCAAGACCTTCAATCGATTTGCATGGTGAGGGTAGCACCAATAGATCTTCAAAATAGATGGTTCTAAACAAACCTACCTTCGTAACAAGAACCATGGAGTTCAACTTTTGATAGATTACTGGGATAAGATGGATGTACAAAATTGGTGCTGAGAAATTGAAAGTTCCCATAAGCGAAGGATACATTCCAACACCAATGATCTTATTTTTCCCTTAAGAGTTTCAATCATTGGGACCATGGATCCTATATTTTTCATGGAGTCAGAGCAGTTGAACGACATATTTTCTATCATCACTATCTTCCATTCATGAGGGAAGCATAAAACATGGAAAATCTATGAGACAACAACTGTCACCACATAGGCCCAACTCCTTCCTAAAAATATATTACAGTTAAGCAAAGTGTCGACTACTTCAAGTTGTACAGAAACAACCTTCACTCCTAACTGGAAAATAAAAGAGGAAATGAGACTGTGTAGTCTAAATGATCGTCCATCGAATGTAGTCAAAAGAGTAGGAGAAGGGCTAACCTCAGGGGAACCAATTACTTTCTAGCAAGACAATGACATAACACATGTCGAAGCTCCTTCATCAATGAAATTTATTACAATGATGTCTTTCACATACAAAACATTAATCTAGAAGGACACATGGTAGGGAAGATGAGGCTTCACCTTAGTAGCCTCAAACTTCATAACGAGCTAGATCAAAGAGTGAATATCCCTAATTGCGAACAACAATGTGTCTCATTCTGGAGGGAAAATCTGTATCACTTCTATGGTAGAAATCACACATGGCATCTGAGCCAAGTCCCTAGTAATGGAATAGTTTGGCATGGCTCAAGAATTGGGTTTGTGCAACACACACATATACACACCCTTTTGTATGCATGGCATTGTTTCCTTATTATGCTTCTCTATATGGAGAGAATTATGAGGATCTGAAGTTTCCTTCCCCTTAGACGTCAACTCAAGATTACCATAATCATGAGTTTCAGTTGACAAATCAACTTCCTCCTCCTTCTTATGGTTCACCATATTGATGAACGACATTAATCCATATGAAAAAGGTGTGGTTTGGGTTCCCCCTTGTGGATTTCCACTAGAAGAACCTGCATGTAGATTATGTCTGTGAGGGAATGGATTCTCCAGCATAATAGGCTGCTACTGTGCTAGCAGGATTTGAGCCTCTTCTAGATTTGGGAATTGATAAGTAAGGTGATCTTCACTGCAAATATTCAAGGGAATTTCACCTTCTTCTTCTCCTTTTTGGCCCCTCCAGCATTCGCATCAAAGTTTGGATTTTTATTATTATTTCCACCACCTTTATTATCCTTTCCTTCCTTATTATTCCCTCTGGGTTTTTGGGTACCCTTCGGGGTCATTGATTGTACAATGTGAACATCTGACGAATGGATGGTGGAAATACTCAAATGTTTAGCTTGATTGTATATAGATGAATGAATGGTAATCTGTTGTACAAAGTTTGCAACTAGATCTATGATAGTGCATTTTACGAACCCCACAATGCCATCGACATGAGGTCCCAATTTAATTTTCAAAGGATCGAAATCGGGTTGCAGTGCATCCGGTAAAATTTCATAAAGGATCCCAAATTGTGAGTAGATAATATCTAACTGTTGATCCCTAAATATCACCTCCTCCTCTAAAAATAATCCTGAGGTAGATACATATTTACATATGTAATTAAATAGGGAGTTGAGGAACCATTCCAACAAGAACTCATGAGGAAATTTGGCTTTGATCAACCTCTTCTACATCTGCCACTCCTGGATGTGATCCAATATATGAGTGGGCTTGTCCTGTTTAAGCATAGATAGGAGTCCAGTGCCGACATTGTACAAGAAAAGAAGCTAGAAGTGGTTGAAGAAAACCAAATCCAGATCATGAAATGTGCGAAATGCTCCACCATCTAGTTAGATGTACCATTTCACAGAAACTCCCATGACAGTTCATTGGAAGAGATGAAGTTGAACATAATCATCATTTAAATAATTCAATGAACACCATAGATGGAAATTCATCACATGGTCTCCTAGATCCTCTCCAAACTTACCTTTGAATTTTGGAATGTCTGAAGGCAACTTGGTTGGGACCAGGGGATAGTTCGGATCATGGAACACTAGATCGTTCATGAGCTTTGAAAAGTATGTAAAGTTTAAGGTTTCTAGAAAAGGTAACCTTAGTGGGGCCCCTGAATTCCAACTAGCCAAGTTGGAGCTCCCAGGTTGAGTGCCTAATAGAAAAGAATAGCATAGGTTGGTAGTGGAACCAGGTTGATAGGAAGAGCTTGTGTATGGTCCACGGTTTGGAATAAAACCTTGATGACCCTATTTATATGGAGGAAATCCTCCACCCATATGGTTCTCGTAAGACAAAGAAAGGTTTCCCCTACTGATATCCCTTGCAATGGAAAATTCCCTTGCATTAGATAAATTTAACCAAGAAATGGGTTTCTCTTCGATGACATCCCTTGTAAAGAATAAGATCCTTGTGGAGGATTCCACTAGGCTTGGAAGGGGTTCCGCCCTACTGACATTCCAAGTGAGGGAAAGGGATTGCTCTTGAACCCACCAAATTGTTGATATTATGGTATCTGTAGGAGGTATTAACCTCCATATGTAACCTTTGACTAGAATAGAATATTCTAGAAGTAAGAGAAACCCTAAATAGATGTGTGAAAACCCTAGAAGACATGTCGACTCAGCATAATATATAATGTTAAGGTATTATCTTCTAGGAAGACAAGTCGGCCTCACAGGAAAAAGATAAACATAAAATATAATTACCATAAAGTCAAGTCATCCCAACTAGAAAAGTCATTGGACAGATTAATATAAATAGATGAAATCTTGGCTCATTTGTTCACTCACTCTCACTCAGGAAACAAGAAAGAGTGTGCAAGTTTGGAGGAGGAGGAGCAACAACTGTAGTTGTACAATTTTATCTTGTTCAATCTTTCTAGTACTTTTTCTTGTGCGATACCCTTGGAGAAATTGAGCTCTCTTGGTTATCTATTGGTTCTGTTGTGGTTTCCTGGAATCATTCTTTGTGTTAAAGGTTAAGGTGCTCGGGGGTGGCTTTGTTCCTATGGTTGGGTGACAATGGTGTAGCATTGTCTATGGTTAAACGATCAAATCAACATTATTATAATAGGTGATGGGCCCACACTACCTTCAGAACTATCTAATCGCTAGAAGGTATATCAAGAGTTCCTTTTCAAGCTCGTTGTAGCACCAGTTGCAGCTGCAACTAGGTTTTCTAATTTTGCAGCTGCAACAAACTCTAAACCTAAATTCTTGGACACTTTTAGTGAAGCATTGGACCTAAGTTTTGGGTATTTTAGTGCACCCTAGCCTAGCACACCCTTTGATGACCTCAACCAACAAAAACATCAAGCTTTAGTTTTTGGGTCAAAGTCAATGTTTGACTGGTCAAAGTTAAAGGTTGACTGGTCAAAGTCAAAGGTTGATTGGTCAAAGTCAAAGGTTCAATTTTGGTCAAAATTGATTTTTGTGGTAAAATTTAAAATTTTAGGGTTTCTAGCTTGTTCTAATCAATGAACCTCTTTGATTCAGTGTCTAACCTCTTCTTGTCAAGATGGTGTCTTGTTTCATATTATAAGACAAGATAAACGATACTACAAATTTCAAAGGTATGCACTTGTATATTCTTTTCAAGTTATATCATCGAGAAAAGAATGAGTGTGTTTGTATGGGATGTACAAGATACCTTGTCCAAGCAATGATTTTGAATTCAGTACATTCATAGGATCAAGTGCACCCTCCCTAGCAGTGAAGACTCTAGGTTTGATTATTTAAAAATTGATATGTCTCTAGCTATTATGACATTATTATGATCTTATGCTGCATCTTAATCTATTGAAGTTATGATCATAATACTAACCCCTTAATACTATAGATATAGTTGTTGATATCCTCTCTATAAGATAATCTTATTCTTCTGTAAATGCTTATTGTTTACAAGATAAAGTTGATCTCCTTTAGGAGATGTTATTGGTTACTGGCCAAGACTCCAGGAAGTATATCTTCCATGGAAGATACCATGGTGATTTTTTTATTCTTGTTTCTTGTTTTGGGCGGGTTATAAGAGATAAATATGAGAGGGAGTCAGACTCAGAGGGAGTCAGAGATAACAAATAAGCCAACATAGTTTCATGACACTTTGCAGAATGAAAAGGGGAATGCAGTAGATGCAAGCGTGGTCCAAAGATTCTCTTAGATAGAGGGAGTTGATTTAGAGTTTGAGATGAAGGATCTTGATCAGATATATTGGGATTGGAAGCATGGATGGTACCAGATGAAATCTTCAGTGAGGAGACTGAAGAGGTTTATCGTGATGGACAAGAAGTCCATGACCACACCTATGATGACACATCTGAGGAATTGTGTGACTGGATAGGCATTTTATTTGCAGAGAGCACCTTTTGCTAGTATATGGTTGAGCCATGACCATATTATTAGGTTATAGCACAGCATGTAGGTAACTATGTTGTGGTACATATAGCTATGATTGATCTCCGATGATGAAGTATGGTTTCCAGGATATACATCTTTTGGATTGGAAGTGCAGAAGACAGATCTAGCACCTAGGGTGCTACTTCAGCTTGGGATCGAGCAGGATTTTTGAATAAGAAGGGAAAAAAATATTTGTAGAAATCAATCATATATCATAGCCAATGACTCAATATGTGAAGCAAGGTGGATTTTCTAAGGATATTGTTGGACTTCATCAGAGACATGGTGCAGGAAGGAGTAGTGAGGTTCCATCACATATCCATAGATGAGAAAATAATAACATTTTCACTAAGCCTCTGTCTGGGACAAGCTTGGCAAGAATGAAAATGTTTCCCTGGGGGAGTGTTGATGATTGTAGCATTGTGTCAATATTCCAATATTGATCAGACAGATCATGTGGGAATAGGCCCAGATGTAATCTTTGATGGGCTGAATATTCGAGTTGCTGCTAGATTTCCTATGTGTGAATTGCATCGGGCCTTGAAAATCTCAAGAGTAGATGAGTATTTAACTCAAGAGTAGGTGAGTAGCCCCTACAAGCATCAAGTCGACTCTATATCCATAGTAACTGGGCTGCATACCAAGAAATATAGGGAACATCTACATCTACATTGACGGACTGAAGACTCGAGGTGCAATTCCACGTGTCTGATAGCATCAAGCTGAATGAATTAACAGAGTGATCCTATGATAGGATCACCATGAGGTGTTTGTGGCTCCAATTTGGTCATAATTCTTGTCATGGGAAAATAACGACCCAAGGTGCTAGACACATGTGTCTGACGACATCAAGCTAAATGCATTTACAGAGTGATCCTATGAAAGGATCAACTATGAGGTGAATGTGGCTCCGATGAGGTCATGATTCTTGTCATGGGAAAAGAATGACCTGAGGTGCTAGACACATGGTGGTGGATATGGATCATCAATAGCTAAATGAGGCTCATGGATATTGTGATATTGTCTATGAAAAAAGAATACCAAGAACAAGTACGATGATATATATTTGATGATTTATACTAGATGATGATGATAATGATGATGATACTTATGACGGTACTCATGAAATGGGTGTATCCATGGGTGATCATGTCTTGTAGTTGTTTCCCATGATGATTATGGTGACATACACTATGAGGTGTAGCTCTAGTGTTCTCTAGTGGGTTGTGGCCCCTATATGAGATTGATAGGTCCACATGGGTGTAGCCATGTGTGACATGATGATGCTACCTGTAGAATGGTATACAATACTATGTGAGTCTTTCCCATACCATGTGAATATGGATGGATTTTTTTGAGACCATTAATACCTCCCTAGTTAAGAGGGATTTTTTATATTATGGTATCTGCATGAGGTATTAACCTCCATATGTAACCTTTGACTAGAATTGAATATTTCAGAAGTAAGAGAAACCCTAAACAGATGTGTGAAAACCCTAGAAGATATGTCGGCTCAGAAAAATATATAATATTAAGGTATTATCCTCCAGGAATACAAGCCGGCCTCACAGGAAAAAGATAAACAAAAAATATAATTGCCAGAAAGTCAGGTTGGCCCAAATAGAAAATTCACTGGATAGATTAATATAAATAGAGGACGTCTTGGCTCATTTTTTCACTCACTCTCACTTAGGAAACCAGAAACAGTGCACAATTTTGGAGGAGGAGAAACAACAGCTGCAGTTGTACTATTTTATTTTGTTCAGTCTTTCTGGTACCTTCTCTCTTTGTTATTTATTGGCTCTGGTGTGGCTTCCTAGAATCAGTCTTTTTCTCAAAGGTTAAGGTGCTCGGGGGTGGCTCTGTGCCTATGTTTAGGTGACAATAGTGTAGCATTGTCTATGGTTAAATGAACACATCAACATTCTTCTAACACAAACAACATGAATGGGTTAGACAAAGACAACATGTTGATGGAATGGAATTCTCCACCCATTTGCCCACCCCATCCCACAAATGGATTAGGGCCAAAAGACAAGAAAGACCCACTCCCAAAAAAGGGGAACAATGGAGGAATGTTCCCTCCACCCCAAGGAAAGGATTGGAGGGAATTTGAAGAACTACCTACACCAACATTACTACTTTGAGAAATGGTTGTGAACCAGCTAACACATTCTGCATGCCAATTGATGACATCCCAAACAAAAAATCATTAGATATAAATGATTATGAAGAGGCTTCACTCAAAGGTCGAGTGGACCCTACTATTAGTGGTGAAGAGATACTGATTGATGTGGCTACCATGGATTGAACCACACTGGTTATTTGGTTGGACATGAAAGGAGGTAATATTCCTCTTGACACTATTTCCAATGTGGGAGTTGCAGGGACCCCTAACAAAGACACTTTTGAAGTGTCATCCATGATGTCCCACTGAAGAGGGTATTTTTTAGTGAAGTCTAACCCATAATTCATAATTTGTGAAATAATTGGGTCATCGAATTCATTCAACAAAGGATTGAAAATATGAACGAATCCTTCAGCTTCAAGATCTGATATGCATGTAACCTCTAGCATAGAATCCTCAGTTTATGTGGTCTCAAACTCTACAATTTCAATGGGACTAGTTAGTACAAAGTGATAGTTTGGTCGAGTCGATGCCTCTAAGGAGGTGGCAGAGAATTCACTTCCACTTGATCGGTTACAAGACCTTGTATTCTCATAGACCGATTAAGTGGTTGATCAACCACTTTAAATCATGGATTCAAGGTGACTACCAACACACTTACTAAGCCATCTACAAACATAGAGCACACCACTAGAAAATACCTAAGGAAACAACAATCACAAACAACTTCACCAATACTCTGACTCAGGTGGATTAGGTCTTGATATTGCAGTAGTAACGAAGTTAGGAAGGGACCTTATGGATGAATAAATGGGTTGATTAAGTCCCATGAACCAATGAATGAAGGAATCAGAAGAAATTATCCCAACCTCCACTAACCATCCTTTCTCAATTCAAGTACCCTCACTTCACGTGGCATCCTCTAGAGGTATAGAGAAGTGTGATATGATATCTACCATAGGTACCATGGGAAACCCCCTGCAATCACCTCTAAGGATACCAACTCACAGTCGACATATAGGGTGTACATTCAACAACCGTGATCGAATGTATGGGAAGGGTAACAAATATCGAAGCTTCTAAAGTGACGCCTCTCACATAGGTAAAGGTACTAGAAAAACCCCCAAAATATGATCTTTCCACTATGTTTAGTCAAGATTTAGAGGGGTTATCTCTTCGGCTCTTCCTCATGCAACCTCATGTTTAACTCCTATGTTATAGGAGTCTCCTCACTATACCTATACGAAATTTGGATTTTGTGCTCCCTGTCTCAATCTCCTAAGTTTCTTTTCAGCCTTGGAGAATTAACTCTCCAACCTAAACCAAGGCCCTAGCCTAAGCTAGTTTGTTTTCCCTAGAAATTGAAATGTCTAGCTAATTTTAATTAAAATTTAATTTTATAGAGGCTATTATTTACTCATAAGGGGTAATGGATGAAACTGAATGGTGTTTTCAAAGACTCAGCAAAAAAACAATTAAGAATGTAAAATGAAGAATGTTGTTCTTCACTGAAAATATGAGTGTAAAATGCTTCGAAATAAAAGAGAAAACTCTTTGTTTTTATAATACGCAAGAAATGCAACTTTTTCCTTTTAGATGATATTCATTGCTGATGCAATTTTGTTTTAAAAATGAAAAGCAACTAAAAAATTATGATCTTCTTTTCGTCAAAGATTCTGAAAATGATTTTTTTTTCAAGCATGAAAAATGCAATTTGAAAACTAACAAGCACTATAAAAGAAGAAATCACACTTCGAAAGGTTTTCTTCTTTAGTGAATCAATTGCAAGGACTGAAAAATAATACTAAAGTATACTTTCTATAAGTATTTTTTCTTTTCTTGTTTAAAAGGTAAAAGAAAAAGGAAAGATTTGAAAAAACAAACTTTCCCCTTAAAAACAATAAGAAACAACAAAGATAAGGTCTAAAACAACCTAGACCTATAAAGATTCACCAAGAACAACAACAAAAGCTTTTCTAGACAAAAAGATATTGGGAAGTAACTTTTCAAACTACTCTCAAAAACTTGAAAATGATCCAAAAAGGAAATGCACAAAATCTTCTTGTTTTCTTTGTAGGAATTGAACTAAAGAACTAATGAACTAAAAAAGAAACACACATAGAATCTTAAAGTCCAAGGAGAGACCCCATACACCTAACCAAACACCTTCAGACCAGAAAACATTTTAAACAACCCTTCATAGAAATATGTACATGCATGTGCAAAAGGAATCCCGTGTATACAAAACTATCTAAATTGGTTGGTGTGTATATGTACACAACTGTGATAACTGACACAACATGTATATACCGCCAAATTTTCAAAAAGAGAAAAGAAGAGGTAGGAAAAAGACACAAGTGAATAAAAGAAGACTCAAATGATTTGAGTCACTAACCTAAGTATCAAATAACATTCTGAAACACAAGAAAAACTAATGAAACCAAGAAAACAAAACAAAAAATCCCAAAATAGGCCCACTAGGGAGAAATCCCTAGTATGGTCGTTAGTTCTACTTTTGAGAAAAATCCCCTACAGTTGTGGGCTTACTACAACGTACTAATGACGACACAAAAATAAAATTCCATAAAGAACACTCAACAAAGATATTATAACCAAATTCAAAGGAAATAACTAACTATTGGGAGAAGGATAAGGATTAACTCACCAGGAGTCCTACGATTGTTGTCGTTCTTGATTGTTGGAATTTCCTCACTCTTTTCTAGTAGTTCCTCTACATCCTGCAATAACCTTAACCATGCAAATATATGTAGAGAGGTAGTTATACTAATAAATCAAGTTATTCCAATTAAAATAATGGAATGATAAAATCAAATAGTATTATATGAATCATATATGAAATAATTGAAAATTTAAACAATACCAATACAACACACTTCGAAGAAATGAGTTTCTATAGTATTCAACAGTTAGGTAGTTACAAATTATACATGTCTAGTGTGGTGTTTCCTTGTTGAAACAGACTCTGGGTCCCTCCATCCAAGCTCCTTCTATAAAGGTTAGTTTTGACTCTAGATTCACCATAGACCCAAAGAGAATTGTTGGCCCTTGACCATGTTTTGGAGAACTTGGGTCATGATTGACCGATTTTGGACTTTGACAGGCTAGTCGAAGGTGGAGCGGATATCGCGGTATCTCGCCACCTTTTGTGGACCTTTTTGGGTTATGGTTTATGTAACGGGTATGGTATGTCAGCCCATGGGTTTTAACCCATTCTTAGGCCTTTTTGTAAAGTATAAGTAGATATATAGGTGATGTAAGATAAACGAGACCTAGTAGTATGGCTTGGTGCTATGCTAAGTGCAAGTGTTTGTAAGAGGCTTTGTGCATACTGTGTGTTGAGACTTGCAAAGCTAAGTGCAAGTCATCTGTAGTGATTTATTGTTAAGCCCTAATATTGGCTCATTACCCCTTAATTGGGTCATATTATATTAGTAATGTTATTTTATTTATGTCGGCTTTAGGCCATTAGTTGTAATTATACCTCCTAGTCT
>JZKD02S1917346.1:677434-688628 GCA_000966675.3 Picea glauca
GGGAGGGGCATGTTAAGCCCTAATATTGGCTCATTACCCCTTAATTGGGGCATATTATATTAGTAATGTTATTTTGTTTATGTCGGCTTTAGGCCATTAGTTGTAATTATACCTCTTAGTCTCCTATATATACCAAGGAGACATTTTCATTTGGACTCATCTTGCACTTGAACATTTAAGTGGGGTAAAAGGAGGTTGCCCCCTCGAAGAGACTTATTATCTAAAATTATCTCTTTTTCAAGGCGTTGAGTAATTTTTCTGAGGTTTATCTGTGCTATATTAACATTTGGTTCTTAACATTTGTGCACCGATTGTGTAAGGCTCTATGCATAGATCTAGTTCGAGGAAGGAGGATCTGGTGAAGTGCATGCATATCTCATGTCCTACACATAGTGGGTTTTGAGGCTCTGTGCATGTAAGATGATTCACAAAAGATAATAAAGAAGAAGAAGAGTTGGTGGACGTAGCCCCAGGTTGGGGGTGAACCACGAATATCCTGTGTTATGGTTGCTTTGTGTATTATGATTGATGTATGATTGATGTAATTTATTCTTGGTGCGATAATGTATGTTTATATGCATCTGATATGATAGATTAGTGCTTAGTGATGTGAATGAATGCTAGATCTGATCTATTTCCATATGTTAAGTTCTTATATGTGTTAGATCTAATTGAATACTCCGATGCTCTATAATTAGGGTTTACAACTGCAATGTGAATAAGATATTAGAAACTAATGAACATTAAATGCTAAGTGCTCTGCTAAGTGTGGTAATCATAGATCTATGTCCCAGTTAGGTTGCAGACACTTGAGTCCTGCAACCCCCCTTGCCTCTACCTCAGGTGAGACTTCATCTGCTTCGCAGGTGTTGCCAAAAGGGCCGATAGATAGGGTTTTGTTGGTGTGTTGTTGAATATTTGAATCTTGGGTCTGCCCTGTGCCAACAAATGGTTCTGTTGCTGGGACCTGAAACTGTGATTGTTGGGAACTGAGGAAAAGTGAAAGCTTTGTGCATAGATCTGTTGCCCTAGTGCACAATATCCTACTTGGTCTACGAAGCTTTGTTCTAAGAAAGGAATCAGATATGAAGAAAAGAGGTAAGATCTTAAATCTTTGTGCTCTGATAAAGGTAAGATAACTGGAAAATTTTGCTTCAAAAGAATGAATCTAGGTATGATTGATTGATTTGGTCCTAGTCTGAAAACTAGGGCACAACTAGGAGAAAGAAGATATGATATGAATAGATCTAATATAAATAGTGAAATATATGTTATTCCTATGCATAGAAAGAATTTTTGTACTAACAAATGGATGCAGGATCCTAGAAAGAATTTTTTGTAGGTTCCTCACTATGATCCCAGTGCGGAGTAGAGGAAATGTTGGGGATTGTTCAAGAGAAAGAGAGGGCTATCTCTTTGTTACAATTATAGAAGACCAGGACATCTTGCTAAGGAATGCCCTAGTAGAAACCCTATGTGTCTTTGTTGCAAATCCATGGATCATGAAGTTTTGGATTGACCTAGAATGATTGTTAAAGTTGAGAAGATGAATATGAGACAAGAAAACCCTGAGGAAGGTCAGGAACCTAAGGATATGATAGAAACCTAGAAAGAATCAGAGATTGTATTATTACATATGAAAGAAACCCTGAATGATCACAAAGACATCAACTTATCAGAGATCTTAAACGAGACGGAGCGCATAGAAACAAGAATCAGAGACTTCGACATGGACTGTGTTCTGGATGAGGCAACACAGGTGAATATCATGACAGAAAGAACTTGGGAAATTTTGGGAAAGCCAGCTATGATTCCTTCCCTAGGAGGAATAGGATTGTTTAAAGGAAAAATGATAACCCTATGTGGAAGGCTTACCCATATACCTATGAGTACTAGTGGATATTCGATAGAGGAAGAATTCGAGGTCATTAAGTTTGTTGAGAACAGTGCCCCATTTGCTCTTTTGCTAGGAAAAACTTGGATTGAGAAAGATCAAGTCGGAAGGAAAAACGAAGAGGAAGCTATGGAACATAAAAAGAAAGAACTAAGGGATTTCATGGCTAAGAGAATAGCGTTCTTAATAGAAGAGAAGGAGGACAAGTTGAAGCTACTAAGAACCAAAGACTTGGCTATTGAAGTTGAAAGAACGCAAGAAGGCTTAAGCAACCTGTCCATGAAAGAAAGTAGGGCACCTACTCCAGAAAAAGAAGAAGTATTACTCTCAAACACTATGAAAGAATCTCATCAGCGCAAAGTTACTATGTTAAGTACAGATAAGAATAAGAATGGAAACAGGAATACAGAGACGTAGATCACAAGAAAGAAGGCTAGAAAGCTCAGCAAGAAGAAAGCAAAGCTAAAAAAATTGCAAGAGGTACTAGAAAGGACTTCGTAGAAGGGAAATTTACAGAACTTGAACTTTGTCGGGATATCAAAATAGCACAGATTGGCACTTCACCATTGCAAAGTGATATAACCATTAGAGGCGTCCCGACCATTAGACTGATGCTCTAGAAATGCTAGAAACACAATTATGACCAGGAATCTCTCCATTGGACTATTGGGACCGCACCCTAACAGATGAAATAGCATTAATGAAGGCTTTCTTATCCATTGGAGGAACCTGTTACGACGTTGTCTATTTATCCCATCGAATGCTGCACCGGGAACACTTTTGTGAATTATATCCGAGCCCATAGAGAATTCATTATTACCGCACTACACCTATTGAGACATCACCACCTAGTCTATTACCTTAAGTATTCGATCACTGACCTGAGATACCTAATCTAGAGCATGGATGACAGATGAACTCAACGTAGTAGAAAATTCTATCGAAGAAATTCCAATCGACCTCATGGATGAGAAGGTGATGTCTGCAGGAATTCAGGCTTCATCAATGTGAGGAGTGCAAGCATCCCCATCGACTACTCGTGGATCTAGACCATCCTGAGCTACGACTGAGAAATGAACCAAGCATTGTGTTGACTTGGCGAATGCAAAGCTTATGCCATCAATCCTTCCCGACTACATCCCACCTTTGGCTGGTGCGATGAGTCGTGACATCATCCCAAAGGAATTCGACTACATGTTGATTATTACGTACCTCTTGAAGGGGATAGGCATAGTCAAACCTGTTGGCGTTCGGAAGTCACTCCTGGATTTCTAGCAGGAGCAGAGACCGAAGCCCATCAGATTTAATGTCACGGTTTGTTCTTAAAAGGTGATCAAATGGAGGGAAGCTCAAAACAACATCGTATCAACTTGGAAACCAGACCGGGCATGCATGAAAGAGTGAGGTCCTGATAAACTCCAAACATTGAGTCGTAGTAAAGGCGAGTAGGTGGAAGACTTACGCAAGAAGAGCGTAATGATCTATTACAGACATCAGGTATGCAACAGATTAAGGGAGAAATGCATCTGAACGCAAAATCCTTTTACATTCAAATACAGAAAACCAGAGGGCACGACAATGCCACAACAAATCCTTTATTGTAACAAGCTGCACTACTGTGAATCCTCCAGCAAAAGATGAAATAAAGACGGAAAGGAAAGAGAACTGTTTGTTATAAACCAAGAAGTCTCAAACACAGAGGCATAACCAGGAAACTAGAGTATTTGCTGAAACTTTACAGTCGGGAGCTTAGCTCTACCATCGATACTTACAAAAATGGCGAAAACGCCTACATATACTCAAAATAACACAGCGGCGTAACCAAGAAACTGCAATAAAGGCTTTGCGTCTGCATGGCTTCTGACAACACGGAGCTACGATCTTTGAATGGTCGTGCAACTTATGGCAGACGCAAACAACCTTCTGACAATTCATTCGGCGAATCGACGTGCTTTCAATTCGTTACAGGACGTCCCCATTATGGCAGAGACGATGTCTAACCACTGCCAACCGCTTCAATAACTGCTTCTTGGGATTGGAGAAGGTTAGGCCAACTCAGCATCTCGGGATGGGGAAGACTTCCTATGCTGCCATCTGGAAAAATTGACAAGCTTGAGGGGCAGTCATGGGATATGGTGGGAGTGAAGGCATCAAGGGGGCACGTGGAAGAAGTGGACAGGGGTGAGAGCGATGACAGAAAGGGGGCTATGCGGGCCAGAGAGGAGGAGTAGATAAGCGACACGTGATGATAGGGGACAGTGGGTAGAGGGTGAGCGAAGTGACGGGAGGAGGGTCCACCATGGTTAAACACAGGGCATCTGAGGAGAGCGAGGCTGCACAAGCGCCGTTGATCCGGGCGCGACGATCGTGGCCACTGGGAGCTGCATCAATAATTCCGGACCCCCCCCCTCAGCTTAAAGGGAGAAAGACGGGGGGGTCCGGAATGACCTTTATCGTCGTTGATCCGGGCGCGCTTATCTGGGCCGTTGGAGAGATGCGCCCCTGATTCCGGACCCCCCCCCACTGCTTAAAGGTCGGAAGGCAAGGGGGGTCCGGAATTTGCTGTGCGTCGTTGATCCGGGCGTGCTCATCTTGACCGCCCGATCTCGCTTACTGTTTACCACGGGCGTCATGTTGCCCAAAATCTTGGACAAGTGGGTTTTAACCCATTCATTTGATTTCTGACCCCCTTAACAAGAAATATCGCTAACAAAACCACAGCTGGATAAGATTTTGACATTGAAGATCAGTGACTATAACCTAGGATATTGCAAGAATTATGGTATGCTCACCCTGCATAAGTATCTAACCAAGACAAAGGGGAAGAAGTTGAAGATCATCCCCCAGCCATGCACCATGGAAATTGCGAGATCCATGATCCTCAACGTGATGAATATACCAAACTTTGGAAGGCAGCAAGAGGTTAACGCATGCATTAATCTACTGTTGTCGTTCTTCCATGGTGGTTATATATGGCTAGACAGACGCATCATCATCGATCTAGTGTTGATCCATAGGATCATTGGATTAAGTATGCAAGGACCAGAGCCACAAGAATTTTACCCAGGCAAGGCTGCAGACCACGCCTTGGCATAGACAATCAAAGACACCTATGGCAATCTAGAAAAGGGAAAGAAAGGATACAAGGTAGCCTCCATCCAGAATGGCGCAGTGTGCCTAGCCTACCAGTTGATCGTAGGTAAGATAGTAAGGAAGAATAGACCCATGCAAGTCACAGGGTTCATTGTTGATCTTGCAGGAAAATGCGTGGAAGGGATACAAATGAACTGGACAAGATACCTCGTCAACCAGTTAGAACAAGACTACTTCGAATCTCAATATTAGGGCTACGAGTTCCACTTCAGTTGGATGTTGATCCTCATCATGTTCATTTCTTGGGAGATGCCAGAAGGTGCGACCTTCCCTGAAATTGAGCCATCTAAACCACTAGATGCGAATTTCACTATGCTCTGGTATTCAAGCAACATGGCTAAACAATGGTAGTAAAATGTGGTGTTCCACACCTACTACCTACAGTTGAAAAGGGATATTGAGTATTTTCCTCACATGACATCGAACACCCTGCACAGGTTTAGGCCATTTGTGAAGTTCTGCATAGATAGACATTTTATTTATATCATTGCATGTGGAGATGAACACAAAGAAGATTTGTAGAGTTACTATAAGCTCACTGAGGAGGACATGGAGGAAATCACTAAGGAGTGGCCTGAAGAATTCTTGGTACCATTTGACCAGGAAGAACTGTCCAACCCTGACCTCATCGAAAGTCCGGTGGTCACTCATGAAGAGTACGATGCACCCAAAAGCATCATAAGGAAGAAGAAAAAATAGGTACATAAGCTGAACATTGCATTCGAAGACACTGCTTCAGAGTCACCAGGAGGAGGAGGTGATAACGAAGTAGACCACGAAGAGAACAATGGGGAAGAAGACAAGCAAAAGCAAGTTGAAGTAACATCGCCTAAGGATCCCATTGATGAGGCTGAGACCTCCAAGAAAAGAAAGGTTTCCCCCACACAACCTACATCATGAAAGAAGTCTAAAGCTAGTAAGCCCAAGTTAGAGACTGTGCTCACGGTGGATGACATCGACCTAATCATCGCTTTTGTATCGAATACCTCAGAAGATATTTTATAGCGTAATGAAAAAAAACAAGAGACCATGTATGAAAGGATTGAAGCAGAGCTGAGAGGGGTACATCAATCCCTTCACTCCACCCGCGCAGTGTCTATTGTGCCACCATCTTCTAAAGGAATAGAGTTGGGAGATGAGCCTTCCCAACTTCGTAGAATAGCAGATGCGACCAAAGCCCACCTTCGTCGTGTCTGGGAAGAAAAATAATAGGCCATAGAGGCCCTAAAGAAAGAAAAGGAGGAATCCAAAGAGCAACGAAGGGTTGCACGTCAGGAAAAATATGACCTCCAAGCGAATTTCACAAAGGACAGAGCGCAAATCCAGTAGGAGAAAGAACAGTTGCTCATGGAGTAGGTCGGATTTAATGAAGAAGTTAACAGAGCACTCTGCTATGTGACAATATTATAATAGATAGAAGAAGACCCAGTGGGAAGTCAAGTGATGAAGCTTGTTGAAGCTATTTAGCATCTTCAACAAAGATTAGTAGAACTAGAGCTACAAGCAGTGCCAAACACTCCACAAGAAGTGCGAGATCAAAGAGAGGAAATTGCCAAGAGCGTAGTTGAGAGAATCAAGGCATTAGCCTTGGAATGAAAAATGCTCAGAAGTCGAAGTCCGTAGACATATGAGCACCTCATAGAAGACCCTGAACTAAGGACACTAGAGTCACAGCTCCAATAGGAAAAGCAACAAGAAGCAATGGTACAAGCGCAGTTGAAGCAACTGTCAGCAATTGAAAGGATGAAAAGATCCCAGGAACAATGCACTACCCAACACCAATTTCATGCCATCCAGAGTAAAGTCCTGTAAGTGACCTAGAGACTCCATCCAGTGCAGGACAAAGCTTGCATACTTTTCGAGGAGATTGAAGTAATAGGCACAGAACTTGAACAAGTGGTCACTTCGATGGAACAACGCTTGGCAGGACCAGTGAACAAGAAAGTTATTCAAGAATTCACTAAGCAGGAGGCTTTAGCGAAGAAATAGGTTGAAGCAGCTCGAGCCAAGATCGAGGTGTTTGAGGTAGAGATACCCAGATTAGAGTGACTCGAGATGAGTCACAGGTGAGTGTTGGGGGCCTATTGGCCCTTGACCAATTTTTGGAGAACTTGGGTCATGATTGATCGAGTTTGGACTTCGACAGGCTTGTTGAAGGCAGAGCACAAGGCGAAGAAAAGATCGTGGGATCTCACCACCATTTGTGGACCATTTTGGGTTAGGGATTATGTAACAGGTATGGGATGTCGACCCATGGGTTTTTAGCCATGCTTAGGCCTTTTTTTAAAGTATAAGTATATATCTAGGTGATTTAAGAGAAGCAAGACCTAGTAGTATGGCTTGGTGCTATGCTAAGTGCAAGTGATTGTAAGAGGCTTTGTGCATACTATGTGTTGATACTTGTGGAGCTACGTGCAAGTCATCTATAGTGATTTGTGCACTGACTGTGTAAGGCTTTGTGCCTAGACCTAGCTCGGGGAAGGAGGATCTGGCGAAGTGCATGTAGATCTCCTGTCCTACGCAGAGTGGTTTTTGAGGCTCTGTGCATGTAATATGATTGACATAATATAATGAATAAGAAGAAGAGTTGGTGGACGTAGCCCCAAGCTAGGGGTGAAACACATATATCATGTGTTATGGTTGCTTTGTGCATTATGATTGATGTATGATTGATGTAATTTATGCTTGGTGCAGTAATGTATGTTTAGATGCATCTGATATGATATCTTAGTGCTTAGTGATGTGAATGAATGGTAGATATGATCTATTTCAATATGCTAAGCACTTAGATGTGTTAGATTTGATTGAATACTGCACTGCTCTGTAATTAGGGTTTACACTTGCGATGTGAATAAGATATTAGAAACTAATGAACATTCACTACTAAGTGCTTTGTTAAGTGTGGTAATCATAGATCTGTGTCCTAGCTAGGTTGCAGACACTTGAGTCTTGCAACCCCCCCTGCCTCTAGCTCGGGTGAGACTTCATCTGCTTTGCAGATGTTGCTGAAAGGGCCGGTAGATAGGGTTTTGTTGGTGTGTTGTTGAAGCGTTGAACCCTAGGTCTACCCTGTGCCAACAAGAATATATGGGAGACTCTTGGTTATATAGGTTGGTGATCAAAGAGAGGATGGAAATGAGGGTTTCCAAGTCAAAAAAACAACAACGATAGGGATATGTATGCACTTACATACTTAGCAGGTGTAGCCAAATACATGTTTGATTTTGATATGAAAAGAATCATTACCTTTCTCCTTGGACAAAATGCTCCTTTTATGTGATCTCTAGTTGGTTAGAGATAGTTGAGGATAGGTAAAAGGAATTAGGAAACTATCCAAACCCATAACTCAACATTTAATTAGGAAGAAATATAATTTTTAATCATTTACTAACATGTACATGACTATCCCTTGGGTAGCCCATGTATACATGTGATGCATATTTGTGAGGGTGTGTACAACTTCCAAAAATATGTTTTCTAGAGGGCCTCAAGGAGGTATGGGGAAGAGTTGTCTATAAGTAGGATAGGGACTAGGCCAATAAGAGCACCAATGCTTCAATGGTGTAAACTAACACTATAACACTTCTATTCCTACTCTATACTACACTGGCTAAAAAAGGACTATGTGAAATCATAGTGCCAATGTATCCATTGAAGCAATTCCAAACCTACAACCACATGTTCATCAAAATTCAATAGCAGAAATTCTAGCAAGAGACCAAAAATAGGAAGAATTGAATCAAATAAACCTCTATCCAACATGTGAAAGTTGGCAGTGTTATTATTCATGGGAAATGTAGACATGTAGGATCCCTCCAAATAAGCTTCAATTCCATCATAATGTTTACAATGACCACCATAGAACTGTTGGAAGGAATTGGAAACTGAGTAGCATACTTGATGGGAACCATGTATGAGATTTTCATGAAATGTACCCTGTGGGAAAGTATTAATATTGATAGTATCACTTATTCCAGAGCTTAAAGAAAAATAATTTGATCTGAAATAACCATCGTTCGAAACCGAAGTGCCTCATTATCCAGGAAAGTATCTATGGGACCACACTTTACATAACCCACATGTTGAAAGGAATAATTGTACCTTCTAGTCTAAGGGAAAAGTTGAGCAAATAATGACTCTAATATCTCTCCTATAACATCATCAAAATCATGTGAGGGTTGTTGTACTATTGAGACAGAGCCCAAATATGAGTGATTCCCATGTCCTTGAAGATTAACTTGTGATTATGGAATAGATCTAGGTCATAGTGCTTCTTGGATCAATTTGATGTTTTCTATGTCTTACATAGTGATGGGATGTATATTTGATGTTATTTTCCCATAGGGGTCTGAAAATTATTTGTGCTCTTCATGCTTTGTCTCTTCTATAATTGACATATGTGCATTGATATCAAATATTTCATATTGTACAAGATCATTAGATGATACATTGATGCTCACATTCAATTCTAGAACAAAAATATATTCATGGAAAATAGGGTTATCGTGATCAAACTATGTTTAAGTGTGTTCCAGAAATTTAAATTGCAAAGGATTTTCAACATTGTGCATACTAGATGGACTATTATTCTGAATGAGTCGTTTATCAATCAATGTTTGGAAATCTTCTTGTTTTCATTTATCATTCAATATTTCATCATTGAAATAAAAATGCAGAGATTCTACTGCATGATAAGTTGGTGAATGCTCATGTGAGAGATCATTAACAAACATAATTGTATAAAAAGAATAGATATCTTTAGATTTTAAAAATATCTGGATTTCCTCAATTGCATAATTGTTATAGAACAAAGTATATTCATGATTCTCTTGATATTTAGAATAAATGATTGATGTAATTCCTAAAGGAATTCCATTGTCTTGTTCCCATTCTGGATCTAAGAGGTTTAAGAGTTCCGGTGGAGATTCCCTTATTGTGGTGATAGAGTGTTGATTAGAAATTGCGTACCCTCTACATTCCATTATTTGATCATGATTTTTATTAAATGATGTAATGACAATGTTTCCCAGTGAAAAATTATCTTTCAAATATACAACATGTTCACAAATTGATTCTTCATTCAATACAGATTTGAAATCATGTTTTGAAGCATTTTCCTCTTATCGATCTTCAAAAACAAATTGTGGAGTATCAGATTTCTAAGCATAAGCTCGTATGTTATGTATGTTTGAACTTATTTCTTTGGGATCAGAGGTTATTGAATATTCATTGTGTAGGTCCGAGTCTTGTGAATTAGATATCTTTTGATTATCCAAATTTTCCCCTTCAGAAATAGAGACAATATCTAAAAACCAATCAAGGATTTCTTGGTCTAAGGGCTTGTCACTTTTAGGAAATATACAGTAAATATGCATAAATATTTGAAATAAATAATCCACATCTTCGTGTTTGATCCTACATATTTCTTGAAGTTCATTAAAGAGTTCATCATAATCATAATCTACATGAGAAATGATAAATATTTTCATGAATTGTTTCCAACTATGTATCGAATTCATTGGTAATGTTCTAAACCAGGCTTTAATCTATCCTTCTAATGTGATGATAAATAATATGCAAATTTCATTATCCCAAACAATTTGAAGATTACGCCATGCAATGTTAAATTGATTAAGGTGCATGAATGCAAAGACACGCCCTTCAACATCAAATTTTGAATTTGACAAGAGATTTACTATCTTGAATGAGATGCCCCCTGAGGGTTTCAGGAGACACAAAGGTTTATCCCATACAATTATACAAAGAAGAGCCATGGGTTGATTCAAATAATTTATTGAAATGGCTCCAAATGGGCAGGTTTGTCATATGGCCCTCCTTCTAGCACGAATTTTGTTATCACTAGGAAGATGCTACACATGTGCATGCATGATTCTCTCCTCACTCCAATTGTGATTAGCTAGTAAATTGATGACTACATGGCTAGTTAACAAGGACTAGGTGGTAGTTCACTCTAGAGTCTGTCATTGTCTATTCACATCTCTCTAGATCACTAATATGGTGCATTATTTCAACCATGTAGATGTGTATTTTTTCATTCACTCATTTGGTAAATACAATTATTTATTCTTTATCTCTCTCTCTCTCTCTCTCTTTCTCTCTCTCTCTCTCTCTCTCTCTCTCTCTCTC
>JZKD02S1917346.1:688678-741470 GCA_000966675.3 Picea glauca
CTCTCTCTCTCTCTCTCTCTCTCTCTCTCTCACAGCTTTGCAATCTTTGAGTGAATTATTGCTAGCTAGATTCTCTATGCAGGTTTCACCCAAAATTTACATGGTATCGATGATGTGGTCCATGTGACCTTGATCAATAGAAAGGTTTACCCCTGGTGAGAAGTCCCAATTACACCTCACACCATTTGGAATAGGGAACCCTTGTGAATTATGGACCGACAACCATTTTTGGTTTGGGATTTACAAGTTGTGACCCTGTCCACCGGTGATGGTTTCTAAGCTAAAGAATGAAATGAAACTAATATAAGATGCATGCATCCATAAGAAACTAAATTTAAATAGAAATTAAACACATAACCAAACGTATTTATATCAATGGACCGAGAAATAGTTCACACGGAGAAAATAAAAGAATATGAGTAAATGAATGCAAACCCAGAATAAAATAGCATTTAAACAATCATTTACAATCCTACATTCACAGAATCAGACAAATATTCCTTGAAGAATAGAAATAAGAATGAAACAATCACACATAAGAATAGTCTATAAAATGAAATACATTTTAGTGTATAGGCTTTCACAGTTGGCCATAATATGCATGTTTCTTATGGATATTTAACTATGTGAGAGTTTTTGAAACATCCGACGTTTCGAGTGGAAACTCTACATTATTGTCCCTGATGAAGGGTGTAGTGTCCACTCGAAACATCAGATGTTTAGAAAACTCTCACACAGTTAAATATCCAGAAGAAACATGTATCTGAAATAAATTCTTACACAACCCTAGTGATGAGTAAAATGTAGAATAATAGTCCACAACACGTTCCACACAAGAATTTGAGTCCTCTAAAAAATAGCTTTGCCAAACAAGCTTCACCTCATTAAAGTTTCAACAGTAGTACATGAAAGCTAAAATATCCAAAATCCCCCCCACTAGAGTACAATCCCCTTATTGATTGAAATTCTCCTTGACATTTGGCCATCCACCTTCCCAACTCTTGACATTCCATTTGGAAATGTTTTGTTCTTTTCCTCTATGAAATGATGAGGGAATAATGACGACAAAAATGTTAATAATTTAATATATCATACATCGTGTACATTGACATTTCAAATTTGTCTTTTAGTGTTGGTGGGACATCATGGGTTTATATAACTAATTTTGGTCATTGTTCATTGGGACTTCTTGGATTCCCAAGAAATCATTACAAACTCTTCACCTTCCACCTTCTGTTTCTTCCCAAGAAAAGATGAAATATACGAATTTGAATTTTTATGTTATGCTTCCCTTTGTCTTTATCTCTTCTTCCTCTTTTATGCATCTATGTACTAATGAATCATCTTTGTCTTGATGTGGAGAATCCAAGTCTCTGTAGTCTATTCCTTTACATACTATGTATTCAGACTCTTGTGTATGATCTTCTTTCAATACTAGTACATGGTTTTCATTCACCACCCAATACATGAGTTGTCAATACATAAAACTTCGAAATATAACTTTAAAAGGCATTTAAACATGAATAACTCAAATGGAAACTAAGTGAGTATTTTATATATACTTCTCTTAGTTTGGCATCTAGTCCTTTGATGATGATTTCCCCACTGAAATGTTGTGTTATCAGTTTCCTAGGCTGATGAAAGTGTGTTAGTATGATAACTTGGTCGAACGGTGGGAAATATCCTGAAAGTTATAACTGATATGTTGTATATATCAGTGATAAATTTCCAATGGTATAAGGAGAATTTGAAACATATCTTAGGGTTAACATTTATGGAAAAAATATGAAAGGTATTTTTACAGGACCCATCATCATGTTGGAGGTCAGAAGCTATCTTGGTTTTGTCATGTTGGAGGTCAGAATCTATCTTTATTCCACTGTTTCGAAGGTTAGAAGATATATTTCTCCTACTAAGTCTAAGGTTAGAAGCTATATTACTTCCACCTTTTCGAAGGTTATAATCCATCTTGCTTCTGTCTTGTCGGAGGTCAGAAGATATCTTTCTTCCAGCGTGTCTGAGGTTGGAAGCTATCTTGCTTCTGTCGTGTCAGAGGTCAGATTTTATCATGCATCCACCTTGTATAAGGTCAAAAGATATCTTTCTTATGTCATGTTGAAGGTCAAAATATATATTTCTTATGTCGTGTGAGAGGTCAGAAGCTATCTTACTTCCATCATGTCAGAGGTCGAAAGCTATCTTTCTTCCGCCTTGTCAAAGGTCGAAATCTATCTTTCTTTTGTTGTGTTAAAGGTCAGAAGCTATATTGCTTCTTCCTTGTCATAGGTCAGAAGCTATATTTCTTTCACCATATCGATGAAAAACGGATATTGATCGTGGACACTGTGTGTACTGGAGGGTGAAGGAAAAATTCAACTTTTCATTAAGAAAACTTGTAAGGTAAAAGAAGAAATACGTTACAGCTTCAAAACTTGCAAGAAAAAGTTTTGAAGTGTTTATAATGGAAAGAAACTCCAAAGGGGGCTCAATTTCTTAACTTACAATAAATGGCTTCAGAGTTGAAGTAAAGAAATCAAGAAAGGGTGTTGACACTGTCACAATAATAACTTGAGTTAAAAAGTCCATAACTTTATCATACGATGTCCAATTGAAATGTCATTTTTTTCAATGCAAAGAGCACAAGGAGAGGTTTCTAGTGAGAGAAATTAACACTTCAACCAATCATTCTGTTAGTTTCATAGTGAACAAGGCTTACTTGGTGGGAAATCCTTGGTGATCATTTTGGCACTTTTGGACCTCGAATTTGGATTTTGTCAGTGGCATTGTAATCATAATATCGCAAAATATACAGTGGGCCTATTTCAGAGGTGAACATTTTTCTTTAACTAGTACCCAAAATTGTGAGAAAAATCATTTTTTAATGAAAGTTGAGGCCTCATTATTTCTACTGCTTCACCCAAATTCAGCTCCATCAATTCTTAAGACATCTATATTATATAGGATTTGTTATCATAGGATTTGTACTTGTGCAAATCCCACCACAAGATCCATAAATCTTGTGTAACAATGGAAGAATATACCGCTGTCACCTAAGTAGAGACTTCCCAAATTTTAGTGATGGAAGAGGTACACCACAAGGGAGGCTTCCATATTGACCTCAAAGGATCAAATATCAAGTTTAGTATCCAGCCTAACATCCCCTATCTTGATCACTCAATGATTGGTCTAGGTCAAGGAAAGAGAAGAGTTTTGAAGATGATTTGGTACTTTCCCAGAACAAGAACACTTTGCAACATATATATAACAACTTCCAAGATAAATTATGTAATAAAGACTTCTTTTAGACAGTAGACAATTTATATTTCTATGGATGTTGCAAATTGCAGCAATAAACTAGTCTTATAACAACAATAAGTAATTTGTAACAGTAGCAATAATAAGTGCTTAGAAATACCACATTTGACCATGAAAATTAAGCATATAACCAATAGAACATTATCCAATTGTTATAGGAAATTTTTGAGTGAGTTAAGCCACCTTTAGATGATTGTATGCAACAATTTTATGTAAGTTTAGATGGTTGTATTAAACTTTTATAACAACAACAAGAAATATAGCTAGTTTGCTAGGGTTAGAGTTAGTATAGTTAGTAGTCTAATGCTTAAGATTTTTGAGAGAGAGGTTCATCAATAAAATCACCATAAAAGTGTTTTAAGATTAGTGCCTTTATAGTTTTATGGAGTCTTTCAATGCAACAAAACTTTATCTACTTGAAGCCAAGAGGTAGGATATAAACCCTAAGGTGCAAGTGCATTTGGTGATCCAAATTATTTTCAACACGAAATGAGAGCAGAGGTATAATAAACAATTTTACAAAGATATATCGGATATCCAATAATATAACAAAGATATAGTAGATATATGACATTAAACATAGAGATATAATAATACACAATTTCTATTAATGAGCGAAATGTACAACACTGTAAAATACAGAGCGAATGAACTAGCTAGAATGGTGGAAGCTTATCTCTAAGAAGAGATGTGATAGCTACGCTCATTTGAAAGAAGATGATTGTTACAATGAGGATCCAAAGGCATTTTTTAACATAAATAAAATCCAAAACCCTAACTCCAGAATATGAAAATCCAACAGTTTTGTGGACCCCATTTTGGGTAGTTTGGTGTATAAACTTCCTAGGGGCGTAACTTTGGCATACAATCTTTGTTTTGGGTGCACAATAGCACATTAGAAAGGTATCGATGAGGAGATTAATTTTTGGGGATCAAAAAAGCATTTGACTATAATTGAGGTTCCTAATCATGAAAAAAATTCAATTAGGCCCTCACAATGGCCTCGAAAGTTCAGGAACCGAAAAACTGCTAAA
The DNA here is from genome assembly GCA_000966675.3 of Picea glauca. NCBI lineage: Eukaryota > Viridiplantae > Streptophyta > Pinopsida > Pinales > Pinaceae > Picea > Picea glauca. Next base: position 693,028 of record JZKD02S1917346.1, read on the forward strand.
AATAGTAAATTGCCAGAAGACTATTTTGAGCTAGTTGGAATAGGTGGGTGGCCACCAATATCCACATAGATCAATCCTCCATCCTTAGGAAGCAATGGTATCCATTGCATTGATTTCCTGGAGGAGAGGGGGAAGCATTTGTTGAATCTGAACCTTGGTGAGTTGCTTGCCTTGTTGAAGAAGTTACATTGCTTGGCTTGTGGAAGGTTGTTGAAAACCTGATGAGATGACTATGTGCAGAAGGAATATTTGTTCTTTGCTTCAATCTTTTCGACCTACTTCTGTTGGATATAAGGTGCTTGGATTGAGGCTATAATGGTTGTAGTGTCCTTTTGTTCACCTTTTCAACAGATTGTGAGGAAGCTAAATTTTGTAGTATGGGATACTACCTTGTAGCATTGTTTAGGTGGGACAGTAGTTGGAACTACCTCTAGTATCCTATAGAATTGACCCCCCAGAGTAAAAATGACACTACAGGGTCAAGACTCATAAATAGCATGGTGCTTCCACATATATGGTTGGCCCAAAAGAACATCACAGACATCCAATGGGGAAACATCACACAATACCTCATCCTTCAAGGGTTTGATGTTGTATGACAATCAACACTGCATGCTGACATGGATATCCAATCCCTGGTGAAGCCACCCGATGTTGTATGGCTACAGGTGTGGTATTTTCGACAATACCAATTGTTTGATGACTCTGTTGAGATGAGGTTCTTATAGATTCCTCTATCAACAATGAAATGAAATGGGGTCCCATTCACCCACATCTGTGAATGGAATACGCACTCCTCTTATTCATGATCTACTAGTTATTCTAATTTAATTGTTGCGGTCACGATAGTAGTAGTGGGGTCTGTGTTGATGATGATCTGTCTTCTACCAGTATTTTCTGAATCACATTTTGAATCAGGGTTTGGCTCCTTTTCTTTGATATCATCCACCACTGATTGTTTTGAGAAACATTCATCAATGTTTTTCCAGGGGATTTTGTGGAAATCACAACACTTTCTAGTGTCCTTCTTTGTCTTTCTGTTACCCTTCCTTTCTTGTGGTCTGGATGGGTTTTCAGGAGGCTATTTGTTAGGGTCATATTTATCATACTTTGGTTGTTGCAGATTTTCATACCCGAACTCAAGTTTGTTTTGGTGCCTAAATTTCTACTTGATTTTGACAACATATTGATAGGCATCTCCCAACGATGAAATGTCCAGAAAATCCATTTTAGTTTGGATGTATTTGTGTAGAGCCCCACGGTATTTCGAAACCAAATATTGCTTAGAATCTATGATACCCAGCTTGGTGCACAAGGTATGGAAGGTACTGGTGAAATCCAACACTACTTGGCCCCTCTCTTGATGGAGCGTGGTCCATCTCATGTATTGGTCGTCATAGTTACCAACAGGGTAATATTGTTCCTTGATCGCATCCACAAAAAAATCCCAAGTGGGCTCGACCCCATATATTCCAGAATCCTCTGTGGAAATTTTCTCCCAGTAAGTTTGCCACCAATTTTTGACATGGGACATATCATTAAGGAGTGTGAAGGTGATCTTTTCCCTGTCAGAAAAATTGTGAACAAAGAAATAACCTTCTAGAAAATTTAACCATTTTTATAGGGCATCTACATCGATATGAACTTAAAATACGGGAATATCAAAATTAAATTATACCTTGAAAGGAGAGGTTACTCCGAAGAGGTTGCTTGATAAATATGTGTTTGCTATTGTAGCATCCCCAACATCCAACTGGGCTATGCCATGAAAAACAATTTTGAACTGTATACAAAATTAGAACATATACACACAGAAACTCTTGTAGAAATTTACATATAAAAATTAAAACAGACAAATACATTCTACAAATGCACAGATTCATACAAAATAATAATAAAAATACACATGCAACACACACAGGAAAAACCTTTAAAAATAAATGCATACATAATAATGCAACATGTAATTTAACACAAAATGGGCACTTATCTTGGTAAAAATATCACCAATTGCATTCTAACCTTCCACATTCCTCCCAGCCTTAGACCACACTACTCAAAAATCTTAGCAGTGGGTCACCCCTAAGCTAGAACTAAACTCCACTCGGGTAAATGAATTCCTGACCAGGCTGATGTATCTCAGACAATAGGAAAAACTTCGTCACAAGTGCCAACTCAAACTAACAGCCTACAGTCCCTCATTGTCCACATGCATTTCCCACCCTCGGAAGCATGCCCCTTCTCTTCTCAACAGTCCTTCAACTAGACCACTTCCTTTCCCGGGCTTCAACAACAGGCCGGACATGAAGTCTCAGAGCCCTGTAGCTGTAGTTTGTGACCTTCGGGAAATCAATTCCCAACAATTATCTCATCTAGAGAGAAATTCTCATGGTCCTGACAACCCACCTCTTCAATATCCCATGGGCTTGAAAACTTGCTTCTTCAGTCCATCTCCTAAGCTATCGAGGTATAAGTATAGGTACAAGTACGATACAGATATGGGTACATGTACAGTGATAGGAAAGTACACAGGACAACTGAATGAGTGAGTGAATGATGATGGAATGATGGGAGAATACACTAAGTCCAAACTATATGTATGCATGTTCCGAACTTGACACTTGTCATGTTGAGAACTACTTTGGCCCACTTGTCCCCATCCTTAGAAATTAGGATAAAATAATAATCTATGCTTTATACTTTAAAGAATATTAATATAATATTCCTTTTTGGCTTAAGCTCCCTAGATTAGCCCTTATACTTAACTTTTATCCCCCCCTTTCCCTAACTAGTGGATTTTAGTCCCCCATAATCTTTTATCGTGGTCAGTCTACACGTAGCGATGTATTATATTAATGATAAGACATATACAAAAATATGCTCACTCGCCTTTAGCATATAGGATCTCCAGTCTAATTCAACACATAAGCCTCCTAGATTATAATAACTAGCTCACCAGCCTATAAAACACACCATATACACAAAGGATCTCTGGCCTCAAAATCACACGCACTTAAGTTTCTTGCGCGTGGTATCCTGGAATGTGCACACTTCATCATTTTAGTGTGCAGTACATGTGCACATTATACCATGGAAGGTGCATGAAAAATTATATCAACAACTCACCAGCTTAAGTACATTTGTATTTACATTTACATTTGGGGTTCGGCCTAGGGGTATTACATTCCCCTCCCCCTTATTTATGCACTTTCCTTAGTGCAATATATACACATATACAACCAAAATTTCAAAAATCCTCAAAAAGATGCGGGTATTCTGCCCACATAGCATCCTCATGCTCCCAAGTTGCATCTTCAGGACTGTACCAGGTCCATTGGACCTTTACGAGCTCTATGGCTCAATTTCGGTTGCTTATCTTCCGGTCAAATATGCCCAAAATGCACTTGAAAGGCGCCTTCTTGGTCCATCTAAATCACATTCCAATCAATGATATGATTAGCATTAGGTATATACTTTTTGAGCAATGATACATGGAATACATTATGAATAGACATTGATGTAGGCAAGGAAAACATGTATGCTACAGGCCCAATCCTCTGTAGGATTTCAAATGGCCCACAATAACAAGCTACCAACTTTGAACAATTTTCCAACTTCAAGGAACTTCTGTTGGTCTTTACTTTCAACTTTGAACAATTTCCCAACTTCAGGGAACTTTTGTTATGCCCTTATCAACATAGATTTTCTTCCTGTCTTGAGAAGCCTTAAAATTTTGTTTTACTTTCAACATTTTCTCTTGCATTTCCATGAGTAATTTTGGCCCAACCACTGCTCTATCTGTTGGGTTGTCCCAGCTTACCGGTGTGTTGCACCTTTTGCCATAAAGTGCCTCAAATGGGATCATCTTTAGGGATGCTTAGTACCCATTATTATAAGAAAACTCTACTAAGTGTAGGTAGTCTTCCCATTTTGATGGTTTATCCATCACATACATCCTCAACATATCCTCCATCACTTGATTCACCCTCTCTATTTGTCCATGTGATTCTAGATGATAAGCTGTGCTAAAATTCAAATTTGTTCCAAATCCATTAACTAATCCCTTCCAAAAATTTGATGTAAATTTTGGATCTATATGAGACACAATATTCTTGGGTATACCATGTAATCAAGCAATTTCTCTCATATAAATATCATAAATGTTGGTTGCCTTGTGAATGAGCTTTACCAGAATAAAATGGGCAGCTTTAGTAACCTTATCCACAACTACCATGATAGAATCATGATTCTTGTTTGTTCTGAGCAGTTTGGTTATGAAATCCATTGTTACAACTTCCCATTTCCACTCAAGAATGGGTAATGGATGTATCAAACTAGGTGGGTGTCTATGCTCAGTCTTCACCTTTTGACACTCCAAACATTTGGCAATAAAATCATCAGCTTATTTCTTCATGCATGACCAATAATATTGGCTCTTGACGACATCAATAGTTTTCTGATAACCTGGGTGCCCGACATAAGGTACATTATGAATTTCTCTCAATATCATATTTTTCAATTCCCGGGAATTTGGTACATAAATTATTCCCCTGTACATGAGAATTTCAGCATTTTCTATCTTATAGTCTTCAATTTTCTGCTACAAAATACCTTGTTGTAATTTTGTTATTATTTCCATGTATTGCAAATCTGATTTTACAGCCTCTATGATTCTATGTTTCAAATCTGATTGGTACATTCTTATGGCTATAGCATGCAACTCATGCACCCTTCTGCTAAGTGCATCAACTAGCTTGTTCTCTTTCCCTTTGATATGTTTTATATCAAAGTCTTATTCACTGAGAAATTCTAACCACCTGCTTTGCCTGGAATTTAGAGTTGGTTGTCCAAGTAAATATTTCAAATCACTATGGTTTGTTCTCAACTTGAACATTTTTCCCATGAGGTATTGCCTCCACATCTTCAAGGCATGCACTATGGCTATGAACTCCAAATCATGAGTAGCATAGTTATTTTGATGCTCCTTCAACTTCCTTGATTCATAGAATACAACATACCCATTTTGACTGAGCAATCCACCAAGCCCTTCTTTACATGCATGAATGCATACAATGAATTCTTCATTTGGATAAACAATCCTTAGTATTGGAGCACTTGTTAATAAATTCTTCAAGTGTTGGAAACTCTTTTCACAATCCAATGTCGACTGAAACTTCACACCCTTCTTTTGCAAGGAAGTGATTGGGTGTGCAATCTTTGAGAATCCTTCAATAAATATCCTATAGTAGCCTGCAACGCCCATGAATGATCTGACCTTTGTCACATTATTTGGCTTTGACCATCCTCTAATGGCCTCTATATTCTCAGGATCCACTGCTATCCCTTCCTCCAAAATGATATGCCCCAAATAATGAATTTGCTTCTGATAAAATGAGCACTTGCTCAATTTGGCGTACAATTTATGCTCCCTTAATACCTATAATACCATCTTCAAGTGTTGTTCATTCTGTTCCTCTGACTTAGAATATATAAGAATGTCATGTAAAAATACAATGATAAAATTATCTAAGTATTCTCTAAAAATACTATTCCACGCGCATTGCACTCTACGCGTTGCACCATGCCAAAGTTTAGTATGCTCCCACCGCACACCAATACTCCATGTGCACCATTAATTAAACTGTCATGCGACAGGAATATACCCACAGTGCGCGTGCACCAACAAAATTCCTCTATCCTCTGCCAATATTGTGCACACTACACTCCGCAATATTATGTGTGTGCACACCCAATCCGCACCGCGCAGTGCTAAATTTAGCATGCACATCTGCGGACTGTTATTTTTCACACATTACCAATATGCACCGTGCAACGCCAAATTTAAGTGCGCACACCCGTGCACCAATATTTTCCATGCATTACCACTCTGCACCGTGCAACACCAAATTTAAGTGTGCACACCCGTGTGCCAATATTTTTTGAGCATTACCACTATGCACCAAGTAGCGCCAAATTTAAGTTTGCACACTCACGTGCCAATATTTTCCGCACATTACCACTCTGCACCACACAATGCCAAATTTAAGTGTGCACACCCGTGCACCATTATTTTCCACACATCACAAGATTTTCATTGTGCATCATGCATTTTTAGTGTGCACAATTGCTTACATTCATTTTTATGTGCATCAATTCCTCGTGAATTCCGCTGCATAAATTGGGGGCTTTTGCCTAACGTTTTCCCAATTTTCACCATAGACATTCTGCAACTATGAAATTTGTTCAACTTCACCCTGATAACACCAATTCAACTTTGCAACAACAAATCATTGTTGGTTGACATTCCTGAAATGATTTTTTCCCAAACTCAATTCACGAATTGAGAATTTTAATCAACTAATCTCGCTCCATCTATCGTGGCTTCCTTGTGTTGTCACAAGAGTTGATTCTAGGCTATAATAGAACCAATCCTTAGCACAGTTTAAATGAAATAATAATTTTTTGATTGATCAGTCATATGAGGCTTCCAGAACGAGGTCTGAAAAAAGACTTTCAATCATTTATAAATCAGAAACGAAGAGGCATGACCTCATTTGCCTAATTTAATTAAAATAAGGAAGATGGATAGAAGATAGAGGATGAAGAACACTGAAACAAAGAGTTAGGTATCTAATTCCAATAAGTCTAATCTTTATTTCAACAGAGGAATGAAAAATTACTTCAAAAGACAACCATGCATATATATAACTTGCAATCTAGGCAGAAACAATCAAGCTACAGGTCTTGTTTTTCTCACAGCATAAGCAGAGGAAAATATGAACCTAACAGGCTACCCAATAAATGACTATAGTAGAGGTATTACTGAATTAGAGCCATTACAAGTTGAATATGAAAAAGAGGAAGAAAGAATGAATGTAAATCTTGAGAATACGATACAAGAAAAGACAAAATTACATAGTGACAAGGTATAGAATCTCTTATCTTCTGTTCTATATTTACCGAAAGAAATGGCATTACAAACCCAGCCCCCAAAAGGCTCTCCCATTGTTTCCCCCAAAAAATGGTTATTTAAATCATCAATACAATATTAACTGTTAACCCGTTACATTACACAATCTTTTTTCCAAAAATTCTATCAATAATCTAAAATAAATCTTGATTTGTTTCGAGGAATATGGAAACAATTTTCCTTCCTGGAATTATGTAGCTTCCAGGTGCTCTGCCACCTTCTTAAAACTGATGCTAAACTTCACCATATGTCATATTTTCTTAAAGAAATATCAATCTAGTCATTTTTTAATCCTTGAGGAATAAGTTTGACCATTATTGCAATCGTTCAAATTAATAGCTTTGAGAAGTGGCATATCTGGTTCATGGATGGTCTCATTGTATCATATGTTCATTTGGCACATGCGCACGAATATTCAGAAACTCGGCTTCTATTTTTTTTCTTTGACAGAGGCTATTTTTATTTGGATTAACGCATCTAAGACATATTCTTTGATCCCCTCCACACACAACCTATGAACACTCAAAGCGTTTGTCTTGAGAGGCCTTCGGAAAAAATTGCAAAAGCATTGGATCAATGAAATCAATCATCTGATCTTGGTACGCTTTCATAAGGTCAAATGAGGCCATAATCATAGTTTTGCAAATAGCGATTCTCGTATTCTTCAAGGGCTTAACTGTCAAGGTGGTTATATTGCCCAATATTGAACACATGGCTTCCTTGTAAAAAATTGATAATTGACGCACACGGTTTAGTGCTTTACAAACCACAATTCAGTCTTTAGAGTCGAGCCTGTCTAACATTGTAATAAGGTTGTTGCATCGAGTTCCTGAAGATATTTTCCTGACATTATTTCTATTCATAAACGAGCATACAATTTGGTTTAAAATGAAGATCCAATCAATCACAAGAACGAGGAACAACGAGAGCGTTTCAGCATCAAAGTCCACTTCTGTGAAATCGTTTAACCCATCGGCGTTTGATGGGTATGACTGGAATCCTGACTTTGAGCCTTCGGGGTTCGAGGGAACATATAGGTGGCTATTGAAATCCTTACGTCGGTTAAATCCCTGAAGTGGAATTCGATGCTTACATATAACCCTGTTCTAGCGATTTTCTCGGCTTGTAGTGCACCCCTTTTGGGTCTCCTCATGAGTTCCTCCTCCAAGTGACTTAACGCTCAATGCTTGGACGATGGGTCTTGGACGACTTGAATATTCCTTCACTGCATATGAGAAACATTAATCTCCATGCTCGGTTTCCATAGTGTGTACATTTTGACAGAATTCCTGAATTCATCCACATTTACCCTTATGTCAAACTGTTCTCCTTCTTTGATGGGCATACCTTGTTTACGCTGCAATCCCATCAGGAAAAAACAATTATATGGACTTTGAGGATCCGAAAATTCATCTGGGTGTGGATGACACTGAAGCATGCCAAATGTTTGTCTTTTAATTTTTAAAATGAGTAAATGAAGATGAGATCTGATCCATCCTTTCCATTTTCGTAGATCATCTGCTCTTTCTGCAGATATGTCTATTTCTAAATAAATTTTGTAAGCTTCAAATAATGGATAAGTTTCAATGAGAATGTTCCAACTAACTTTGTTCAACTCCATTTCCTCACAAATATGATTTCTTCGCTGAAAATCTTCAGTCATGACACGTAGATTACATGATGACACCATTGAACTTAAATTTCATGATAGGGACATGTGCATCTGGTACATGATGCAACTCTATTACTTCTAGCATATCTGCTAGCATTTCATAGAGATAAATAAATAAAAATACCCTCCTCTTGGGTTGAATGTCAAGGCCCAATGAAAAGTGTATCAATGTCTACACCAGGTCCATGAATGCCAGGTGACAAGGTTCTAAAGCCAGTTGGCTTAGCTAACATAAATTTTGGCGAGAGACACTGAGTTTAGAAATTTTGAATATTTGTTCCAACATAGGCTCCATCTAGGGTTGGTGCTTTCCTACAAAGTTCCAAGAACATTAGACCACGTGCCTTCATCCATTGGGTGACCTGAAATCAATCTTATCAAACTCTGAACCCTGGCCTTTTACTTGTGCCTTTCCAAACAAAAACCGCTTATGCATTCATTGGGATATGGAGTCGTAATGCATTAAAATAGGACCATACTGGATGCCAAATTGAATTGGATACCTACTAAAAACCATTGCTATACTCTAATGCTCGAAGTCAAGCTTATTTATATACATCACCTACTATAACTGATATCACTGCTTTGTTCAAGTATAGGAAAATTTCCAAATCAACCAAGCGACTATCTGACTAACCAATTTAATTATGCTTCCATCCTTGAGAGCAAAAATGATAGGAGCAGCTGCGAATTTTGAAACATACCTTGGGAGAAGGTGCTTACAGTTTTGAGATTTAGACCTCAATAAGTCAAAAAAAAATTCAATGCCCCATTTTGACTCCATATAAAATGCTACTGGATTGTAGAAGGGAAAATATATACCACTTTTGCAATTAATCCATACTTCCTCCTATTGGGCAAGCTGTGTGAAATGCCTTTGCGCACTTTTCCCATTGCTGAATGTTTCTTCTTCTGGCACAAAAATGTCGCATTGAAACTTACTGGTATGTTGCTCAATAGTTGCTAAACATGGAGGAGAGATTAACTGTTCCAATAATCCCTGCTTATATCCTTCATCCGTTGTCCAAAAATCTTCTTGATAGATGTCATACATAAGCCGATTTCTTTTATGATGTTGTCGGTTGCTTTCTTGTTGAAACAAAGTTTCTTGTTGTTCATCGTCTTCAGAAACACTTTCATCATATTCATCAAACAAAGGAGTACTGTCATACGTTTTCGTGCGTGGTGAAGAATAAATATTCTCTTCTTCATCCTCTGGATACTCATCATAAATAGGTTTCTCATAGCATGTTCCAAAACATTTACTTTCAGAAATTTCTATCTTGTGAGGATTTAGAAAAAATGGTTGATATCAACATACTGATTTTCATGAGGATTTACAGCAATGACCATACCTGAAATCTCAATTACATTTGGGTGATTACCATCCTCCTGAAACTCTTCATGAAATGGATTTTTGGCAACATACAATTCGTCATATTTCAAGGCCTTTACTTGATCACGAAAATGATAAGGAAGGGATTTTTCCATAACAAAGTGACTATGTTCTATATCAGCAAACAGTGATTGCATATGTCCTTCCATGAGTTGTTGGTATTTATGAAGATATAGAACAATGATTTCATCATCATGTTGTACAATTGAACTATTTTCAGCGTCATTAATATTAAAAAACTCATTATGAACGTATTACTCTTGAATAAAAGAATTAAAATAGAGTCATATATGAATGAACTGGAATCTAGCTCTTCATATGAAAAAACGTTTTCATCCTCATTACTGCAACAAATTTGGTTGTGATCGGTTTGAAAGCCTTCTGACCTTTCTGCTTCATCTTCATGGAATTTGGATTGATCTTCATCTTGAATATGATCGCAAGAGAAATCATATTCTGCTTCTTTATCAATGAACTCTTCCTCATGCTGGTCATCTTCATCAACTTAAGAAATTTATGATATTTCTTCCTCCTCTTCAAGAGGATTTGCTTGATCTTTTTGTTTTATGAATTCTATATTGCAACAATCTTCAAAAAAGAGTCCAGCTTAATAGATCCTCTTACAATGTTGATGAAAAAATGTGTGAAAATATTTCAATGAAGGGATACTCGAATGGGGTAAAGATTCATACCAGAGTCTAGCATCTCTTTCCAATGAAAATATAAATAGTTTCATGAGGACATCTTTATGATGTATATCCAATTCATCCATGATCTTGTGAAATTCATGTTAGAATATAATGGATGTGCTCATTTTACCATTGACAATATCTCTATTGTCACCCAACCATAGGCAGAAACCACCCTCTTAGCACCTTAACCTTGACAGAGAATCACTCCGAAAGAAAACCCTAGGCTAGATAGCCAAACAAGGGGTAGCACACCTTTCCCCAAGGATAGCACACCAAGAAATCGCTGATCAAATAGCCCAAACCCTAGCCAAGATATAGTCCAAGACAAAACAAAATTTTTCTAGCTGCAGCAGCTGCAACAACAGCTCTCCTCCAGACTTGCGCACAAAATTGGGAACTGCAGTGCGCACAAGTGTTTCTTTGCAATTATGAGAATGTTGTCAAATGAAAACTAGTGCCCTGTATTTATACTGGTTCTGGCAGACTGCCAGAGCTGAATTCTCATTCTGGTTATGTGTCTCTTCAGTATATATTATATCTTCTGGCTGACTTCTTCTCTTGGAGGATAATAACCTAATATAAATTATGCTCTTAAGCCGACATGTCTTCTAGGGTTATTATCCAACTCATTAGGGTTTCTTCTTGCTTCCTGGAGTATTCTATTTTTGTCAGGTTTACATGTGGAGGTAAATACCTCCCGCAACTACCATAATATCAACACTCCCTCCTAGCTAGGGAGGTATTACAGGTAATGGTGTTGAGCACAAACATACCATTCACCCGACAACATCAACATAGTCATCTAGATTATTTCATGATCACCATCATCACCATCAGTTTCATCAGCTACATCATCTCTCGAAACCATACTCTATCTGAGTAATCAGACCTGATACTCACTCCACAGACTGACACAAGATCCATTCTTCTAATCTAGAAGAATAAATGTTCTGAACCATTTCTTTCTGGGAAAACTCTTGTTCATTGATCATCCATCTAGCTGATAATCATTTTCAACACTGTTGATAGTCTTCAAGGAAATCAAAACAATATCATTCAATAGAACACAACTATGTCTATCCATAGTAGTACACAACTACAATCCAGTGGTACACTACCACACCAAGTAGCACGCAGGTACTTGATCAAACAATGGAACACATCCACCACAATAGTATACGTCTACTGTCTAGAGACATACAATGTTCATAACAATCATCTGATATCAACCTGCACAGAAACAATGTTATCATATAAAATGAATCAACTGGGCCATTCTTCCACTCACATCTATGAGATCTTGGAAGACTATCTGTCCTCAAAAATTCAAACATCAATGATGAGATATCTTGACTATTCTTCTCAAGAAAGGAAGAATAATTATCCTAATTTCTGAGTCTGGACCATCCCCACCCTAGGCCATTCCTTCGACACTAGAAAAAGTGTAACCTGGAGAGAATGAGTCTTCCCTAAGGACTGTTTGTCCCTGATTGCTGAACTTGGACCATTCCCCACCCTGGGCCATTCCCCCAGCACTTAACAAAGTGCATCCTGGAGAGAATGAATCCACAATAAGGAATGACTGTCCGGACCATTTCCCATATTAACCACAAGAGGAAATGACTGTTCTACACCAACCTCCAAAACGAGCCATTCCTCATGTTAACCACAATGATAAATCATTGTCCGGTGAGGCAGGCTAGTCTTCTCGAGTAACCCTCAAGAAGAGAGACTACCCTAGACCACTTCCCATGTTAACCACAATGGGAATTCATTGTCTATGGTACATCAACAATCGGGACCATTTTCTGAAATGGAAAACGTCTGTCCATCAGAAATATCAATCCAGTTTCTAAATTGGAAAGAATTTGTTCATCCTGGACCATTTTTCAAACTAAAAAATGATTGTCCATCAATAAATAATACATCATTGCTCCCTCCCAACCTGGGAGTTATCTCTTCTTTTTTCAATAAGGAAGTTGTCTCCATGAGCTCCAGCTTGAGTACGCAAACTATTTCATCTTGGACAAAAGCTTTACCAAAATGTCTGCTTATCTACTCATCTGTGAAGATATGTATTGGAGAACCACTTTCTCCTTTCTAGACTTCATCACGAATAATGTAATGCTTGATTTCAAATGTACTTCGATCTAGAGCACTAGTTTTCTCTGAAGGCTTCATGTAGCTTTGATCAATAAAGTATATCATTGTTGGAAAACTAGAACATATCCATGTGGCACTTCTTCTGTCATCATGAGATCTGATCTTCTGAGTAATCATCTTGATACAATATCTCTGTTATAGAAAATCTTCACCACACTTCTGCTGTGCACTGGAGGCTCTCCACCAAGTTATCTTCTTCCATCTGCATACGAGGGTCTCTTTCTGGTATGCTTCAAAGTCTTGAGGTTGCTCTTCATATGCTCTTTGTTCAATTGCTCTGGAGAACAGTCTTTGCATTTATCTAATGTAATATCCATCCCATGGATAATGAGGATGATATAATGGATCATGTAGAGGTATGTTTGGTTTACTTGGAACAAACAGTCATCGTAATCTTCTCCCTCCATCTGGGAGAACCTATAGTTCTGGATCTCATACTGAACTGTTCTTCATCATATCTTTCAGTTCTTTTTCTTGATTGCTATCAAGATGGTAGTCTTTTTATTCTTGATACAATAGTTTGGTTGTTCTGACCTTCCTTTCATCATAGGATCATGGATGTGGATGGACAACCAGAGATACTTTTAAGGATTCTTTTTGAAAAATACTTCTTCTAAGGTTAAACTGAATATGTACTATTTTTCATGGATGCTACTTCATCATCTTCAATGGATCATAGGATTTAGAATTAGCTCCTTCCTAATCCTTTCTTCATGCATGAATGCATGCTCGTCTTGGAAGTATATAATCAGCTTCCTCCATATAACATAATCCATGCTTCCGCATGCATCCTTATTGTCTCTTGCAATATATAATTGGCTCCTTTCATCTAACAGAGTCCACACTTCCATCTTATTGTCTTTTGCAAAACGTCATAAGTTTTTCTCCAATTTCCTCTTGTTTGTTGACTTCTTTCTATTTTTGCTTCTTCTAAGTCTCTTCATGATTGATTCTGATTTTGGCTTATCTTGTAATAGCTTCCACATGATTTGTTTGATGTATTTCATCCTTTCATGTGTATTATCTATCTTTTGTAATGATAACAATCTTTATTTTGTTGTTCTTCCATAGGTATAGTTCTTCTTGGAACACATTATCTTCCAAGAGATAGATATACATAATATGTACAGAGACTTATGCAAACAAGATATGTACAAGAAATAAGAAGAATATTGTTACCTTTAGAAGAAGAAGTCTCTTTCATCCTGTTTAGTCTTATTTGTAGGTTCCTTTTCTTCGGAAACTGATGCTTCATGTTTCTCCTTCCTTTTCTTTAGCTCAGGAAAATGATTCTTGTAGTGACCATACTTTGACAATTGAAGCATTGTATTTATGAAATGTCTTTCTCATGATTTGGCTTCTTCCTTGAGCCAAAATTCCTTTTGTTCTTGAAGTTCTTGAATCTTGCTATGAAGGCTTGATCATCGTACTTCTTTTGGAGTTTCTCTTTTGCATTGATCCTGGATTCTTCTTGAGCAAAGCAAGTCCAAAGTTCTTCAAATGTAGTATACTCCTTCCTTGTGTTCATGCTTGTGGTAAATGCATCCCACGTCTTGGGAAGACCATTGAGTACTATGTTTACCAATTCCTTCTCTGAAATTATCTCTTCAATATCTTGTAGTTGATCTCTTAACTGAGAGATTCTCACAAAATATGAGGTTATGTTGTCATCATCATTCATCTTCATGTCACGGAGTTCATTCTTCAGGCTCATTACTTGTCCAATGTTTTTGACTAATAAGAGGTTTGTTAGGGCATCGTACATCTTCTTTGATGAGTCAAGATGGGAGATGTAGGGTAACAAGTGGTATTTTATAGACTCCACTATGCTATTCATGGCATTGATGTCATCGTCTTTGAACTTCTCCATAACTGCAACATTCTGTGGTTCCTTTTCTTTTCCTTCTTCAAACTCTAGTTCCACGATCTTTCCTTTCACGATATCCAACACTTTATTCTTGGCAAGGATGAGATCAATCCTTGTCTTCCACACTCTAAAGTTAGAATCTCCATCTAACTTGTTCTCTGACTTCATAGAGCAAGTCATGGCTTTCTTTGACTTGGTCAACCCTAGATTTGACCATAAACTCAAACTTGACATCTTGGCTTGTTGATAGTATCAGGAGGTGCACTAGGCTAGGGCACACTGATCTATCCGAAGATTAGGTCAATCCCTTCACTTAAGGTGCCTCAATGAGAGGATTAGGGTTTCTGCAACTGCACCTGCTAGTAACCCTAGAGACAGTGCTATAGTGACTACTCCTGCTAGAAACCCTAGCGATAGTTCTTCAACAAGCTTAATATCCTTACAAATATGTTTCCTTCTAGTGGTTAGACTGAATGAAGGATGTGTGGGCCCATAACCTGTTAGAATATAATGGATGTGTTCATTTTACCATTGAGAATATCTCTATTGTCACCCAACCATTGGCTGAAGCCACCCTCCAAGCACCTTAACCGTGACAGAGAATCACTCCGGAAGCAAACCCTAGGCCAGATAGCCAAACAAGGGGTAGCGCACCTTTCCCCAAGGATAGCGCACCAAGAAATAGTTGATTAGATAGTCCAAACCCTAGCCAAGAGATAGTCCAAGTGAAAACAAAATTCTGCTAGCTATAGCAGCTGCAACAACAACTCTTCTCCAGACTTGCGCACAAAACTAGGAATTGCAGTGCGCACAAGTGTTGCTCTGCAATTCTGAGAATGTTGTCAAATGAAAATTGACACCCTGTATTTATACTGGTTCTGGTAGACTGTCAAGGTCGACTTCTCATTCTAGGTATGTGTCTATTCAATATATATTATTTATTCTAGATGACTTCTTCTCTTGGAGGATAATAACCTAATAAAAATTATCCTGTTAAGATGACATGTCTTCTAGGGTTATTAGCCAACTCATTAGGGTTTCTTCTTTCTTCCAAGAGTATTCTATTCTTGTCAGGTTTACATGTGGAGGTAAATACCTCCCGCAACTACCATAATATCAACAATTCAAACAAGTGTTGAGAAGGATTGTCGTCCACATATCCTCCAAATTTAGGAAGGACATCTTCCGAAATTTTAATGTCTAGAACAACATTTGGAAAACCATAAACATTTGTAAAGTCTAGAGGATCAAAACTCGCAACAATCCGAGCAGCGAACGAATTTGAATTTTTGAAACTAGTGGAGTCTCCAGTGAATCATGTAGAGTCTTTGAACCAAGAAGTCACCAGGTGAATGATCAGAACCAATTGAATGCCTATCCCTTTTTCACCATCAAGGAATAGATCTAAAGTTTTGTCATATCCCAGGGAAGATAACTTCGTTCCTCCGTCCCCGGCAGCGGTGCCAAAAAATGTTGTCACGAGAGTTGATTCTAGGCTGTAATAGAACCAAACCTGAGCACATTTTAAATAAAACAATAATTTTCCAATTGATCAGTCGTATGAGGCTTCCAGAACTAGGTTTGAAAAATGCCTTTCAATCATTTATAAATCATAAACGAAGAGGCATGACCTCGTTTTCCTAATTTAATTAAAATAAGGAAGATGGATAGAAGATAGGGGACGAAAAAGACTGAAACAAAGAGTTAGGTATCTAATTCCGATAAGTATAATCTTTATTTCAACAGAGGAATGACAAATTAATTCAAAAGACAACCATGCATATATATAACTTGTAATCTAGGCAGAAACAATCAAGCTACAGGTCTTGTTTTGCTTACAGCATAAACAAAAGAAAAGATGAACCAAACAAGATGCCCAATAAATGACTACAACAGAGGTATTACTGAATTAGAGCCATTACAAGATGAATATGAAAAAGAGGAAGAAATAATGAATGTAAATCTTGAAAATATGATACAAGAAAAGACAAAATTACACAGTGACGAGGTATAGAATCTCTTAGCTTCTGTTCGATATTTATCGTAAGAAATGGCATTACAAACCCATCCCCCGAAAGGCTCTCCCGTTGTTTCCCACAAAAAATGGTTATTTAAATCGTCAATACAATATTAACTGTTAAGCCATTACATTACACAATATTTTTGCCAAAAATTCTATCAATAATCTAAAAGAAATCTTGATTTGTTTCAAGAAATATGGAAACAATTTTCCTTCCTGTAATTCTGTAACAGTGAGGTGCTCTGCCACCTTCTTAAAACCGATGCTAAACTTCATCATATGTCATATTTTATTGAAGAAATATCAATCTAGTCAGTTTTTTATCCTCGACGAATAATTTTGACCACTATTGCAATCGTTCAAATTAATAGCTTTGACAAGTGGAATATCTGGTTCATGGATGGTCTCATTGTATCATCTGTTCATTTTCCACCTATGCGTGAATATTCAGAAGCTCGGCTTCTATCTTATTTCTTTGACAAAGGGAATTTTTATTTGGATCAAATCACCTAAGCCATATTCTTTGATCCCCTCCACACCCAGCCTATGAGCACTCGAAGCGTTTGTCTTGAGAGGCCTTCAGAAAAAAATGCAAAAGCATTGGATCAATGAAATCAATCATCTGATCTTGGTACGCTTTCATAAGGTTAGATGAGGCCATAATCGTAGTTTTACAAATAGCGATTCTTGGATTCTTCAAGGAATTGACTATCAAGGTGGTTATATCACCCAGTATTGGACACATGGCTTCCTTGTAAAAAAATGATAATTGACGCACACGCTTTAGTGCTTTACAAACCACAATCCAGTCTTTAGAGTTGAGCCTGTCTAACATTGTAATAAGGTTGATGCATCGAGATCCTGAAGAGATTTCCCTGACATTATTTCTATCTATAAAGGAGCATACACAGACTGATTTAAAATTAAGATCCAATCAATCACAAGAATGAGCAACAACGAGAGCATTTCAGCATCAAAATCCACTTCTGTGAAAACGTTTAACCCATCTGTGTTTGATGCGTATGACTGGAATCTTGACTTCATGCATTCAGGATTCGGGGGAATGGAGAGGTGGCTATTGAAATCCCTACGTCGGTCAAATCCCCGAAATGGAACTCGACGCTTACATATAACCCCGTTCTAGAAATTTTCTAGGCGTGTAGCGCACCCCTTTCGGTTCCACTCATGAGTTCCTCCTCCAAGTGACTTAACGCTTGGTGCTTGGGCGACGGGCCTCGGCTGACTTGAATATTCTTTTGCCGAATATGAGAAACATTAATATCCATGCTCGGTTTACATAGTGTGTACATTTTGACATAATTCCTGAATTCATCCACAGTTACCCTTATGTTAAACTGTTCTCCTTATTGGATAGGCAAACCTTGTTTACGCTGCAAGCCCATCAGGAAACAACAATGATATGGCCTTTGGGGATTTGAAAATTCATTTGGGTGTGGATGACACTGAAGCATGAAAATTTTTTTGTTTCAATTTTAAAAATGAGTAAACGAAGACGAGATTCAATTCATCCTTTCCATTTTCGTAGATCATCTTCTCTTTCTGCAGATATGTCTATTTCTAAATAATTTTTGTAAGATTCAAAGAATGGATAAGTTTCAAAGAGAACGACTTTTTTCAACTCCAGATCCTCAAAAATCTTATTGCTTCGCTGAAAATATTCAGTCATGACACGTAGATTACTTGATGACACCATTGAACTTAAATTTCATGACAGGGACATGTGCATCTAGTATAGGATGCAACTCTGTTACTTATGGCATATCTGCTAGCATTTCATAGAGCTAAATAAATAAAAATATCCTCCTCTCGGGTTGCATCCTGAGGCCCAATGCAAAGTGTATCAATGTCTGCACCAGGTCCATGAACGTCAGGTGACAAGGTTCTAAAGCTAGTTGGCGTAGCTAAGATAAATTTTGGCGAGAGACACTAAGTTTAGGAATTTTCAATATTTGTTCCAACACCCTGTAACTTCAAATTTGACCAATTCCAAGTCTGAATTTTCTAGAATAGATATTAAATAAAGAATTTCTCACCACTTGGCCAAATTTCTCAATTTTCCCATGAATTTAACAACAAAAGTTGGGGATTTTGCCCAATTCCATGCAATTGCTTCTACTTTTTACCATGGACGCTCTGTAACTTGAAATTTGGCCACTTTGAAATAATTCTCTGTGAAATTTCACTTCAATTCAACTTGCTCGGCCCATCCAGTCTCAGTGTTGAAAACCGAAGCTCTGATACCATATTGTAGCATCCCCAGCATCCAACTGGGCTATGCCATGTAAAACAAATTCGAACTGTATACAAAATTAAAACATATACACATAGAAAATCTTGCGGAAATTTATATATAAAACTTAAAACAGACAAATACATTCTGGAAATGCACATATTCATATAGAATAATAATAAAAATACACATGCAAAAGACACAGGAAAAACCCATAAAACTAAACGCATACATAATAATGCAACATGTAATTTAACACAAAATGGACACTTATCTTGGTAAAAATATCACCAACTATGTGTTGACCTTCCACGTTCCTCCTAGCCTTACACCACACTGCTCAAAACTCTCAGCAGTGGTCACCCCCGAGCTAGGACTAAACTCCACCCAGGTAAAGGAATTCCTAACCAGGTTGATGTATCTCAGACAACAGTAAAAACTACATCAGAGGTGCCTGTTGATGGGGCCAAAATCCCCTGATTCAATAGCATGAACCAAACCCTCCACCGAGGCCCAATTAGACTCTGGAATGTTTGGTGTGGGATGGTTCTCCAGATCTCACAATTTGGCCAAATTATCAATGAACTTTTGTGTTTTCTGGTGAAGGCTCTTCCTTCGGTTAAGACAATTTTTTTGCTATGTTTTTCTCTTAGGTGGGGCAGGTACGAGAGATGCAAGCCAGTATAAACCAACTTGACAAAGATGGGACAAAAGTTTTAACTATTGAGAAGGGGTCGAGCTTGGGATAACCCGTTACTCAAACATGCAGACAATGATCCTACGCCAAAGGGCTCATTAATAATACTTTAACCGAAAGAGCGTCCAACTTCTATATGAGAAAAATACTTAACAAAAAGAAAACATATATGTAATCGAGATCAAGGTAAGAAAAATAATTCATCTACCAAGACATTCATCACACAGCTGAGGTAAACTACTTAGCATACAGAAGTAAACACAAACATAATCAATATCACGGTAAGAAAAATAATTCATCTACTAGGACATTCATCACATGAAAGCACAACGATTTACTTTCATCATATAAAGAAAAGAACATCAAAACATTGCACCAGATAACTTGACAACGGAATCAATTGCTCTTACTCATTTACTGCAACATTCATGGAACAGGAAAGGAAGTAATTCTTCTGCAACTCCAATCACATACATCTGATAAAAAAAATAGCTCGTCTCTGGTCCTGAAGTAATTCTTAATTCGTAGTAGTCTCAAAATAATTATCAACAACCAAAATAAAAGAGTTCTTACAACAACCATCGACCTCTTAAACCATTGGTTGATGTTCCTATTTATAATATAAAGTCTTAACACTAATTAACGGCAAAATACAATTTGAGCTAATAAAAAAATCGCCACCTGGCGTCATCATCTAACAGTCTTTCAATAGTCCACCCGAGTTGTTTCTTGAAAAGGGTGGACTCTTTCATAATCAGACCATCTAATAAAGAGTTCTTCACAGGTATTTGCCCATGGAAACTTGTGTTGTTCCATTGGAGCCACATAGATTCCCCTGATGTATGTTGCATGCGCCCGATATTTTGTGAGGTTGAAGTTCAAATTCTGAAGCATGGCTCTGGCTTTGATTGGATGTCCTGTGAATTGTTGTACTTTCCCAGGATTTGCATCGGTGACCTTTGCACATTCTTTGGCCCATGACATATCTTGATCGGTGCACAACTTGATTATTCTGTTTAGGTCAATAAACACATCGGGGGTACCATACTCAGGGAGTTCGATGTCCTTCACTATTTTATTGATCTTATCCCAGTGCTTCTGACATCTGGCCCATTGTTCTTGGATTTCTTCATGTGGGTTTCGAGACATTTTGGTTCAGTATTCGGCCGATCGCTTCATGCGATTGAGACTGCTTTTACTTACTAGACAAATTTCGTGGTATTCCTTTTCTCAGCCTTTCTAGACTGCCTCAATAAACTCGAGCCTCTTCTCTGCCTGCTGCACTTTCTCATACCATCGCTTCATTTCCTTACACATCGTGAGTGCCATGAGAGTGTCTTCCTGTAATTCGGCTATATTCGAGATTAACAACTGTCTTTCCCTCTTGAACTCATCGTAAAATTTACCAAACTCATCTTTTAAACACACCGTTGTCTGTGTAGCACCTTTATAGTAATCGACAATATGGCCCAAGTGTTCGAGCTCCTTTTGGGTGGCAGAAAGTTCATTTTCATCCCTCCTTGCTCTGTCCTGGGCAGCCTCTGAGGGGGATTTTCCCACACCAATCAGATCAGATGTACAGGTGTTTGCCGTATCAATTAACCTCTCCTCAGTGACGACTATGATGGACTGATCCAGGGTGATTCTTCTCTTCTTTGCGATCCTCTGAATGATAGCCTTTCTCTTTTGATCATAGGAGATTGCATAGATGTTTGCGACCTCATCTACCAGGTCTGATATCTGCTGATCACCCCATGTGAGATTGTTTCCCAAGCTTCCTGCGGTGTAAATTTGTTTGAGAGTGGGCTCTTGAACTTCTTCATTCTTCCTTGTAGATCCAACTTCTACTTGTTTCTCACTCGAGACTTGGGTATTGGTCAGGATGGCAGTGTCTTGTATAGACTTGTCACTTACTTGCTCATTGATCATGGAACTATCGATTTCCTTCTGCGGAGGCTCGTCACTCAGGCCTACATCTATTTCCAGTTCATTGGACTTTCTTGTGTTGAGATTACTTTCAGCTTCAGCTTCCTTTTGTGGGATTCCCTGGTCCTGAACCCCGGGCCCAACGGGAGAGACCTTTTCAGGACTTGGGAAAAGGTCCTTTTGGGACCTTCTTCTTCTTGAATGCATACCAAGGTGCCATGAGAAGGCTCTGTGCTCTCGTCAATGCTGTATATATGTATTAGCGTGATCAAGGGGTTGGGCGCTTTCATTTCTATCGACACCCGACCCTTCTCTGGTTGAGCTTTTCCTTCTCCCTAGAGATCAATTGGTGATATCGTAGACTCGGGATTACCCAACCCATTGGTTCCATTGGCGACTGTGAGACTAGGATCGCTTGGTTCTGTTGAAATTCTTTGGATGGTAACTAAAATCCTGGGACTTATGGAAGGATGTAGGTTATCTTTCATCCATTTCATTAGTAGCTGAGACTGCTATTATAAAAGTGTGCCACTTTCTTGAGCTATTTGATCTTCAGGGAAATCTCTGATTTGTACCAGGGATCCTTGATGAGCTTCTGTGACTTCAATGTCTTCTTGGGGGTTATTTTCTTCTTCTTCCAATTCATATGCTACTGTTGCTTTAGGGCATCGACAAACTCCTTGAATTGCTTTCTCTAATAGTGTGGCCTACTCTTCATAGCTCAAAGCTCTAAAAATGGTTCCTCTAGGATCATTCTTCCTGGCTGCCACCATATCCCAGTCTTGACCATTCTCAGTGAAAATTTCATCATCAAATCGATCATGGGCATAAGGCCAATAGGATGATACCTGCGATGCGTGCTGTAGGACCAATCCTTTGGGATCGTGTTTGCGAAATTGACCAGTTTGGAACCGAAATTCCAATTGACCTAGCCCAAGTTGTTTAGCATGCACGGTGTCTTTGACCATGCAGAAGCTGCTATGGAACCCATACGGTATGAAATCCCGCTTCTTGTTTTTCACTAAAGTTGCATTATATCCTTGTATGATGGCTTGATAGCAGATTTCTCCTAACACTAGCCAGTCGGGAACATAAAGGGGTAATAAATGTGGCGCCCCTGTGGCGTCGAAAATCCTAATGTAGGTTTCTTGTTCATCCAAATACCAGTGACCAATTTTGACTATAACCTTCTTTTCTTCATCTGATAACCTAGGGCATTCTCTCTTAAAAAGAAAGAAGTAAATGGGCACAATAAATTGATCATAGATAACAACATAGGATATCTTGTACCTATTTTCCCATAAGATGTTGTAGTATACATGGACTGCGAGCTCTGAAGGGTGCCAGTTCAACTTCATTCCAGCAAAAGTGTTCCTGGCACAGATGACGTCCAGTAGATACAAATCCATGTAGAAGGCAGGGATATCTCCTTCCTTTGGAGTCTTAGCTTGTTTTATGTAGGTGCTCAATTGTTTGGCGATGATAGCACTCTAATTGAAACCAGTACTCGAAATGGCAACTGTAAAAGCCAAAGGCATCCAAGCTTCCGAAAACTGGGAGCAGTCTTTCTCCCCATGTAATCTATAGAGAAGGACCATGAGATAGGCATATGGTTCCCTGAGGTTGACCGTCGGGTACCAACCAGAAGTTCAGTTCATGAATTTCTTGTCTTCCCTCCACTAGGATGCCAAGATTTTGCTAGTGTCATGAGAGGCATAGAAACTCACCACAAAATCAATGCTCAACTTTTCTCTGAACTCATTGAGTTTTTTGTATTTCTGAACTTCTGATGGAAGGAAAACCCTGACGCATTCGACATTGTCATCATTAATCAAACATTTATGTGCATCGGTGTGATTAATGATCCAATTTAAGAGCTCGACGCAAGGAAAAATCGGAGACCAGCTTGCCACCGTGTGCAGGTAAGCCCTATGAATATTTGGGAGGACCTTGTCATCGAGATTCCTTGTGTTAGGGTCACTGTGTGGAGTATGTTCGAGCAGATCATATTTCTTGATCTTCTTGAAAACTTCTTCCTAGCGAGGAAAATTTTTCTTCGCTCCAATTCTTTCCTCTGTATCTCTGAAAGTTGGGGGATAGACAAAGGGCTCCTTGGTTATCTCTTTGATGATTGACACCAACTTAGGAGCAAACTCTAATTGTCTTGCAACTGTTGGGGAGGATCCTTCTCCTCTTTTTGATTCTTGCAGCTTTGGTGCCCACGGTGATTTCTTGGTGGATGGCTTCTTTGGAGGCATTGTATCTGAAATGCTTGCTAAGAAAACTACTTAATACTCGCTGGACTTCGGATTCTTCCTTTGGACTAGTGGATTCGTTCTCCTGTTGTTTTGAATTCCTTGCTGCGTAGAGCGGGATCACACAAAAAGGACTCAAAAGAATATATAACTGGGAGATACTATCGGTCATATCAATTAGTTAATACAGGTGATAAATGCAGATTTCAAAATAAACCGCTATCGGATTTCTGTCGTTGGGACTTAACTGGTTGATGGTGGAGGCACGGATGGAGACACGTTGTATCAGTGAGTTTAATGGTTCCCTTTTGATTCGTGCACGAGCTAGCAACTAATGCGTGATCTACGAATTAACTAAGGATTTGAATGCGGAGTACTTGATACAGCTAGCGGTTAAACGTCACGTCACGTCTTACCTTCATAAATATCAGGGATTGACTACTATTTATATTGTTTATCAATATTGCTATATTCTTAATAAAACCCCCCGATACCGATGATATTGGGATTGGTGGTTAAGGGAACGTTTCAGGCATCGGTGGTCGGCAGTGGAACTCCTCTTTTGTGCAATTCTTATGATTACCCTTCTCTGCCAAAGCCGAAAGGATCGGCCTTTGGTGAAAACCTTTTAGAGGATATATTCATAAAAGAGATACTCTTATTTACCAATGCCGAAGAATGTCGGCACTTGGCTGCTTTGACTTCCCATACAATTTTCGTTACCTTAAACTTTCACCAATGTCGAAATTATCGAGTGAGTTGGGAGGAATCGGGGTCGCTGGTTCCTTGAAAAGTTGTGGTGTTTCTCAAGATGGTTCTTCATGCGCTTCAAGAGAAACCCAGACATAAAACATATCGGATAAGAATGTCATCAGGCTCAAACCGCGGTGAAAAAAAAATCGAAGGTAGAAAACAAGGTGGTACCCAAAAGGAAGTGGTCACAGAACTTTTAGGGTGTGTTGAGCGCTCAACAAATGGTGATTCATTGGGTGGATGTAGAATCTTTGTCGCATGAAATAGATATCTCGGGTTCTTTTCTTCTTTTTTTTGTTATTATTGGAAGTATAGCTTTAGGGCTTGGCCATTTACCGGGAGGGTGTCAGGTTCCCCTCTCAGATTTTTCAAACGATAAGTACCTACCCCAATCTTCTCAGCCACCTGAAAAGGACCATGCCATAGGCTCTGAAACTTGGAATGCTTCCCTTTGGGTTCATTTTCCTTATCTCACTTTAGAACTAAGTCTCCTACTTCAAAATTCTTTTCTTTAGACTTATGCTTATCGAAAAATATTTTCACTATCTGCTGATGGGCTAAAAATTTAGACTTAGCCTTTTCCCTCTCTTCCTCCAGCATGAGAAGAGTGTCGATCCTTTGTTGCATGGTCGAGGATTTATCATCATTAGAATCTTGGGCCAATTGGAGACATGGAAGATAAATCCCATTCAGGTGTATGGATTCTTGTCCGTAAACCAGGAAGTACGAGAAATTCCCTATAGCTTCTTTGGGTGTGACCCTATCAGCCCATAGGGACTTATGGAGTTGGTTATGCCAATTTCTATGGTTATCTACAACCGTCTTCCTTAGTATCCTCACCAGATTCTTGTTGGTTTACTTTACCACACTGTTTCCCTGAGGGTAATAATTTGCAAAGTAATTGATTATGATTCCCTTGTCCAGAGCAAACTCTGTCCATAGGGTAGAAGATAAGTAGGTTGCATTATCAAATACCAGAATAGAAGGAACGCCAACCCTTGTAATTAGTTGTTGTTCTATAAATTGAATGACTATTTTCTCATTTACATGGGTCAGAGGAATGGCCTCTGCCCACTTTGTGAAATAGTCGGTGGAAGTAAGAATATACTTGTGTAATTTCAAATAATTGGGTGTAATTTCTCCTATGATATCCAGCCCCCACTACTCAAACGGTCTAGAGACAGTTACAGGCTAAAGTGGGATTGCTGCCCTTCTCTCCTTGCCAACACTTATTTGACAAGTCTTACAATTCCTGGCGTAAGCATGAGCGCCTTTGCACAAAGTGGGCCAATAATAGCCGGCTCTCAGAACCTTATGAGTGATGGTGTTCCTTGCAAAATGTCCCTCAGCGAGGCCATTGTGGAGTTCTTTCAACACTTTATCAGTGTCTTTTCATTCGAGACATCTTAGTAATACCTCGTCATCGTTGATCCAGAAGAGTACTGAATTTATGAGGCGATATTGTGTGGATTCTAATTGGAGGGCTCTCCTTTCTTTGGGGTTGAGGTTTTCGGGACAGGTCCCGTGATGTAATAGATGAGACAAGGCCTTGTACCAGGAGTCTAGTCCTAGTGAAATGCATGATACTTCACCACACCAAAGTGTTATTTCATTATCCCACCCTGGATCTTGGTTTGCTTGATATTGAGCTTCGGTTTTGATCTTGCACAAACCTTGTCCTTTCACTAGCTTGGTGGGTTTTATATCTAGATCGAATTCCTGGACTACCACCATCCAGCTCCATCTTCCTTCCCCCATTTCTTGTTGGGTAAACAAGGATCGGACTGCGGGGTGTGGCACAATCACCTTGGTGTGATTCTTGAGGATATACGACCTAAAATGATTTACTGCTTTATAGACCGTGTAGGCCTGCTTATCTATGGCGGGGTAATTGAGCTCAGCTCCTCATAAATGAAACCAATGCTTCATTGTTGTCGCCTTCCTTTTGAATCAAAATCACAACTAGCAATTGGTCAGAGGCGAAAGTATAAAGGTTAAAGTCTCTATTGAATTTGGGACTTCGCAGTACCGGGGCCCGAGATATGGCAGATTTGATATTATTGAAAGCGTATTTTCGTTCATCATCCCACTTAAACTAAGAATCTTTGTGAATCATGTTTTGTACGGGTTTGATGATTTCGTCGAAGTCGAGGGTGAATTTCCTTACAAAATTAATTTGCCCGAAAAAAGACTGCATAGCTTTCTTGTTATGGGGTAGCGGGATTTGAGTTATCGCTTTAATCCTTTCGAGGTCTATATGAATTCCCGCTTGAGATATAATATGACCTAACAACTTACCTTCTTCAACACCAAATATACGTTTCTTAGGATTGAGTGATATATCGTATTTTCAGCATCTTTCAAAAATCTGAGTTAAGTGTTGGATGTGTTCCTCTCTATTCTTTGAATACACCATGATGTCATCTAAATAAATTACCACGCACTTACCTATAAGTCCTCGAAACACTACATCCATTTCTCTTTGAAAGGTCTCTCCTGCGTTAATTAGTCTGAAAGGCATGCGTTTATAAGCAAAGGTTCCCCATTTGGTCCGGAAGGTAGTTTTTAATCGGTCTTCCTCTTAAACGAACACTTGGTTGTATCCTGAGAAACCATCTAGAAGGGATAAAATTTATGAGCTCGACACAGTCTGTAGGAGTTGCTCCATTGATGGGATAGGATAATTGTCTTTTTCTGAGGCTCTGTTGAGATTCTGAAAGTCCACGCATAATCATATTTCTCTCGACTTTTTTCTTATTGGAACAAGGTTCGCTACCCAGGCAGAATGCCTAACTTGGAAAATTATCTTCACATCTAAAAGCTTCCTTAACTCTTGATACATGAGGGGATCCAGGGATGGGTGGTACTTCTGGAGATTCTATTGAAAAGGTTTGATTTCGGGTTTCAATGGGATGGTGTGTTGAATGATGCGGGTATCATACATTTTCAAATCTTTATAGGACCAGGCGAACACATACTGGTATTGTCTGAACAATTTGAGATAGGATTTCCTCATCTCTTTAAATATCATTTTGTCGAGATTTACATACTTTAGGTTGTCTGGGGTCCCAAGATTTATAGTTTCGTGGAGGGGATAGGAGCTACCAGTCTTCACATTTTTAGGTCTTTTGAATCGTTCCTTTAGATCAAACAAATTCTCTAGATTCGCTACCTCTTTTGGAATTGTGTGATCCTTTGGTTTATCCGCATGTTGACCCTCCCGAGGACTGGTTTCCATTAATTTCTCTTGGAACTCCTCATCATCAATAACGAGGTATTTGAATTTGTCTTGATTAGTCAAGAAGCTTATCATCTATTCATCCCCCTCAAATACTTTCCAATTAGAGATGTTATTAGGTATTGATGGCTTGTAGAGAAGTTCTACAGTGAATCAGGAGGTTCTGTAATCTTCTAAAGGTGAGAGTCTTGAAGCAGCGGTGGCTAGGGAGTTAGCAAAGATATTCTTCATTCTAGGGATCACAGTGATATCGAAAGCTTCAAAGCATTCTATCAGCCTCTGTACCTCCTGCTGCTAGTTCTTAAGATGAGGGGAGTTGCAGTGTATAGTGTTCCTTACTTATCTAATTATGATTTTTGAGTCTTTGAAAACCTTTAATTCTTTCACATTAATATCTATGGCTTTCATTAACCCTTGTACCAGGGCTTCATACTCGGTAGTTTTGTTGGTGCAATCGAATTCTAGTATACAAGACAAGAAATGGAGTTTACCCTTTTGATTGATGAGGATGCACCCTGCTCCCGAACCCTCTTGTGACTTGGATCCATCAAAATAAAGGGTCCAAATTTGCAAGAGATGATTTCCATTCCAATCAGTGTTCTGCTCTTCGATCTTTTCTTTCGGAGGACCTAACACCAGGTCTTGAAAAAAGAGAGAATCTGCCATTGGCATCGGGAATTCATCTTGAAAGGTCATTTCGGAGTTTTGGGTGAGTGAAACATCAGATAGGAGAGGAAAAAAATTGCCAAAGTGAGAATCACAAGAATAGTTCCCTAGTATAGGAAAATCGGTAGAGGCTGGTTCGTTCGGGGTTTCCAGGTCAATGACCGTATGTTTCAGATATCTTTGCCTATTGATTTTGATCATGTTCTTGTATTCCTTCAGCGGTAGCCAAAGGTGTGCCTAGTCTATGCTAAAGTACCCATTTAGT
This sequence comes from Picea glauca, assembly GCA_000966675.3. NCBI lineage: Eukaryota > Viridiplantae > Streptophyta > Pinopsida > Pinales > Pinaceae > Picea > Picea glauca. The sequence goes on from JZKD02S1917346.1 coordinate 721,859, forward strand.
TTTATGGACCAATCTCGGCTTAATAATAGCCCATATTCCTCAGGGATATCCCCCACGATGATGTCAATCACCTGCATGAAATTAGGATGAGTGGCTACCCTGGTCATCACATATTTGAGTTCCGCCATGACTTTGAACTGGGTCCTGTCCAGTTATCTGACATGCTTATCACTTTTTAGAGGGACAACACCTAATTTATTACAAACGGCCAAGGACATGACATTGGAAGATGCCCCAAAGTCTACTAGATAGTTGTGGAGATTCATGTTGAAGACTTCAAACGTTAAAAGGAAAGGTGGTACAAAAGGTCTCTCCTTCTTGCCTTCTAAGTAGGTGTTTATTGTTGGTTTTCTTGCCAAATCTGTAGGGGGTAGATTCTTCTCCTAACCATCGCCGGTGGTCAGGTTTTCTACCGAACTCAGAGCTTGCAACAGAAGGTCTTTCTGCTAAGGGATTCTACATATGTCCATGACTGATACATTAGCTTTTAGCTTCTTCAAATCCTCTAGTACACTGTAATCTAATTTAGGAGAGTCATGAGTATGGATACTTATAGGCCTTTTATCGGGAGAGAAAGGCATTCTCAGGCGATTGGGAGTTAATTTACTTTGTGAAGCACGGGCGGTATCGATATCTTTCAGGCCGGGTTGACCCTTACTGCGTGTCTATACCACTGATATCTCTGTGGGTGGTTCTTGAGGTTTAAACAGATCATCTAAAGACACAATCATGTCAGGATCCCATATCATCATGGTCATGTCTTATGGTGGGTCAGCCTCTTCCTGATCAGGAATATTAAAGGAGGAACCGTTGGGTGGTTCGGTTAGAGAGACTTAATATAGAAAATGATTGGCCATTAACTTCATGGCATGGACCCACTGAGGGCATTCCTTTTCTGAGTGGTTCTTTTGGTGGTAAGTATAGAAAGAATGAAATGTGACATTCCCTAGGTCAATGTTTAGGTTGGCTGGGGGAGGTTCAATTGCTTTGAAAGGCTGGTTTCTTTTAAAGAAAGGCTTATAGGGCCTTTGGCCTTGGTTTCCCTCACTCACATTCCTTTTCATATCTATAATCTCATTTGCTAGTTTCCTGACCATGCGTTGCAGGTCTTCTATATCTCCATTACCTTTATCAGGAGTTGGTTCAACCGACTTCTCCAGCGCTCTACTCAAGAGGAGTCCTCTTCTGGGAGGGGGGTGGCTTTGTTTTCTCTCTAGAGATGCCTCGCCTTCTTTACACCCTTTCATATGGAACTCTATCATCTTGGCCTATTCAAAATTATCCGCGAGGGTTTTCTTAGTGACTCTTTTAACAAACATGGAAATAGAGGCTGGAAGCGAGTTGGCATAGACCTTGATTTGCAACTCTTGAGTCAGTTTCTTCGCTGGCTGAAATTTGTTTAGGATAGTCATGAATCTTTGATTGAAATCTTTGACCCTTTCCTTTGGGGTCATGGTGGCTGCGAATAATTTGTCCATAAGGGCTCCCGTGGTAGTTTCTTCAGCAAATTTGTCTAGGAAATCCTTTTGGAACTTAGTCTAGCTGGTTATGGATCCTACTATCAAGTTAAAATACCAAGTGGAAGTCGAGTTCTCAAAAGTGTAGGGGAAAAGTATTCATACCACGTCTTCATGTTGAACGTTCATAAGCCTGATCGCGAGCATGAACTTCTTGATATGATCTTTGGGCAATCTTGAGGTTCAAGGATCATACTTGGGGAGAAACTTTTTCGGGTGCCGAGGGATATTGTGTACTAGTCCAGGGACAGCCACGACATCCCTACTTAACCAAGGTTGGTTGTCTTGAAGTGGAAATTCTCTCTCCTCATCATGACCATTGTTCTCTTCCATATCTTCAGAGTCGAAGTCAGGCTCTTCCTCTTCCAAAATATCGTTAGGTTCGGAGATGTCGCTGACTAGCATCTTGGGTATGAGGTCAAGAGGTTCTTGGATTTTAGTGATCGCGAAATCTATTAAGTCTTCGACGAAGTGTACGAAAACTTCGTCGAGAGTGCCGACTACTAGTCTACTTTGTTTTTTTCTTCGAGGGAGGATGGGGGTGATGGGAAATGCGCCAATTTATCGGGCGTAGGCTCTGGTAATCCTTCTAAACCGATTCACTTCCTCGTGAGGGAGGGCATAAGGTATTTTAGGGTGAAGATATCCTTCCTCAGAGTGGGGTGAGTTATCTGCTTCCGGAGTACTCGGTAAAGGTGGGTTGTCTTTTGGATGAATAACCATGCATGTGGGTCGTTACGAATCTATAGGTTCTTCGAAATATCATATAACTTACATATTCAACCATTCTTTCTCAGGCCCTCCTTCTAGCGCCAATTATGTTGATGGGGCCTAAATCCCCCTATTCAACAATAGGAACCAAACCTGCCACTAAGGACCAATTAGACTTTGCAGCGTTTGGAGTGGGATGGTTCTCTAGATCTCACGATCTGGCCAAATTTTCGATGAGCTTTTGTGTTTTTTGGTGAAGGCTCTTCCTTAGGTTAAGACACATTTTTTTCTGTGTTTTTCTCTTAGGTGGGATAGGTACGCGAGATGCAAGCCAATATAAACCAACTTGACAAAGATGGGACAAAATTTTTAACTATTGAGAAGGGGTCGAGCTTGGGATAACCCATTACTCGAACATGCAGACAATGATCCTACGCCAAAGGGCTCAGTAATAATACTTTAACCGAAAGAGTGTCCAACTATTTTCTGAGAAAACTACTTAATGAAAAGAAAACATATATGTAATCAAGATCAGGGTAAGCAAAATAATTCATCTACCAAGACATTCATCGCATAGCTAAGGTAAACTACTTAGCATACAGAAAGAAACACAAATGTAATCAATATCACGGTAAGCAAAATAATTCATTTACCAGGAAATTCATCACATGAAAGCACAATGATTTACTTTCATCATCTAAAGCAAAGAACATCAAAACATTGCACCATATAACTTGACAACAAAATCAATTTCTCTCACTCATTTACTACAACATTCATGGAATAGGAAAGGAAGTAATTATTCTCCAACTCCAATCACATACATCTGATAAAAAAAATAGCTCGTCTCTGGTCCTCAAGGACTTCCTAATTCGTAGTAGTCTCAAAATAATTATCAAAAACCAAAATAAAAGAGTTCTTACAACAACCATCGACCTCTTAAACCATCAGTCGATATTCCTATTTATAATATAAAGTCTTAATAGTAATTAACGGCAAAATACAATTTCATCTAATCAAAAATCACCACATGGTGTCATCATCTAACAGTCTTTCAATAGTCCACCTGAGTTGTTTCTTGAAAAGGGTGGACTCTTTCATAATCAGACCATTTGATAAAGAGTTCTTCACAGGTATTTTCCAATGGAAACCTTTGTTGTTCCATTGGAGCCACATAGATTCCTCTGATGTTCATTGTATGCACCCGATATTTTGCGAGATTGAAGTTCAAATTCTGAAGCATGGCTTTAGATTTGATTGGATGTCCTGCGAATTGTTGTACTTGCCCGGGCTTTGCATTGGTGACCTTTTCACATTCTTTGGCCCATGAAGCATCTTTTTCAATGCATAGATTGATTATTTCGTTTAGGTCAATAAACACATCAGGGGTACCGTACTTAGGGATTCCGATGTCCTTCATTATTTTATTGATCTTATCCCAATGCTTCTGACATCTAGCCCATTTTTCTTGGATTTCTTCGTGTGGGTTTCGAGACATTTTGGCCCAGTATTCAACCGATTTCTTCATGCGATTGAGACTGCTTTTACTTACTAGCTGAATGTCATGGTCTTCCTTTTCTCATCATTTCTGGACTGCCTCAATAAACTCGATCCTCTCCACTACCTGTTGTGCTTTCTCATACCATCGCTCCATTTCCTTACATGTCGCGATTGCCATGAGAGTGTCTTTTTGTAATTCTACTATATTCGAGATTAAAAATTGTTTTTCCCTCTTGAACTCATCGTAAACTTTACCGAACTCATCTTTTAAATACACAACTATCTGTGTAACACCTTTATATTAATCGGCAAGATGGCCGAAGGGTTCGAGCTCCTTTTGGGTGGTGGCAAGTTCCTTTTCATCCCTCCTGGCTCTGTCTTGGGCAGCCTCTGAGAGGGATTTTCCCACACCAATTAGCTCAGACGTATGGGCGTCTGCTGTATCAATTAACCTCTCCTTGGTGATGACTTTGATGGACCGATCCAGGGTGATTCTTCTCTTCTTTGTGGTCCTCTGAATGATAGCCTTTCTCTTTTGATCATAGGAGATCACATAGATGTCTGTGACGTCATCTACCGGGTCTGGTATCTGTTGATCACCCCATGTGAGATTGTTTCCCTAGCTTTTTGTGGTGTAAATTTGTTCGAGAGTGGGCTCTCGAACTTCTTCATTCTGCCTTGTAGATCCAACTTATACTTGTTTCTCACTGGGGACATGGGTATTGGGTAGGATGGAGGTGTCTTGTATAGACTTGTCACTTACTTGCTCATCGATCATGGAACTGCCGATTTCCTTCCGCGGAGCCTCGTCACTTGGGCCTACATCTATTTTTGGTTCATCGGACTTTCCTATGTTGAGATTACTTTCAGTTTCAACTTCCTTTTGTGGGATTCCCTGGTCCTGAACCCCGTGCCCAATGGGAGAGACCTTTTCGGGACTTGGGAAAAAGGTCTTTTCAGGACCTTCTTCTTCTTGAATGTGTACCAGGGTGCCACAAGAAGGCTCTGTGCTCTCGACGTCGCTGTATATATGTATTAGCGTGCTCAAGGGGTTGGTCACTTGCATTTCTATCGACACTCGGCCTGTCTCTAGTTGCTTTGTTCCTTCTCATGAGAGATCAATTGGCGATATCGTAGACCCAGTATTACCCGACCCATTGGTGCCATCGAGGACTGTGAGACTAGGATCACTTGGTTCTCTCGGAATTATTTGGATGGTAGTTGAAATCATGGGACTTATGGTAGGATGCGGGTTATCCTGCATCCATTTCATGAGTAGCTGAGACTGTTGGTATAAAAGTGAACCACTTTCTTGGGTTGTTTGATCTTCAAGGAAATCTCTGATTTGTACCGGGGATCCCTATTGAGCTTATGTGACCTCAATGTCTTCTTGGGGGTTATTTGGTTCTTCCTTCAATTCATATGCTACTGCTGTTTCAAGGCGTTGGCCAACTCCTTTAATTTCTTGCTCCAATAGCGTGATCTACTCTTCATAGCTCAACGCTCTAAACCTGGTTCCTCTAGGATCAACCTTCCTGGCTGCCACCATATCCCAGTCTTGAGCATTCGCGGTGAAAATTTCATCCTCAAACCAATCGTGGGCATAAGGCCAACATGATGATACCTGTGATGTGTGTTGTAGGACCAATCCTTTGGGATCGGTTTTGCGATATCGGCTAGTTTGGAGCCGAAATTTGAATTGACCTACCCAAGTTGTTTAGCATGCAGAGTGTCTTTGACCATGCAGAAGCTGATATGGAACCCATATGGTATGAAAGCCCTCTTCTTGTCTTTCACTAAAGTTGCATTGTATTCTTGTATGATGGTTTGATAGCAGATTTCTCCTAACACTAGCTGGTCAGGAACATAAAGGGGTAATAAATGTGGTGCCCCTATGGCATTAAAAATCCTAATTTAGGTTTCTCGTTCATCCAAATACCAGTGACCAATTTTGACTATAACCTTCTTTGCTTTGTCTGATAATCTAGGGAATTCTCTCTTAAAAAGCAAGAAGTAAATGGATGCAATAAATTGATCACATATAACAACATAGGATTTTTTGTACCTATTTTCCCACAAGATGTTGTAGTATACATGGACTGCGAGCTCCAAAGGGTGCCAGTTTAAGTTCATCCCAGCAAAAGTGTTCCTGGCGTAGATGACATCCAGTAGATACGAAGCCATGTAGAAGGCAGGGGTATCTCCTTCCTTTGGTGCCTGAGCTTGTTTTATGCAGGCACTCAACTGTTTGGAGATGATAGCACTCCAATTGAAACTGGTACCCGAAATGGCGACTGTAAAAGCCAGAGGCATCCAAGCTTCTGAAAACTAGGAGCAGTCTTTCTCCCCATGTAATCTAGAGAGAAGGGCCATGAGATAGGCATATGGTTCCATGAGGTTGACCATCGGGTACCAGCCAGAAGTTCGGTTCATGAATTTATTATCTTCCCTCCACCAGGATGCCAACATTTTGCTAGTGTCGTGAGAGGCATAGAAACTCACCACGAAATCAGTGCTCAACTTTTCTCTGGACTCATTGAGTTTGTAGTAATTCTGAACTTCTGATGGCAAGAAAACCCCGATGCATTCGCCATTGTCATCATTAATCAAACATTTATGTGCATCGGTGTGATCAATGAGCCACTTTAAGAGCTCGACACAAGGAAAAATCGGAGATCGGCTTTCCACCGTGTGCGGATAAGCCTTGCGAATATTTGGGAGGACCTTGTCATCGAGCTTGCTTGTGTCAGGGTTGTTGTGCGGAGTATATTCGAGTGGCTCTTCTTTCTTGATCTTCTTCAAAACGTCTTCCCAGTGAGGAAAATTCGTCTCCACTCCAATGCTTTCCTCTATATCTCTGAAAGCTAGGGGCTGGAAAAAGGGCTCCTTGGTGATCGCTTTGATGACGAACACCGTCTTAGGAGAGAACTCTAATTGTCTTACAACTGTTGGGGAGGATCCTTCTCCTATTTCTGATTCTTACAGCTTTGGTACCTGCAGTGATTTCTTGGTGGATGGCTTCTTTGGAGGCATTGTCTCTAAAATGATTGCTAAGAAAACTGTTTAATACTCACTCAACTTCAGATGCTTCCTCTGGACTGGTGGCTTCATTCTCCTGTTGTTATGAATTCCTTGTTGCATAGAGAGGGATCACACAAAAAGGACTCGAAAGAATATAACTGTGAGATACTATCAGTCATATCAATTAGTTAATACAGGTGATAAATGAAGATTTCAAAATAAATCGCTATCAGATTTCTGTCGCTGGGACTTAACTGGTTGATGGCGAAGGCATGGATGGAGATACATAGTATCGGTGAGTTTAACGGTTCCCTTTTGATTCACGCACGAGCTAGCAACTAATGTGTGATCTATGAATTAAATAAGGCTTTGAATGAGGAGTACTTGACACAGCTAGGGGTTAAACATCACGTCATGTCTTACCTTCATAAATATTGGGGATCGACTACTATTTAGATTGTTTATCAATGTTGCTATCTTCTTGGCAAAACCCCTCGATACCGATGATATTGAGATTGGTGGTTAAGGGAAAGTTTCGGGCATCGGTGGTCGGTGGTGGAACTCCTCTTTTGTGTGACACTTATGATTACCTTTCTCTGCCAAAGCCGAAAGGATCTGCCTTCAGCGAAAACCTTTCAAAGGATATATTTGTAAAAGAGATACTCTTATCGGTCAATGCCGAAGAATTTCAGCACTCGACTGCTTTAACTTCCCATACAATTTTCATTACCTTAAACTTTCACTGATGCCGAAATGCTCGAGTGAGTCGGGAGGAATCGAGGTCATTAATTCCTTGAGAAGTTGTGGCATTTCTCAAGATGGTTCTTCATGTGCTTCAAGAGAAACCCAGACATGAAACATATTGGATAATAATGTCATCAGGCTCAAACTGCGATGAAAAAACAATCGAAGGTAGAAAACAAGGTGGTACCCAAAAGGAAGTGGTCACATAACTTTTAGGGTGTGTTGAGCACTCAACAAATGGTGATTCATTGGGTGGACACGGAATCTTTGTCCCATGAAATAGATATCTTTGGTTCTTTTTCTTTTTTTTGTTATTATTGGAAGTACTTCTTTAGGGCTTGGTCATTTACCGGGAGGGCGTCAGGTTCCCCTCTCAGATTTTGCAAACGATAAGTACCTACCCCAATATTCTCATCCACCTGAAAATGCCCAAGCCATAAGCTCTGAAACTTGGAATTCTTCCCTTTGGGTTCATTTGCTTTATCCCACTTTAGAACTAAGTCTCCTACTTTGAAATTCTTTTATTTATCCTTATGCTTATCGAACCATGTTTTCACTATCTGTTGATGGGCTAAAAATTTAGACTTAGCCTTTTCCCTCTCTTCCTCCAGCATGAGTAGAGTGTCAATCCTTTGTTGCATTGTCGAGGATTTATCATCATTAGAATCTTGGGCCAATTCGAGAGATGGAAGTTAAATCCCATTCAAAAGTATGGCTTCGTGTCCGTAAACTAGGAAGTACGGGGAATTCCCTATAGCTTATTTGGGTGTGACCCTATCATCCCATAGGGCATTATGGATTTGGTTATGCCAATTTCTATGGTTACCCACAACCATCTTCCTTAGTATCCTCACCAGATTCTTGTTGGTTGACTCTGTCACACCGTTTCCCTGAGGGTAATAATTTGCAAAGTACTTGATTATGATTCCCTTGTCCAGAGCGAACTCTGTCAACAGGGTATAAGAGAAGTAGGCTACATTATCAAAGACCAGAACGGAAGGAACACCAAACCTTGTAATTAGTTGTTGTTCTATAAATTGAATGACTATTTTCTCATTTTCATGGGTCAGAGTTATGGCCTCTACCCACTTTGTGAAATAGTCGGTGGCAGTAAGAATATACTTGTGCAATTTCGAAGAATTGGGCATAATTTCTCCTATGATATCCAACCCCCATTTCTCAAATGGTCTAGAGAAAGTTACAGGCTGAAGTGGGATTGCTTCCCTTCTATCCTTGCCAACACTTATTTGACAAGTCTTCAAATTCCTGGCGTAAGCGTGAGCATCTTTGCACAAAGTGGGCCAATAATAGCCATCTCTTAGAACCTTATGAGTGGTGGTGTTCCCTACAAAATTTCCCCCAAGCGGGGCCATGGTGGAGTTCTTTCAGCACTTTATCGGCATCTTCACCTTCGAGACATCTCAGTAATACCCTGTCATAGTTGATCCGAAAGAGTACCCAATTTATGAGGTGATATTGTGTGGATTTTAATCGGAGGGCTCTCCTTTCTCTGGGGTTGAGGTTTTTGGGACAAGTCCCATGATGTAATATATGAGCCAAGTCCTTGTACCAGGAGTCTAGTCCTAGTGAAATGTATGTTGCTTCACCACACCACAGTGATATTTCATTATCCCACCCTGGATCTTGGTTTGCTTGATCTTGAGCTTCGGCTACGAGCTTGCACAAACCTTGTCCTTTCACTAACTTGGTGGTTTTTATATCTAGATCAAATTCCTGGACTACCGCCATACAGTTCCCTCTTCTTTTCCCCATTTCTTTTTGGGTAAACAAGGATCGGACTGCGGGGTGCAGCACAATCACCTTGGTGTGATTCTTGAGGATATACAACCTAAAATGTTTTACTTCTTTATAGACCACATAGGCCTGCTTGTCTATGGAGGGGTAATTGAACTCATCTCCTTGAAGGTTGGTGCTCATAAATAACACCAGGGCTTCGTTGTTTTTGTCGTCCTTCTGAGTCAAAACTGCAGCTAGCGATTGGTCAGAGGTGAAAGTATAAAGGTTAAAGTCTCTATTGAAATCAGGACTTTGCAGTACCGGGGCCCGAGATATGGCAATTTTGATATTGTTGAAAGAATCTTTTCTTTCATCATCCCACTTAAACTCAGAATCTTTGCGAATCATTTTTTGTAAGGTTTTGATGATTTCGGCAAAGTCAGGGGTGAATTTCCTTAAAAATTAATTTGCATGAAAAAAGACTGCATAGCTTTCTTGTTATGGGGTAGCGGGAGTTGAGCTATGGCTTTAATCCTTTCGAGGTCTATGCAAATTATCACTTGAGATATAATATGACCTAACAACTTATCTTCTTCAACACCAAAGATAGTTTTCTTAGGATTGAGTGATATACTGTATTTTCGGCATCTTTCAAAAATATGAGTTAAGTGTTGGATGTGTTCCTCTCTATTCTTTGAATACATCGTGATGTCATCTAAATAAATTACCACACACTTACCTATAAGTCCCCAAAACGCTATGTCCATTGCCCTTTGAAAGGTCTCTCCTGCGTTAATCAGTCCAAAAGGCATGTGTTTATAAGCAAAGGTTCCCCATTTGGTCCGGAAGGTAATTTTTAATCAGTCTTCCTATGAAACCAACACTTGGTTGTATCCTAAGAAAGCGTCTAGAAGGGACAAAATTTTTGAGCTTGACACGGTCTGTAGGAGTTACTCCATCGACGGACTGGGATAATTGTCTTTTTCTGAAGCTCTGTTGAGATTCTGAAAGTCCACGCATAATCAGATTTCTCTCGACTTTTTTCTTACTGGAACAAGGTTCGCTACCCAGGCGGAATGCCTAACTTGGAAAATTATCTTCGCATCTAAAAGCTTCCTTAATTCTTGATACATGAGGGGCTCCAAGGATGGGTAGTACTTCCAGAGCTTCTTTTGAAAAGGTTTGATTTCGGGTTTCAATGGGATGGTGTCTTGAATGATGTGGGTATCATACGTTTTCAAATCCTGGTATTGTCTGAACAATTTGAGATAGGATTTCCTCTCCTCTTTAGATATCGTTTTTCCAAGATTTACATACTTTGGGTTGTCTGGGGTCCCAAGATTTATAGTTTCGTGGAGGGGACATGAGCTACCAATCTTCACGTTTTTAGGTCTTTTGAATCATTCCTTTAGATCAAACAAATTATCTAGATTCACTACCCCTTTTGGAATTGTGTGATCCTTTGGTTTATCCAAGTGTTGACCCTCCCGAGGACTGGTTTCCATTAATTTCTCTTGGAACTCCTTATCTTCAATAGCGACGTCTTTGAAGTTGTCTTGATTAGTCAAGAATATTATGATTTGTTCATCCCCCTCAAATACTTTTGAATTAGAGATGTTATTAGGTACTGATGGCTTGTAGAGCAGTTCTACAGTGAATCGGGAGGCTTCGTAATATTCTAAAGGCGGGAGTCTTGAAGCAGCAGTGGCTAAGGAGTCAACAAGGATATTCTTCATTCTGGGGATCGCAATGATATTGAAAGCTTCAAAGCATTCTATCAGCCTATGCACCTCCTGCTGCTAGTTCTTAATATGAGGGGAGTTGGAGTGTATAGTGTTCCTTACTTGTCTAATTATGATTTCTGAGTCTCTGAAAACCTTTAATTCTTTGACATTAAGATCTATGGCTTTCTTTAACCATTGTACTAGGGCTTCATACTCAGCAGTGTTGTTGGTGCACTTGAATTCTAGTCTACAAGACAAGAAATGGAATTTAACCTTTTGATCGATGAGGATGCACCCTACTCCCGAACCCTCTTGTGACTTGGATCCATCAAAATAAAGGGTCCAAATTTGTGAGCGATGATTTCCATTCCAATCAGTGTTCCTCTCTTTGATATTTTATTTTGGAGGACATAACACCAGGTCTTAACAAAAGAGAGAATCTTCCATTAGCATCGGGAATTCATCTTGAAAGGTGATTTTGGAGTTTTGGGTGAGAGAAACATCGGATAGGAGAGGAGAAAAATTTCCAAAGTGAGAATCACAAGAATAGTTCCCTAGTATTTGAAAATCGGTAGAGGTCGGTTCGTTCGGGGTTTCCAGGTTAGTGACCGTAGGTTGCAGATATCTTTCCCTATCGATTTTGATCATGTTCTTGTATTCCTTCAGCGGTAGCCAAAGGTGTTCCCAGTCTATGATGAAGTATCCATTTAGTTTTTTGAACCAATCTCAGCTTAATAATAGCCCATATGCCTCAGGGATATCCACCACAATGATGTCAATCACCTGCATGAAATTAGGATGAGTGGCTACCCTGATCATCACATCTTTGAGTTCCCCCATGAATTTGACCTAGGTCCTGTCCAGTTGTATGACATGCTTATAACTTTTTAGAGGGAAAACACCTAATTTGTTACAAATGGCCAAGGGCATGACATTGTAAGATGCCCCGTAGTCTACCAGATAGTTGTGGACATTCCTGTTGAAGAATTCGAACGTTAAAAGGAAAGGTGGTACAAAAGGTCTCTCCTTCCTACCTTCTGAGTAGGTGTTTATCATTGGTTTGCTTGCCAAATATGTAGGGGGTAGATTCTTCTCCTGACCATCGCCGGTGGTCGGGTTTTCTACCGAACTCAGAGCTTGCAATAGAAGGTATTTCTGCTGAGGGATTCTACATATTTCCATAACCGATGCATTAGCTTTCAGCTTCTTCAAATCCTCTACTACATTGTAATCTAATTTAGTAGAGTCGTGAGTATGGATACTTATAGGATTTTTACTGGGAGTGAAAGGCATTCTCGGGCAATCGGGAAATAATTTAATTTGTGAAGCACGGGTGGTATCGATATCTTTCAAGCCAGGTTGACCCCTACTACATGTCTGTACCACCGATATCTCTACGGGTGGTGCATGAGGTTTAAACAGATCATTCAAAGATGCGATCACATCAGGATCCCAAATCAGCATGGTCGTGTCTTATGGTGGGTCAGCTTCTTCCTAATCAAGAATATTAAAGGCCGAACCGTTGGGTGGTTCGTTCAGAGAGACTTCATCCAAAAAACGATTGGCCATTAAATTCATGGTGTGGACCCACTGAGGGAATTCCCTTTCTGATTGGTTCTCTTGGTGGTAAGTACAGAAAGAATTAGATGTGACATTCCCTAGGTCAATGTTTAGGTTGGCTGGGGGAGGTTCAATTTCTTTGAAAGGCTGGTTTCTTTTAGAGAAAGGCTTATAGGGACTTTGGCCTTGGTTTCCATCACCCGCATTCCTTTTCATATCTATAATCTCATTTGATAGTTTCTTGACCATGCGTTGCAAGTCTTTTATATCTCCATTGCCTTTATCGGGAGTTGGTTCAACTGACTTCCCCGGCGGTCTAGTCAAGAGGAGTCCTCTCCTCGGAGAGGGCTGGCATTCTTTTCTTGCTAGAGATGCTTGGCCTTCTTTACACCCTTTCATTTGGAATTCTATCATCTTTTCCTCTTCAAAATTCTTCGTGAGGTTTTTCTTAGTGGCTCTTTTAACGAACATGTAAATAGAGGCCGGAAGCATGTTGGCATAGACCTCGATTTGTAAATCTTGAGTCGGTTTCTCTATGGGATGAAATTTGTTTAGGATAGTCATGAATATTTGATTGAAAGCTTTGACCCTTTCCTTTGGGGTCATGGTGGCTGCGAATAATTTGGCCATAAGGGCTCCCTTGGTAGTTTCTTCAGCAAATTTGTCTAGGAAATCCTTTTGGAACTTAGTCCAGCTGGTTATGGATCCTACTGGCAAGTTAAAATACCAAGTGAAAGTTGAGTTCTCAAACATGTAGGGGAAAAGTCTACATACCACATCTTCATGTTGAACGTTCATAAGCTTGATCGCGAGTATGAACTTCTTGATATGATCTTCAAGAAATCCTGAGGTTTCAAGATCATACTTGGGGAGCAACTTTTCCAGGTGCTGAGGGATATTGTGTACTTGTCCAGGGATGGCCATGACGTCCCCAGATAACCAAGGTTGGTTGTCTTGAAGTGGAACTTATCTCTCCTCATCATGACTATTGTTCTCTTCCATATCTTTGTAGTTGAAGTCAGGCTCTTCCTCTTCTGAAATATCGTTAGGTTCGGAGATGCCGTCGTATGGCGTTTTGGGTATGAGGTCAAGATGTTTTTGGATTTCGGTGATCTTGAAATCTATTAAGTCTTCAACGGAGTATACAAAAACTTCGTCGGGAGTGCTGACTAGTAGTCTGCTTTGTTGTTTTCTTCGAGGGAGGATGGGGATGAAGGGAAACGTGCTGATTTGCTGGGCGCGGGCTCTGGTAATCCTTCTAAACTAATTCACTTCCTCATGAGGGAGGGCATAAGGTATTTCAGGGTGAAGATATCCTTCCTCAGAGTGGGGTGAGTTATTTTCTTTGGGAGTACTCGATAAAGGTGGGTTGTTGGTTGGATGAATAGACATGCATGTGGGATGTTATGAATCTATGGGTTGTTCTAAATATCATATAACTTACATATTCATCCATTCATTCTCAAGCCCTCCTTCTAGCGCCAACTCTGTTGATGGGGTCTAAATCCCCTGATTCAACAATAGGAACCAAACCTGCCACCGAGGCCCAATTAGACTCTGTAGTGTTTGGAGTGGGATGGTTCTCCAAATCTCATGATCTAGCCAAAGTATCGATGAGCTTTTGTGTTTTCTAGTGAAGGCTCTTCCTTCGGTTAATACAGTTTTTTTTTCTGTGTTTTTCTCTTAGGTGGGGCAGGTACGAGAGATGCAAGATAGTATAAACCAAATTGAAAAAGATGGGACATAATTTTTAACTATTGAGAAGGGGTTGAGCTTGGGATAAGTCGTTACTCAAACATGCAGACATTGATCCTACGCCAAAGGGATCATTAATAATATTTTAACCGAAAGAGCGTCCAACTATCGTTTGAGAAAACTACTTAACAAAAATAAAACATATATGTAATCGAGATCAGGGTAAGAAAAATAATTCATATACCAATACATTCATCACATAGTTGAGGTAAACTACTTAGCATGCAGAAAGAAACACAAATGTAATCAATATCACGGTAAGCATAATAATTCATCTACTAGGACATTCATCACATGAAACCACAATGATTCACTTTCATCATATAAAGAAATGAACATAAAAACATTTCACTAGATAACTTGACAACAAAACCAATTGCTCTTACTCATTTACTACAACATTCATGGAACAGGAAAGGAAGTTATTCTTCTCCAACTCCAATCACATACATCTGATAAAAAAAATAGCTTGCCTCAGGTCCTGAAGGACTTCTTAATTCATAGTAGTCTCAAAATAATTATCAACAACCAAAAGAAAAGAGTTCTTACAAAAACCATCGACCTCTTAAACCATCGGTCGATGTTCCTATTTATAATATAAAGTCTTAACAGTAATTAACGACAAAATACAATTTGAGCTAATAAAAAATCACCACGTGCCATCATCATCTAACAGTATTTCAACAGTCCACCTGAGTTGTTTCTTGAAAAGGGTGGACTCTTTCAAAATCAGACCATCTGATAAAGAGTTCTTCATAGGTATTTGCCCATGGAAACGTGTGTTGTTCCATTGGAGCTGCATAGATTCCCTTGATGTCTGTTGCATGCGCCCGATATTTTGCAAGGCTGAATTTCAAATTCTAAAGCATTTCTCTGAATTTGATTGGATGTCCTGCGAACTGTTGTACTTTCTTGGGCTTTGCATCGGTGACCTTTGCACATTCTTCGGCCCATGACGCATCTTGTTCGGTGCATAACTTTATTATTTCATTTAGGTCAATAAACGGATCGGGGGTACCATACTTAGGGAGTATGATGTCCTTCATTATTTTATTGATCTTATCCCAGTGCTTCTGACATCTGGCCCATTTTTATTGGATTTCTTCATGTGGGTTTCGGGACATTTTGGCCCAGTATTCAGTTGATTGCTTCATGTGATTGAGACTGCTTTTACTTACTAGCTGAATGTCATGGTCTTCCTTTTCTCAACCTTTCTGGATTACCTCAATAAAATCGAGCCTCTCCACTACCTATTGTGCTTTCTCATACCATCGCTCCATTTCCTTACATGTCGCGAGTGCCATGAGAGTGTCTTCTTGGAATTCGGCTATATTCGAGATTAACAGTTGTCTTTCCCTCTTGAACTCATCGTAAACTTTACCGAACTCATCTTTTAAATACACAGCTGTCTATGTAACACCCTTATAGTAATCGACAAGATGGACCACGTGTTTGAGCTCCTTTTGGGCGGTGGAAAGTTCCTTTTCATCCCTCCTGGATCTATCCTGGGCAGCCTTTGAGAGGGATTTTCCCACACCAATCAACTCATATGTACAGGCGTCTGCTGTATCGATTAACCTCTCCTTTGTGAATACTATGATGGACTGATCCATGGTGATTCTTCTCTTCTTTTCGTTCCTTTGAACGATAGCCTTTCTCTTTTGATCGTAGGAGATCACATAGATGTCTAGGACCTCATATATCGGGTCTAGTATTTGTTGATCACCCCATGTGAGATTGTTTCCCAAGCTTCCCTTGGTGTAAATTTGTTTGAGAGTGGGCTCTCGAACTTCTTCATTCTACCTTGTAGATCCAACTTCTACTTGTTGCTCACTAGGGACTTGGGTATTGGGTAGGATGGAGGTGTCTTATATAGAGTTGTCACTTACTTGCTCATCGATCGTGGAACTATCGATTTCCTTCCATGGAGGCTTGTCACTCGGGCCTACATCTATTTCCAGTTCATTGGACTTTCCTGTGTTGAGATTACTTTCAACTTCAGCTTCGTTTTGTGGGATTCCCTAGTCCTGAACCTCGGGCCTACTAGGAGAGACCTTTTCGAGAGTTGGGAAAAAGGTCTTTTTGGGACCTTCTTCTTCTTGAATGCATATCGGGGTGCCATGAGAAGGCTCTGTGCTCTTGTTGTAGCTATATATATGTATTAGCGTACTCAAGGGGTTGGGAGCTTGCATTTATATCGACACCCGACCCATCTCTGGTTGAGTTGTTCCTTCTCCTGAGAGATCAATTGGCGATATCCCAGACTCGGGATTACCCAACCCATTGGTGCCATCAGTGACTGTGAGAACATGATTGCTTGGTTTTTTCAGAATTCTTTGGACGATAACTGAAATCCTGGGACTTCTGGCAGGATGTGGGTTATCCTGCATCTGTTTCATTAGTAGCTAAGACTGCTGGTATAAAATTGTGCCACTTCCTTGATCTGTTTGATCTTTAGGGAAATCTATGATTTGTACCGGGGATCCCTGATGAGTTTCTATGACCTCAATGTCTTTTTGGGGGTTAGTTTCTTCTTCCTCCAATTCATATGCTACTGCTGCTTCAGGGCATCGCCCAACTCCTTGAAGTTATTGCTCCAATAGCATGGCCTGCTCTTCATAGCTAAAAGCTCTAAACCTGGTTCCTCTAGGATCAACCTTCCTAGATGCCACCATATCCCAGTCTTGAGCGTTCTCAGTGAAAATTTCATCCTCAAACCGATTGTGGGAATAAGGCCAATAGGAAGATACCTGTGACGCATGCTGTAGGACTAATCCTTTGGGATCGTGTTTGCGAAATTGACCAGTTTGGAACCAAAATTTCAATTGACCTAGCCCAAGTTGTTTAGCATGCGCAGTGTCTTTGAACATGCAGAAGCCGATATGGAACCCATACAGTATGAAATCCCACTTCTTGTCTTTCACTAAAGTTGCATTGTATCCTTGTACAATGGTTTGATAGCGGATTTCTCCTAACAGTAGCTAGTCAGGGACATAAAGGGGTAATAAATGTGGCACCCCTGTGGCACCGAAAATCCTGATGTAGGTTTCTCGTTCATCCAAATACCAGTGACCATTTTTTACTATAGCCTTCTTTGCTTCGTCTGATAATCTAGGGAATTATCTCTTAAAAAGCTATAAGTAAATGGGCACAATAAATTGATCATAGATAACAGCATAGGATTTCTTGTACCTGTTTTCCCACAAGATGTTGTAGTATACATGGACTGTGAGCTTTGAAGGGTGCGAGGTCAAGTTCATCCTAGCAAAAGCGTTCCTAGCGCAGATGACGTCCAGTAGATACAAAGCCATGTAGAAGGCAAGGGTATCTCCTTCCTTTGGTGCCTGAGCTTGTTTTATGCAGGTGCTCAACTGTTTGGAGATGATAGCACTCTAATTGAAACCAGTACCCAAAATGGTGACTGTAAAAGATAGAGGCATCCAAGCTTCCGAAAACTGGGAGCCATCTTTCTCCCCATGTAATCTACAGAGAAGGGCCATGAGATAGGCATATGGTTCCCTGATTTTGATCATCGAGTACTAGCCAAAATTTTGGTTCATGAATTTCTTGTCTTCCCTCCACCAAGATGCCAAGATTTTGCTAGTGTCGTGAGAGGCATAGAAAGCCACCACAAAATCAATGCTCAACTTTTCTCCAGACTCATTGAGTTTGTAGTATTTCTGAACTTGTGATGGTAGGAAAACCTCGACGCATTCACCTTTGTCATCATTAATCAAACATTTATGTGCATCAGTGTAATCAATGAGCCACTTTAAGAGCTCGATGCAAGGAAAAATCAGAGACCGTCTTGCCATTGTGTGCAGATAAGCCCTATGAATA
Source organism: Picea glauca (assembly GCA_000966675.3). Classification (NCBI taxonomy): domain Eukaryota; kingdom Viridiplantae; phylum Streptophyta; class Pinopsida; order Pinales; family Pinaceae; genus Picea; species Picea glauca. The sequence continues at coordinate 739,968 of JZKD02S1917346.1, forward strand.
TTTGGGAGGACCTCGTCATTGAGCTTCCTTGTGTCAGGGTTGTTGTGTGAAGTATATTCAAGTAACTCTTCTTTCTTGATCTTCTTGAAAACTTCTTCCTAGTGAGGAAAAGTCATCTTCGCTCCAATTCTTGCCTCTGTATCTTCGAAAGCTAAGGGCTGGAAAAAGGGCTTCTTGGTGATCGCTTTGATGATGGACACTGGCATAGGAGCGAACTCTAATTGTCTTGCAACTGTTGGGGAGGAGCCTTCTTCTATCTCTGATTCTTGTAGATTTGGTGCCCGCGGTGATTTCCTGGTGGATGGATTCTTTGGAGGCATTGTCTCTAAAATCCTTGCTAAGAAAACTATTTAATACTCACTGGACTTCGGATGCTTCCTCTAGACTGGTGGCTTCGTTCTCCTATTGTTCTGAATTCCTTGCTGTGGAGAGTGGGATCGCACAAAAAGGACTTGAAAGAATATAACTGGGATATACTATCAGTCAAATCAATCAGTTAATATGGGTGATAACTGGTTGATGGGAGAGGCATGGATGGAGATACATTGTATCAGTGAGTTTAATGGTTCCCTTTTGATTCGTACACGAGATAGAAAATAATGCACGATCTACGAATTAACTAAGGCTTTGAATGTGGAGTACTTGACACAACTAGGGGTTAAACGTCACATCACATCTTACCTTCATAAAGATCAGGGATCGACTACTATTTAGATTTTTTATCAATGTTTCTATATTCTTGATAAAACCCCCCGATACTGATGATATTGGGATTGGTGGTTAAGGGAACGTTTCGGGCGTCGGTGGTCGACGGTGGAGCTCCTCTTTTATGTGACGCTTATGATTACCCTTCTCTACCAAAGATGAAAGGATCGGCCTTCGGCGAAAAACTTTCAGAGGCTATATTCATAAAAGAGATACTCTTATTGGCCAACACCAAAGAATGTCATCACTTGGCTACTTTGACTTCCCATACAATTTTTGTTACCTTCAACTTTCATCGATGTTGAACTTCTCGAGTGAGTCGGGAGGAATTGGGGTCACTGGTTCCTTGAACATTTGTGGCATTTCTCAATATGGTTCTTCATGTGCTTCAAGAGAAACATGGACATGAAACATATCGGATAAGAATGTCATCAGGCTCAAACCGTGGCGAAAAAAAAATTGAAGGTAGAAAACAAGGTGGTACCCAAAAGGAAGTGGTCACAGAACTTTTAGGGTGTGTTGAGCACTCAACAATGCCAACTCAAACTAATAACCTACAGTCCTGTTGACGGGCGAAACAGTCCATCCGTCAACTGGGAGAGTGGAACCGGTCCGGGGTTGTCTAAATAACCCAAGCCATTTGGTATGGACCACCCTGACGAGTTTAACGGCTACGTTGGCCACTCTAAGGTCTCGTAAGGAAACCAAAGAGAAGGTGATCTGAGTTAAATAATCTAAACTAAGGAAACTAGAAACTAATAAAACAAACTACAAACTAACTATACTAATCTAACTATA
>JZKD02S1917346.1:751789-771370 GCA_000966675.3 Picea glauca
AGAAATTATATCACTTGAATTCGATTTAGACAGCAAAGTGATACTAAACCAGAAACCAAAATGATATACAAAACTTAGAACAAAGTGTCAATGTATTGAAAAGCAAAAGCTATAATCAACGCATCAATTCTGCTCCAGTTTGAATCAATGTTACATATCCTTGTTCTCCCCAACTGAGGATTGTTTCTTATTACAAAACCACAGGTTTAAATAAGTTTTTTCACAAGGTAAAACATCCTTGTGAATAATAGTAAATAGTTTTACAAAATCTGGGAATAATCCCAAAAATCTCTAAACTAATTAACTAAGAATATAAAGGAAATCTGTGAGATATCATCCAACTGCCCATAGTATCCATTGCAAATTCGAATTACCCTGCAATAGACACAAGAATCCAGTTAGAAGACTCTTTTATTCAGAAAATAATAACAAAGTTGATTCAGTAGACTTAGCTACAGAATCGTTCGATTCTGTAGCTGGTCTAGAATAGTAAAATAACCAGATATAAATCAAATCAAATCGAACCTAATTACTTTGCAATAATCAGCATATCACTAATGATTAAATCAAATAAAACCGAACAACACACGATAGGGATAGAGCAGAGGTACAATTGATACAAAATAGGAATACCCTGTTTCTCCAATTCTTCCTAAAATCGAATCAAATCTTAACCAGAATGTTCCACGAATGCCATCAATAACAAACCAAATCATATGAGATATGAACAATCATTATCAGTAAGCATGAGATTCATATTATTCCCAATATAGAAAGAATTAACGGTCTCACACATCACTGTATTCATTGAATCCAATCCATAGTTCTCATTCGTTACGTTTCAAATAATTTGCAAGTAAACTCGTAACTGTAATTTGCCTAATTACAATCAAAACAGCATATCGACACGATGCATGAATTGCTTCCAGTGTAATCGAACTAATTCCACAAATATCGATTCAAGAGTCTCCACATTAGATCACTCTACAGTCGTCACACAGGGTTTTGACAGAGTCATCAAACGAGATATTTAATTATAGATACAAATCAAAAGATTTGATACAATTAATCCATCCCTGTAATCGAATCAAACACTTGTTATCATCGGAATACAACACACATCGTAACAGTTATTATCCATTCGAATTTTGATTATGAAACAAATGACATACAAATTGGTCTCAAAATAGAAATTACAATTGATATAGTTAACCAATATATCTATCGTATCATGCAAGATATAATCAAATCGAACAGAGATATCGTTGGTGTTTCAAGAATAGAAAATATACCAAATAACAAAACATTCAAATTCGATTATAGTCAATCAAACCAAATCTAATCACAATCAATCCAGAATTCGACAATCAAAACTTATGCATGATAGAGGAAGTCAACCATATAAACAGAGCATATGATCTCACTGTATAAAAGAGGGAAAACTATACCATTACACCTGTTGAAGCTATGTTAATTTCGAGTTGACTATAGCAGTAGAAGACTCAACGTTTTTGAACAAGATTGATCCAGTAGTCCATTGATTTTTATCATTAGGCTGCCCCTTATCGTTCCGACCAGTGAGCCTTGCTACTTGGCTCTCCAAATCCTGAATCTTGGATTGCAGCTTTGGAACGTCCAAGTAGTATCGTTCTAGCCACAGTCCACACTGGTCACAAGGTGAAGCAACCTTTTGAGCAGAAGGGGGGTTTGATGATTCCCCGAGGGTTTCAAGAGGTGGCTTGATACCAGGATAGTTTGGGTTATCCCACAGACAAGGAGGCAAGTTATCAACAAAATCGTAGGGAGGTTCATCACCACAGAAGCCCTCTTCGGCGAGAAAATGCTCAATGCTCGAATCAAAGTCTTCACTTACCGTGATGGGCTCTGTTTTGGCAGGAGGCTTAGATTTGTTTCTCTCCATGCGAGAGATCAGCCTTGCGTTCTTCTTGTTTCTAACAGCAGTCTTCGCCTTGGCCTTTGTGGTTATGGGCTTAGCAACTTTAGTCACGGCCATAGGTGAATTCAAAGGTGAGTCAGGTTTAGGTGCGGGTAGAAGAACACTGTAGGGTATAGGGGTAGACTTACTCTTGGATACCATAGGATTATCGACTGGAGGAGGGTTTGATTCCTCAAAACCATTCCGGTTGAGAAAATTGTGCCAGGAATCTCGACGTAACCCCAATTCACTAACAACCAGCATTTTGATCAACCCGACATGAAATAGGCTAGTGTCAGCCTGACTTCGCTTATACTTCTTAGCCATTTTAAATAAGCTTTGGTGCAAATAGTGCGGCATGCTGAGCTCAAAACCCATAAACACCATTAGCAAACGTAGATGAAACAGGAAAACAAATCCATACCTGCCTTCACACGTTACGAACTGTTTGATAATCATCAAAAGATCATACCAGCGGGGTTTCAACATCTTCGCAGGTAAGCCTCTATTGCATGAATTGACTGTGCGATACCGAAACAATAATGTCCATGGGACATCCTTTACCCTGTAACTTTTGGACCATTTTTCTCCCTTAACAGGCAGACTAGTCGCCAGGCTGAGAGATTGCTCGGTGATTTCCAACTGGAGGTCTCCGATTTTGGCTCGACAACCATCAAATGACAATGTGAATTGCCGAGCAACAGGGATGTTAAAACCATCGAACTTCCTTATAAATGGAAGCCAACCGAATTCTTCAAGGTCGTTGTATGCACCATCGAATGTCAACAACGCTTGGCGTCCATTTAGTTCGGCTCTCACAACAGGAGCCATAACCTCTGTTCATGGTAGGGTTCACACCGAATACACAATGCACAGAGTGAATACGATAGGGTTTCCATAGTTTGAATGCTCGACGAGACCGAAAACAACTCCAAGTGTGCGAAGGTGGTGGGATTACCATCACCACGTATTACATTAATGACATGTACAGAGCTGTTTAAAATCATAATCATTAAAACAAAGGCATCGACCAGCGAATGGGTGAATCACCACTTCTACGTGCCAGTCATCCAAGTCAGAATCAACACCTCATATGACATCAAAGCGCCAAGTGTTAAGTTTAAAACCAACACAGTACCAGCATTAACTATCAATCTAACGTGCCAATTCCAACGTTTAATCAATCGCTTAATCACAAGGCTTACTGCTAATACATAGCTCGGGATCATATAGTATTCAACGTATGGGTACATGTACAAGTATGGTACATATATGGGTACATGTACAAGTACAGGTACAGGTATAGGTACAGTGACAGGAAAGTATAGATGACAACTAAATGAGTGAGTGAATGACGATGGAATGATGGGAGAATGAACTAAGTCCAAACTATATGTATGTGTGTTCCCAACTTGACACTTGTCACGTTGAGAACTAATTTGGCCCACTTGTCCCCATCCTTAGAACTTAGGATAAAATAATTATCCATACTTTATACTTTAAAGAATATTAATATAATATTCCTTTTTGGCTTAATCTCCCTAACTTATCCCTTATCCTTAACTTTTATTCCCCCCTTTCTCTATCTAGTGGATTTTAGTCCCCCATACTCTTTTATCATGGTCGGTCTACACGCAACGATGTATTATATTAATGATAAGACATATACAAAAATAGGCTCACTCACCTTTATCATATAGGCTCTCCAACCTAATTCAACACATAAGCCTCCTAGCTTATAATAACTGGCTCACCAACCTATAAAACACACCATATACACAAAGGCCCTCTAGACTCAAAATCACATGCACTTAAGTTTGTTGCGCACGGTATCCTGGAATGTGCACACTTCATCATTTTAGTGTGTAGTACATGTGCGCACTATACCATGGAAGGTGCATGCAAAATTATATCAAAAACTCACCAAATTAAGTACATTTGTATTTACATTTACAGTTGGGGTTTGACCTAGGGGTATTACAGCTATTATCGATAGGCATTGAAGGATGTGGGAAAAATTATCTATCATTTCGTCCATCTGTCTCATGAGAGATTGCTCAATAAAAAGATTAATAGAATCTTCTGCTCCATCGCTTTTCTTTTCTTTTTCCATGGAGGGTTTCTTGGGTGTGCAAGAGATATTTTTCTCAAGAGAGACAAGATCGATATCCAACTTTCTATACTCGGACCTTGTAGGGGACATGCACTGAAAAATGATCAAGAGCAACCTGCTCCAATATCACTGATCAAAATTATTTTTGGCACAAAATGAGAGCGGAGATATAATAAAGAATTGTATAGAGATATATCAGATATCCAATAATATAAGAGAGATATAGCAGAGATATAACAATAAACACATAGATACAATAATACACAATTTCTATTAATGAGCTAAATGTACAAAACTGTAAAATACAGAGTGAATGAACTCGCTAGAACGGTGGCATCTTATCTTTGAGAAGAGATGTGATGGCTACGTTCATTTGCAAGAATATGATTGTTAAAATGAGGCTCCAAAGTCCTTTTTTAACATAAAGAAAATCTAAAACCCTAACCCCGGAAGATGAAAAGCCAACAGTTTTGAGGACCCTGTTTTGGGTAGTTTGATGTATCAACTTCTTGGGGGCTTAAGTTTGGAATACGATCTCCATTTTGGGTGCATGATAGATTGTTGGAAATCTATTGACAAGGATATTCATTTTAGGGGCTCAACCAAAGCCTTTGGCTATCACTAAGGATCTTGATCGTGAAAAAACTTCATTTAGGCCCTCAAAATGGCCTCATAAGTTTAGGAACTGAAAATCTGCTAAAAATAGTAAATTTCCAGAAGATTGTTTTGAGCTAACTGGAATAGGTGGGTGGCCACCGATATACACCTATATCAATCCTCCCTCCTTAGAAATAAATTCTCTCCATTTCATTAAGTTCTCAGGGGAGAAGGGGAAATGTTTGTTGTATCTAAACCTTGGTGAGTTGCTTGCCTTGATGGAGAAGTTGCGTTGCTTGGATTTTGGAAGGTTGTTGAGAACCTGATGAGATGACTGTATGCAAAAGGAATATTTTCAATTTGCTTCAATCTTGACGACCTTCTTCTGTTGGATAGAAGGTTCTTAGACTAAGGCTGCAATGGTTGTAGTGTCCTTCTGTTCACCTCTTGAATAGATTGTGAGTAAGCTGAATTTTGTAGTATCATATACTACCTTGGAGAACTGTTTAGGTGGGACATTAGTTAGAACTACCTTTTGTATCTTGTAGAAATGACCCCCCAGAGTAACAATGACACTATGGGGTCAAGACTCATAAGTAACATGGTGCTTCCACATATATGGTTGGCCCAAAAGAACATCACAAACATCCGGTGGGGCAACATCACATAATAGTGTAAATGTATTGAACCTGCACAGAATAGATTTGTTAGAGTTACTTCACACACACCTAGGATTTATTTTTCCTAATTTTTTTCCTATGTTTATTAGGAATTATTCAATATCCTATATTTTAGGAAGAATGTTCATCTAGGGAGAATATTCTCTTCAGTTCTCACTTCAGTTTGACTAGTTGAGTGGAGTCTAGATGCTACATTGGTTTTATCACCATGCAACATTGAGATCAACACCATCTAATGTGCATTGTCCTTGGGATCATCACCAGAATAACACATTACTCATGATTCCCTGATCTCCTCCTCACTTCACTCTGTTTCAGTCAGTTAACTGAAGACTGGTAGACTAGTTAACTCAACTAGGTGGCAGTTCACTCCCGTAACTGCCCGAGAGACTAGACTAGGTGGAAATTTACTCCCGTAACTATTGGTGTGTGTCTAGATCACTCTAGACCATCACTATGGTGCATTGGCTTCTCCTCCAGTGCACATGGGTTGAGTTATACAGAGTATATCATGTGTAAATTATTCATTATTCACATGGTTAATGAGAATTATTCTATTCTTTCTCTCTTGCTTCTTCTTTCTCAATTTATCTCTACAAATGTGTGTGATACTTTCTAGATAGATCTATTATGTGAAGGTTCAAAACATTTACATGGTATCATAGCTGACAAACTACTAATAAAAAGCTACACCAAATTATTTTTGTAGGTAGCAAAGATTGAAGACAACTGAAAAATGGAATTCCCAAAAGAATTCATTCTTACACCTTACAAATTATTTGCATGGAAGGAGAAGATGATCATGCATATTCAAAGCATATGATTGTACAGGTTAAACATGAACACAAATACATAACTAACATCATCCATAGAAAAATCCAAGTATCTAAATCTAATGGATGAAGCATTCAAAACAATTTGCGGTTTCATTTCTCTCGATCTCCTCTTTCACATATATTCTTGTAAAACCCCCAATGAATCCTGGACCACCATGGAAGGGATTTTTGGAAAACATGATGAGATGAGGGGACACATTCTTGAGGTATAATTACTCACATTGGATCCAAAAAGCTTCGACAATCTCCAAGATTTCTTTACAAAATTTAAGGATTTCCTGTCGCAACTCAAGGCTTGCGGGGTTGATAAATATAAGGAGGAGAAACAAATGGTTCTCACCATTCTCTCCAAACTTGGTCCTGAATTATTAGTGTTCGTATCCACATTCCATTCATTCAAATTCACCTCTGGAGCCACTTGGAAGATGCCTTCTCTTGAATAATTTATCGAATCCCTGACAGAACAACAAACCATCCTCATCAACATGGGGAAAATCAAAGGCCCAAAGGCGCATGCACTTACTGTGCAACATGGAAATGATCATCAATATAATCAATATAAATATAAATACAAAAGGAAAGAACATGAAAATATGAAGAAGGAAGGGTACTCAAAACCCTTCACCGATGCCTCCGGATCAAAAAGTGGAAAAGGAAGAAAAGGGGATAAATGCACATACTAACATAAAGGATTCCATCCAGAATCTTCATGCATGCAGAAAAAAATAGATATAATGACACAAATACTTCAGTAAAATAAACTTGGACATCGCATCCCCAAGGGTTCCAAGAAGAAGAAGCCAGAAGATTAGAATCCCAAGAAAGGCAATTCTAGCCATGCCTTGATTGCCATCAACTCCTCTCCCAATGCTTGGATCAGAGACTTGGGAGCATCACACCACATGGATGCCACAAAATAAGTCTATTCTTCATTGGATGCATCCAAAGGTCCTCCCATTCTAATGGGAGACAACTCTCCAGTGGAGGTCACCGACAAAGGAAGGATTGAACTCACCAACGGAAACTTCATGAATGTGTTGCACATTCCCAAACTTTTCGTCAATATTCTCTCTGTGTATCAGATGAAAAATTACAAAATAAGAAAGAAACTCATATTCACACCTAATGCAGTGGATATATACGACATGCAAACCAATTCCAGGGTTTCTATCGGTGAGGTAAATCATCAATCTAGATTGTATACATTTTCTGAATTTATTGAACCAGATTATGCTTTACTGCTTACCCATGCTGATGAACACAGTAGGATATGGAAAGAAAGGTTCAAGCATTTGAATTTCAGATATATGAAACAACTTAGCAAGAAAATATTGGTTGATGTTCTACCAGACATCCATTTATCCAAAGGAATCTATGACTGATGTGTTCTTGGAAAACACCCTCAAGAGAAATTCGACAAAGGAAATACTCAGAGATCTTTCTCTCCTTTAGATCTGATCCATAGTGACCTCATGGGCCCTTTTCCACATCAATCAATCAGCAAAGAGAGATATGTTCTTATTTTTGTTGATGATTTCTCATGTTTCACATGGATTTACTTTCTCAGGAAAAAATCAGAGGTCTTTCAACACCTCAAAGATTTCAAATCCCTGGTTGAGACACAATCGGGAAAGAAAATGAAAGTCCTCTGAACTGGTAATGGGGGAGAGTATGTTGACCATGATATCCATAATATTTTTCATGAGGCAGAGATTTAGTTGCAGCACACAGTTCCCTATACTCCACAACAAAACGAAGTTGCTGAGCGGAAAAATAGATCTCTAAAAGAGATGGCATCTTCCATATTGCATATTGCATGCAGAGTCACTTCCATAGAGATTATGGGCTGAAGAACTTGATTGTGAAATGTACATCCAAAACGTATCTCCCCATAGATCTGTCAAGGATAATACCCCCTACAAGGCTTGGAGCGGCCTCAAACTGGAAGTGACCCACTTTCATATTTTCGGTTCACGTGCATGGGCCCGGATTCCCTCTAAAAAGAGGAAGGAACTTGATCCACAGAGCACAGAGTGTATCTTTGTTGGATACCCAAATGGTGTGAAAGGATACAGACTTATTGATCTTTCCTCAGACCGACTCATCATTGAGTGAAGTGTCCAATTCGAGGAAAGTGTCTCGCATGTACCTTAGCAGCTGCATGCAGACACCTTCATTTTTCCACCTATCAGAGATGATGAACATGCACATGTAGACTCTTCTTCAGATGAGAGTTTTGATTTAGAGGATTCAAATGATCTAAATACAGATTCAGTGCATCTAGATGCAAATGCAGAGCTAGAGCATAGGCCCAAGTGGGCACAAACTACTCTTCAGGATGCAGGGGATCTTGTTGGTGATCTAGATGATATTAGGAGTACTCGATATGATTTCGAGGACATCCTATTTCACTCACTGCCACTGAACCACTGCCATCCATGCATATTTTTTTGGTTCAGTATTCAGATCCATAGTCTTATGGCAAGGCTACTGGAAATCCCTTTTGGGAATACACCATGCAGGAGGACTACAACTCCCTCCTCGAGAACCATACTTGGGATCTAGTTCCCCTTCCTTCTAGAAGGAAAATTGTCAGGTTCATATGGGTATATAGGACCAAGAGCGTAACTGATGGACATATTAGAAGATAAAAAGCCAAGCTAGTTGCCAAAGGATTTCAACAGGTGCATGGAATTGACTATGATGAGACCTTCACTCTAGTAGAGAATATGGATTACATATGTTTGACACTTTCCATTGTCACAACCAAGGGATGGGAAGTACATTAGATGGATGTGAAGAATGCATTTCTTCACAGTGATCTCTCTGAGGAGATCTATATGGAGCAGCCCCAGGGATTTATGCAGGATTCAACTTTGGTCTGTCTGTTGGGTTCATATTTTGATTGTTTTATTGCAATGGTTGAATCCTTTTTACCAATATTATATATGCTATTGACCATTTTGAAGGAGTTTTCAAAAGATTTTATATCAATTCATCATGGATTTATATCTGGTATGTGTAATCGATGTTTTACAATGATTTTGAGCTAAATTCAGTTTAGTTTGATGTTTATAAGGATTTAATGCATGATCTGTGTGTAATAGGGAGAATTCGTAGTCTAATTCTCCATCCAATACCTCATCTGACACTTCATCCAACACTCCATCCGGTATGCGATCTGACACTCTATCCGACACGCGACCCAGCACTCAGAGCGTAGAGGAGTTGGTGGTTGGTACATTAGCGACATCTGGTGGGAGAATCAACGACCTGGGTTTTGTGCCCCCTCGTGTCCTCTAGCTATATACCTCATGAAATCTCATATTGGAAGGTTATGTTGATCACTGAGTGGCTCACAAATTTTCTAGAAGCCAAAGCTGTTAGAGCGCATTTAATGGATTTGCCATTTTTAGAGGAGGTCGACCCTTCCAGTGGTCAACCTCTCGAATTGTAATTCACCTATAAATACCACTAGTAGTGGTAAGACCACAGAGATAATTTTTTAGAAGAGTTTTACTATGTAATTCAAACATTCTTTTGCAAACTTGTGTTCTAGACTGTGTTTTTAATTAATGATAGAACCGCGTTGAGTTAAGCTTGTGTTTTTCTGTTGAAGAGTAGCCATGACCTGCTGGGGGGCCACTAATGGTCTGGGTGACTGTATATATAGATATATTGTGTGATTCATTTTCTTAGTTAGAATTTACATCATTTATTTGATTGTATGTATCTTTTAGTTTTAATTCTTGTGTAGGTTAATTATAATTTGCTTGTCTAATTCATCTTTCTTTAAATTGCAGATTACTTATAGGAGTTGGTTATTTGCCATGTTGTGTTTCTTATTTCTTAACAATTGTGCTGCAGGCTACTAACTTAGATGATGTATTGAAGTTTTAAATTGGTTTCTTCACATTAAAAACATATTATTACTTGAGCAGAGGATTAGTGTAGACAAAGTTTTAATTTAGGATTGTTTGCAAGCTTCGATGGATTAATAGTTGCAAGTTTTATTAGTTGTAATCAAGCTAGATTTAATTATCAGTTCAATTATGTTTTCATATATCTATTTGGTTCATTAATCTTGTCTTAGTATGCTAGAATATAAATAGATTTTGGGGTTGTGTTTCTAAAAGCATTCTAGTTTGAAATATGAGTTTTAATGATAGGATTAGTCCAGTTTAATTTATAAAACATCAGTTATAGATTTGAATTGCAATTTTAATTTGAATATTGGATTTGAATTAAGATTTTTAGTCATAAGTTTATAAGTCTGTAAATTTGCTTGAGTTAGCATAAGAGTGTGCTTGAATTAGTATAAGAGTGTTTTTAATCATTGATGATTGATGCATGAAATTTAGAGATCACATGGATTTTCAGGATACTTAGTGTTGCTTCTATGATGGCAAAGCTTTCGTTAGATTGTTTGATTCCAACTTTCCATTTCTCTGTAGAATTCATCATTGAATTAATCCCTCTTGAACTATAACTAATAGTCAGATGCCATCATGATGTTATTCGGCACCAAAGACATAATCATCATCTTTGAATTCTCCTTTCATGTTATTGCAAATTAAGAATAGTTTTGATTAATTAGAATCTGAATACAATCATGATGCTTTTTGATTAAGTAGGTTAATATTTCTCCTTTGCAACATAGAAATTATTATGAGTTTGTTTTAAGAATAGAGTTTACTTGTTGAAATAGTCTTGATAGGTTAGTTGTTTTTTTTATTATTTTCTTATAGATAAAAGATCAAAAGTAATTTACTTGTTGTTTCTCATTAGATTGAATAGATTAACTTGTTTAAAGTAGGTTATGATTTGATTCTTTATAAATAATCCATCAATCCATTGTTTGAAGCTTCTTAGGGTAAATAGTTCAAGCTCATTAATAGGATTTGCTAATTGATAAAAATGAAAGAGTCATTTCTTAATGTAGATTGATCCTTAGATAGACCATCCCCTTAGTTAGACAATACTTCCATTAGTTTTTCTACCTTGGCTCATACAGTGCCACAACTCTAAGTTTACTTACCCCAGGTTGAAAATTCAATTGAGGGATTTAGTGCATATAGAATACCCATCATTTTTGGCGTCGTTGCCGGGGAGTTGTCTTAAGGTAGCAAATAGTTAGCGAGTAGATCATTTCTGAACCTTAGAATTATTTTGGTGGCGGAGGAACTTTAAGATCAAAGGTAAGAACCTATGCATCTGTTATAACAGGTTCCCCCAAACCCAATGGTATTTTTTCTTTTTATTTTCTTTCATGAACAAACCTAGGGACCCAAAGGACAGATACATTAAAACCAAACCAAACCTTTCGACCAAGGTTCCTTCTAACCTTTTTAGAGGAAGGAACACTCCACCCATAAACTCCATAGACTGATACCGGAAAGTATGGGTTATCTCAACCCAAATAGCTAAAGCAGTCTCTGAAGAGACTAAAACAGGGAGCACTATAGAGAAAAAAATTGAAGCATCAATAATAGTGGGATAGGAGGCAAGACCACTCGATCCTTTCATAGAACCAACCAACACAACCTTTGTTTTTTCACCACCTTTAGGAGATCCTAATTGTGTAGACATCATTGACCCTGGACAGGTGAATACTTTGTTTGGTAGTTCATCCAATATAATTGTTTCCCAAGTCGAAACAAAAACTTTGGCACCAATAGTTTTGACAGGATCAAGTAAAGTCCTAGACATCCAAGCAGTAGGAAGACCTTTCCATCAAAGGGATACCTTTATTAGAAAAGAACCTTGGGATACTTTATTATCTTCAAGGATAAAACCGTTTAGGTACTCTCTTTTTGGAAACCAAACCAATATGGATGATCAGGAGGATCACAACCATGTAAGACACGAGGAGGGAGAAGAAGTTGGAAACCAAACTAAAACCACCTTCGTGTTTCCAATTTTGGATACCACACAGAATGTAAATATACAGAAAATTCCACTTTTGGCACTTCCCACCTTTTATGGTAAAAGAAATGAAGTTCCGGACACCTTCCTATTTGAGTTCGACATCTTGTGTAGGAGCTACAATTACTTACAAGATGCCCATAAACTAAAACTTTTTTCTGCCACCCTCGAGGATTCCGCACTAAGGTGGTTCATGGGGTTGGGAGAGTCCAGTATTAGGTCTTGGGAAGGCATGAAAGATATATTTCTTAAGAAATACCAAATCTACTGCAAGTCCAAGGATTCTTGTAATGATATTTTCAAAATCCAACAGTTAGAGGACGAGAATCTCGAGGATTATATGGAACAATTTGCTTATATCTCATAGAAATAGAAGTACCATGACCTTCCAGATGATGCAGTCAAGGATATTTTCCTTAAAGGAGTTTTTGAAGAATACTTAGAGATACTTAACCTGATGGCATCATGTGACATCTCCCATAAACCATTTACCAAAATCTTTGAAATGTGTAGGAATTACTCAAGGAGTAGAGCCAAAACAGGGAAGAGTTTTTAGGATCCTTATAGTAGAAACCTAAAAGTAGTTAGTTCAGGTGGTATCAAAAGGGTAGAGATAGGGAACCTCTTATATAAATTCAAAATGGATATCTTAAGTACAATTGGTTCCTAGTTGGACACCCTAAATATTAAAAAGAAACAGGAGGAAAATGTAGCAATGAGCATATTTTTCCCAAGATGCAGGAGGAAGCATTCCTCAAGGGAATGCCCATTAGATAGTATTTCAGTTTGCTTCTGCATTGAAGACCACTCAACTGAAAAATTATCATCCTTGCCCGGTTTGTTATCCATCTACAGAAGTGGGGATCCTGTGGAGTCCTCTTATGCACCTAGGAGGCCATGGCAGCCTAGGAGTTAGCTTACATACCTGTATCTACAGCCTCAAGTTCCAGCCTATTAGCAACAACCACAACAATGGAACTCACCGAGTTGGAAAAACTGGTCTACATAGTATCACCATCCTTGTCTTCAAGGATGGAGAGGAGGGCATAACCAAGGAAACCCTCAAGCTCCACATGTCCCTATGCCCACTCATCCTTACCCCCAATTTCCACCGAACATCTCGCGGCTTCTGCCAGGTTTTTTTCCCCCACCTTTACCTTCTATTATACAACAACAACAATACCAGAATGCAATCTCCCCAAGACCGACATTATTACCTGCACAACCAATGCCTAACCCCAATAATAAATCTGCTCAACCTCTTCACAATGTTGAGATGCAAGCCTTTCTGACATATGTTATTTCTCTTGTTCTATTGTGGGAGGTTCAAATAAGGTCAGGAAAATTTATGGATAGGAAGAGGCCTTCAGTAGTCATCCAGGAAGAAGAAGAAGAGGAAACCCCCAAACAACCCACAGATGACACTAAGTGGGAAGATGTTATCATTCCTACGGACCAGGAACCCAAGCTTCCCCAAAATGAACCTTCACAAATTACGAAGGCCCCTCCTTATCCAAAAAGATTAGTGATTGAGAAACCTACCACTCGACCAAAATTTGACATTTTAAATGAATTGAAGAATATTTGTGTCAAAATTCCCTTGCTACAAGCCATAAAGGACATTCCAATTTACAGTAAGGTGGTCAAAGAATTGTGTATTAAGAAGCCAAGAAGGAAGCCGAAGGATCATCCAATAGTACATTTGATAGGAGAACTCTCTGAGTAGATATCAGAGCATCCTAGGGTCACAAAATATTGGAACCCAGGGAACCCCATAGTGACCATAACCATTAATGTGGTTCCCATCAGAAACACTCTCATAGACCTAGGGGCAGCCATCAATGTTACGATTGTTACTACCTTGGAGGAATTACAGTTAAAACCTCTTCTTAGACCTACCCCAACTATTTTGGAATTAGCAGATAAGAAAAAGGTTTTGAGGATTCAAAGGAGCCACAGTATTGATTATCGAAGGTCAACGTTTCGAGTTCATATCAGGATCCATCATTAGGACATCTAAGAAAAAGGTTATACCTAAAGGAATATTGGATGATATCATAGTTACATTAGCCTCATGGGAGAACCCAATAGACTTTATTATCATTCATTCAAAGGATCCTACCAAAGGGAATCCTGTTATTTTGGGAAGACCTTGGTTGGTCACAACTAATGAATTTATTGGCTGTAGAGAAGGAGAAATGACCATCTCAAATGGACTCTCTATACAAAAGATCACCATATACCCACCAACTCAACCTATCATGGAAAATATATGGTGGCTTGAATGTCCATATGCGAATGAGGACTAGGAAGAACCTGTGTTGCCAAGTGATCATTCCTGGGCACTTCAGGAGAAAACAATGGAAAATTTGCTAAACTAGTTTATTTATGCTATCATGTATGTTGATTTTACACAATTGTTTCCCCAATTTCAGTACATGTTTGGGGAAGAATTTCAGGAATAGTTGGACCCATCGATTTTGTCTTCAGAATCTTTTATCTTTGAGATAGATGAGTCTGCCACATCTTATACCATTCCCTATGAGATTAGTCCAGGGAAATTTCTACATATAAATTTCGGACTAGATGTAGACTAACAAAAGAAGATAGTAAATGTACTTAAAGAACAATCAGGGGAATTATCCTAGGAATACACTAACATGAAGGGTATACACCCTGACACATGCATTCATCACATATATACCCAGGGGGCAGTAACACCTGTTAGGGAACCCCATAGAAGGATGAATCCGACACTCAAGGATATAGTAAAAGAGGAGATAGAAAAGTTATTGAATGTCAGATTTATTTATCCCATATCTGAAAGTAAATGGGTATCCCCACTTGTAGTGGTTCCAAAGAAAGTAACTGAGAAATGGAGAATTTGTGTCGATTTCCGGGAGCTTAATAAGGCCACTCTGAAGAATTATTTTCCTCTTCCTTTCATTGACCAATTCTTGGATACGCTGTCAAGAAAGAAATACTTCTCCTTTTTAGATGGATATAGTGGGTACAACAAAATTCTCATAGCACCCGAGGATCAGGACAAGACTACCTTTACTTTTCCTTGGGGCACCTATGCCTATAGGGTCTTCCCATTTGGGTTGTGTAATTCTCCTGCCACATTTCAAAAAGCAGTACTAGGGATATTTGTTGATCTTATTTATGATTGTGTGGAGGTATACATGAACGAATTTACAGTATATGTAAATAATTACCAGGAAGCCCTAGATAATCTAGAAAAAGTCCTTATCAGATGTCAAGAAATGAACCTATCCTTAAGTAATGAAAAATGTAAAATGTTGTTGACTGAAGGAGTGGTCTTAGGACATCACATTTCATCTGAAGGGATTAAATTAGGTCCTACTAAGATTGAGGTAATCATTAGACTTCCACCCCCCAAGACTCAAAAAGAGGTGATAAGATTTCTTGGACATGCCGGATATTACCGACGATTTATTGAAATTTTCATAAAGATTGTTGCACCCATGTTTGTATTGTTAATAAAAGATGTTGATTTTCTTTGGACTGAGCATTGTCAAAGCACCTTTGAAACTCTAATATCTAAGTTATATGTGGCACCAGTTCTTAGGGGGGCCAATTGGGTTCTTCCATTTCACGTATCCATCGGTGCCTCCGATACTGCAATAGGAGGAGTATTAGGACATAAAGAAGATCATCAGTCCTATGCCATTTATTTTGTGAGTAAAAAATTGTCCTCTGTCGAGTTAAACTATACAGTTACCAAAAAGGAATTCTTGGAAGTGGTCCATGCTATCAATAAGTTTCTCCACTACATCACAGGTTACAAAGTATTTGTACATACAGATCACTCTACCATTAGATTTCTTATGAATAAACCTATTACCAATGGCCGAGTGACTAGGTGGCTCCTGTTATTGCAAGAGTTCAATAACATTGTCCTTGAATGACCTGGAAAGGAGAATTTGGTGGTTGATTTTCTTTCACGCATAAAACATGAGGGTGATGATATTTTCCCATATGAGCACATTTTTTCCCTCTCTATGAATACCCCATGTTTTGCAGATATGGAAAATTATTTGTCTACTAGGAAGTTACCATCTCATTTGTCACCTCGTGAAAAGCATAGAATTATCACGCAAAGTGATAAATACTCTTGGGTTGGACATGACCTATTTCGTACTGGTCCAAACTTGATTATTCATAGATTTGTCTGAGTAGATGAGATGTTAGAAATGTTGGGTATGTGTTATATTATTTGCACGAGTAGTAGTTTTTCTGCCTCGGGACCGCATTTTTCTGCCTCCGGACTGCATTTTTAGGACCACATTTTATATAGGTGGTTTTTCGGCACATGGTTTCTTTTGCCAATGGTTTTCTATTTCTAGTTAAGGAATTAGGGTTTTGGACTAATCCAGGTCATTGGGTTAGGGTTTTGGATGCTACTCGCTCCTATATGTATTTTGTATTGTAAACATTGTAACATGATGAATAATATAGAATATGTTGGTTTTCCCGGTTTGGGTTTCCAAGGGAAAAATCTTTGTGTAATGTTTGTATTTGCCATTGTATCTTTTCCGTTCTTTTACTGACTATCTGTTTATAGTAGATATTGTACACGGTTAAAATATACATTTGGTATCAGAGCTTTATTGGCTTCAGGGGGACACCTTTGTGGTCAAGGGTTTGGCTCATGACTGTGATAAGCCTTGTTACAGTGGGATATCTGTGGTATTGATTTTTTTCAGGAAGCAGTTCGAAGATGGAGATAGGGAAGTTTAATGGTAAAATTTTTGAGCTATGGAAGCTCAAGATGGAAGATCTGTTGGTGGATAGAGATCAGTGGATCATGGTAGATCCTAGTACTACACCTACAGGAACTTCAGCAGATGACTGGAAAAAGTTGGATCGGAAGGCAAAGAGCACAATCCGATTGTGTCTCTCTGATTCAGTATTACTGAATGTGTCATAGGAAGCTACAACCAAGGATTTATGGGAAAAGTTGGGGAAGTTGTATCAGTCTAAGTCACTAGTAAATAAACTATTCCTGAGAAAGAAGTTGTATAACCTGAGGATGAGATATGGAGACTCGGTGGAAGATCATTTTAACGCCTTCAATACTGTGGTAAGTTAGTTAGTATCTGTTGAGATTAAAATTTCAGATGAATATAAATGTATTAGTTTACTGTGTTCTTTACCAAACTCGTGGGATAGTCTAGTTGTGGCCATAGGTAGTAATACAAGTTCCTTGAAGTTTAAGAAAGTGGTCTCATCCTTGTTGTCGGAGGATATGAGATGGAAGAATATGGAAGGACATAGCACATATGCATTATTTTCAAGAGGATGATCCCAGAAAAGAAATAGATAGAACTTCTCAAGTGGGAGATCTAAGTATAAGGGTACATCCAAATCTCTCAGAAAGTTTGTAAGGGTATGTTGGAGATCTGGAAAAGAAGGGCACTATAAGAAGCAATGTAGATCTAAAGTTGAGAAAAAGAAGGGATCTGAAGAATCTCATTCTACAGAATAAAATACCTCCAAGGAAGAACGAGGGGATGTGTACTTGGATTCTTCAAGAACACATGTAGATCATGAGGCATGGTTGGTTGACTATGGTTCATTCTTTCATATGACTCCCGATAGGGAGTGGTTCTGTGAATATGAAAGGTATGATGGAGGTAATGTTTTCTTAGGTGATGATTCGACAACCAGAATCATAGGATGAGGAAGAGTCAAGTTGAGGCTCATAGATGGAAGAATTAGAACACTACCTAGTGTTCTTCACATCCTAGGTTTGGCTAGAAATATGATTTCTGTAAGCAAAATGGACGATGCAGGGGTAAAAACAATATTTGAAAAGGAAACCTGCAGGATGGTTTGAGGAGCAATGGTGTTGCTGAAAGGAGTTCGGTTTGGAACTTTGTATAAGCTGCAAGGAAGAACTATTATTGATGGGTGCAATAGTTCCATTGTTCCTGATATTGGAGTTGAAGAAGAAAAAACTCCTACAGTCTTTGGAGAAAAGGTTATGTTGTGGCATCAAAGACTGAGACATATCAGAGAGAAGGGTCTTCGACTACTACACGGTAAAGGTATGATTGAAGGTATGTCTAACTGCTCTCTGGATTTTGATTTCTGTGAACATTGTCTATATGGGAAGCAGAATCGGGTAAGATTCCCCTCTGCTGCAATGAGGGCAGAAGGAATTTTATATCTAGCTCACAGTGATGTTTTTGGACCTGTGTCGGTCCCATCATTGGGAAAATATGTGTACTATGTCTCATTTATAGATGAATTCTTGAGGAATACTTGGATATATTTCGTCATGAAGAAATTCGAAGTCTTTGACAAGTTTAAAGAGTTTAAGGCTCTTGTTGAAAATCAAACAGAGAAAAGAATTAAAGTGCTGAGGACAGATAGTGGCGGAGAGTTCTGCGGGAATGAATTTGAAGAATTATGTAAGAAGTACAGTATAGAAAGTCAGAAGACTACTCCATACACACCTCAGTAGAATGGAGTTGCAGAAAGGATGAACAAGACGCTAATGGAAAAGTAAATGTGCATGCTCAGTGGTGTCGGGTTAGGGCAAGAATTCTGGGCAGAGGCAGTGGGCACTTCATGTTACCTGGTCAATAGATCACCCTCATCAGTGTTGTATGACAAGATTCCACAAGAGGTATGGACTGGTAAGGAACCTTCTCTCACACATATCAAGGTATTTGGTTGTGATGCATATGTTCATGTTCCAAAGGAAAACATGAGTAAGCTAGATAAAAAGGCCGAAAAGTGTATCTTTATTGGATATAAATATGGTCTCAAAGGTTATAAGCTTTGGAACCCATAAACTAAGAAGGTTCTGTATAGCCGAGATGTGGTATTTAGAGAAATGAATGATGTTGTTAAACATGAATTCCTACCAAGGAAGAACCATATAAAATAGAGTTTGATTTAAAAGATGATGAGTCAGTCTCTACAGAAGAACGGGAATCAGAAGAAGAAGATCCTCACACTCTCGTATTGAGGAGATCGGTTCGAGAAAGAAGGCTACTGGAAAGGTATACTCCATCTGATTTCCATTCAAATTTTTCTTTGTCTATTACTGATGATGATTCTAGAACTGTCAGGGAGGCAGTGGATTCAGAGGATAAAAATCTCTGAAAAAGGGACATGGACGAAGAAATGGCATATTTAGATAAGAATGAGGCTGGGATCTAGTGGAGTTGCCAACTGGAAGAAATCCCATTGGAAGAAAATGGGTATTTAAAAAGAAGCTAAATGCAAAAGGAAAAGTGGAGAAATACAAAGCTCGGTTAGTAGCAAAGGGTTATTCCCAAGTTGAGGGAATTGATTTTAGTGAGATTTTTTCTCTTGTTGCCAAGTTAACCTCTATAAGATTTATGTTATCTGTTGTTGCTGCATTTGATTTTGAAATAGAACAAATGGATGTGAAGAGAACATTTCTACATGGGGATCTGGAAGAAGAAATCTATATGAAGCAACCATAAGGTTATG
>JZKD02S1917346.1:771420-787815 GCA_000966675.3 Picea glauca
ATTATCCAGGATGTGAAAACTCAGTTGTCCTCTAAATTTGACATGAAGGATCTCGGTGCTTCAAATTTCATTTTGGGCATGGAAATTAAAAGAGATCAGAAAATGAGGAAACTCTAGTTAAATCAGAGAAAATATGTCGAGACATTATTGCAGAGGTTTAATATGTAGGAATCTAAACCAATCAAGGTTCTTATTCCTGTTGGTGTAAAGTTATCTGCGGATCAGTGTCCCAAGACACATGAAGAGCAGGAGGACATGTCTCGTGTTCCATATGCGAGTGCAGTTGGCAGTTTGATGTATGCAATGGTCTGTACTAGACTGGACATTGCACATGCAATGGGAATTTTGAGCAAGTATATGTCAAAACCAGGGAAGGAGCATTGGACAACAGTAAAAAGGGTTTTCAGGTATTTGCGTGGCACTGCTAGCTATGGATTGTGCTACGAAGGAAGATCGGGATTGCACAGGGTGGTGTATATACATGGATTTGTGGATGCAGACTGGGCTGGAGATATGGATCATATGAGATCTACAAGTGGGTATGTATTTAACCTGTTTGGAGGAGCAATAAGTTGGATGAGCAAAAGGCAGGTTGTAGTGGCACTTTCAACTACATAAGTTGAATACATGGCAGCCACTCGTGCAAGTAAAGAAGAAGTATGGTTACAAATATTGTGTTCAGGTATTGGGTTGGTACAACAAGCTGTAAGAATAGATTGTGACAGTTTGAGTGCAATTTTTCTGGCAAAGAACCGATCTCATCATTCAAAGACAAAGCATATTGATATTCAATATCACTTTGTGAGAGACATGGTTGAAGAAAAGAAAGTATTGTTCATGAAGGTGGAAACTTTGAAGAATGTTGCAGATTCATTAACAAAATCTATGAGCATTGAGAAGTTATCTTGGTGTAGAAGATCTATGGGCATTGCTGCCCTGGATTGTTCACTATGTAACCCTGTAACCCCCTGTATAAAAAGAAAACAACAAGCGGGAGAATGTTGGGTATGTGTTATATTATTTGCATGAGTAGTAGTGTTTGAGCGTATGTGCCAGGTGCATAGGGGGGTTAGAGTGAAGGGCTCTAGGCCCCCCCTCGAGGGTTAGGGGCAGTTCCCCTAAGAAAAAAAAATTCGGGATCAAGACTGCATTTTTCTCCCTCGGGACTACATTTTATATAGGTGGTTTTTCGGCACATGGTTTCTTTTGTCGATGGTTTTCTATTTTCGGTTAAGGAATTAGGGTTTTGGACTAATCTAGTTCATTGGGTTAGGGTTTTGGATTTTGATGGCTCCTATATGTATTTTGTATTGTAAACATTGTAACATGATGAATAATATAGAATATGTTGGTTTTCCCGGTTTGGGTTTCCAGGGGAAAAATATCTGTGTAATGTTTATATTTTTCGTTCTTTTACTGAATATCTGTTTATAGTAGATATTGTACAAGGCTAAAATCTACAAGAAATCCTATGAAGTTGTCATGATGGACCATGTGGTGGCCATTTTTCCGACAAACGTACAACATATAAGGTGTTACATTCATGTTACTATTGGCCTATCATCTTTAAGGATGATGCCAAATATGTGAGGAGTTGCGATAGTTGTCAAAGGATAGGAAGACCCACATCAGCTGATGAAATTCCCTTGCATGCCTAAGTTATGATAGAATTGTTCAAGAAATGGGCCCTTGACTTTGTAGGACCAATTTCACCCATGTCTTGTAAGAAAAATTATATTTTGGTTTGTACAGATTATGTCACCAAGTGGGTAGAAGAAAAATCCCTATTCAGGGCTACCAAAAAATCTGTTGTTGAATTCATTTATGAAGACATTTTTACCATCTTTGGTGTTCCTCGTGAAATTGTTATAGACCAAGGCACTCAATTCACTTCCAATATGATGAGAGAATTAACAGAGAAATATGGGATCAAGCACTGCAAGTATTCTCCATATCACCCACAAGCTAATGGTCAAGTAGAGTCCAGAAACAAAGTTTTGGAAGCTATCTTAACCAAGATTGTTCAATTACACCATTGGGATTGGACTGATAGGCTTCTAGAGGCTTTTTGGACATATCGGACCACCTGGAGGAACATCACTGGGCATACCCCTTATGAGCTAGTGTATGGAAAAAAAGTACTTCTACCAATAGAATTCCAAGCAAGGACTTTCTGTATTTCTACAAAATTGGGATTAAACTTAGATGAGGCTCAGAAACAATGAGCCCTACAATTAAATGAGTGGTATGAGATTAGTCAAGATGCTATCCAACAAACAATATTAGTGCAAAACCAGAGGAACAAGTGGCATGACAAGTTTATTAAGAAGAGATACTTCCAACCTGGTGATTGGGCTTTGTTGTTTGACTCCCGATTTAAAAATTTCAAAGGAAAACTTACCACTCAGTGGTTGGGTCCTTATGAGGTAGTCACCGTGTATGATAATGGGGTTGTTAAGATCAAAACAATTGATGATGGACAAGTATCCTTTGTAGTAAATGGACACCAACTCAAACTTTATCATAGACCCATTTCCAAGGAAGATTTTCTACAGGTCATATCAACTAACAAGGCATTGGCCTTAGTAGATTGGGAAGTTTCCCCTTGTTCTTGAAATTTTTTTTTCTGAATTTTCGACTATACATATGTAAATAATTTGAAGTATGTTGATAGACAGTTCTAGAAATTTCTGCAGGTATTTATTTCACCAAGAGTAGACAATTTCAAGGAGACAAAAAGGGAAGTATTTTCCTTCAAAATTATTGCTATATTTGAACCTTGTTGTCTGCTTAGCATCAATTGAATAATGACTTGTTGTAATTAGCCACATTTTTGCAAAGATTTCCATCTTCTTTTTTCAAGGCATCTTTAATGGCAGTTGCTCTTAAAACCTCCACCACTAGAACATATAAGGAAGTGATACCTTGACTATCAAACTTAGAGGTTACTCATACAGTTTCCCCAAGAACCCTGAGTAAGTGAGTAAAGTATCTTTATTAAAGAGTTACAAGGAGGTTTGATTAGCGGCTAGCCATGGAAACATCACAATAACTTAAAAAAAAGAAGAAAGTGAGTTGAGCCTAAAGCTACCAGGGATGATTTTAAGGATGGAAATTTATTTTTAAATGTAGAAACCTTGGCGAATATTATTAATCCTTCATATGCCAACTATAAATGTTTGGTGATATTTTTGTAAAAATATTCAAATTTCTAAGGATTTTATATAGTTTTTATAAAATTTTGGCGATTTTTAAGGTAAAATAATTTTATCCTATAGAATTTTGGGCGAATAATTTTTAAAATAGTGAATCTTGTTTTTCGAAAAAGCATGGAAAATTAGCCCATGAGAGAAATTTATCCCCTAAAATCATCCATGAAAGATACCTTTCTGTTCTTTCCCAATGGTACCATCCACTACACATTAAAAATGCTTGATTATACCATATCTTTAGATAGGCTACATCCGCTTAAGTACCCCTTACATCAGTAAAATATCTAAGGAATACATAAAGGAGAGTCATCCTTTAACATAAATGCCATCCCAATCTAAAAAGAGAAAAAAAAATTCAGAGTTGTCTCCCCATATTCTTGCACAAAGCAATCTTTATATTAAAATCTTAAAAGATGGTGGACCAGTCTTTGAGGGTGTAAGAGGCTAACCCACCGGGATATTGAACAGGTCTGCTAGAAGTGGGTACCGACCTATGGTATGACTAGGTAAACCTGTCAGAGTACTGAACAGGCTTGCTGGTAGTGGGGATTTCTACCTAGCAAGGATGATAATCTGACAAAAAAATAATAATAAATAAAATTCCTAAATCTTAAACTTGTCCTGATGTACGACATTACTTGTAGACAAAGATGACAACAAGTATGTATGGTTAAGCTAAGGTTAATGAAATCCATAAATCTTCCATTGGGAACTAGCTTTAAGACTATGTTAAGACTCTCTCACCTACCTCTTATTAACTATATGTAGGATGTTCTATCCTATAGGTGGGGCCATATTCTAATCATCTTGTTAGACTGATATGTGAAATTTATCTCTACACTTAACAAGATGTAAATCTTAGGCTATTGGGAGAATTGACTAGTTGCCTATATTTTTTATTGTGAGGTGTCAGAATACTTAGGAGTGGGGGAAGGGTTTCATGAGCTAACAAATGACAACACTGCCTATCTATAATCCATGAGAAGAAGAAGTACAATCTTTGTAAAAATTCTATATATTGTTTTCATGATATGGGCTATTATATTAACAGTTATTTTTATTGAAATGATAAATTATATATCACTGACATCATTGTTTTTTGTAAGCCTATTGGAATTTTCTTCGACAGACTGCTTAACTGGTTCTTTTTGTCAATTACAGACTGTTAAAAAATTCACTATAGATTTGTGTTACATGCCTTGAGACAGAGGAACATATTGTTTATAATGTACAAGCATGATGACAAGGTAAGTAATAGTAGATCACTCTTATC
Organism: Picea glauca; assembly: GCA_000966675.3. Taxonomy (NCBI): domain Eukaryota; kingdom Viridiplantae; phylum Streptophyta; class Pinopsida; order Pinales; family Pinaceae; genus Picea; species Picea glauca. Next base: position 775,906 of record JZKD02S1917346.1, read on the forward strand.
CTGTCTCTTCTCCTGTTCACCATGACTTTCAGAAGTGCCCAAGTTGAGTGCTATGGGTAAACATCCATTACAATATGAAAAAATTCCATTTTGCACAAGAATACCATATGGAGTGACATATGGAGTGCCATATGAAGTGCCATTTGGAAGACCATATGGGGTGCCATATAGATGACTAGATGGCACACCATATGAAGGATCGGATGAGGTGTGCACACACTTTAAGTGACCATAATTGCAGGTAAAACATGGATCATTGAATTGATCTGCCTGTTCATTGCTAAGATGAGATGGATTAAATGGCATATTATTCAAATTTACATTTGGAAATTAAATTATACAATTTCTAATGAATTTTTATGATCGAATGTCCAAGTCAAAGACTTGGACATTGATCTAATTCTCACATGATTACAATTGCCTCCAAAGGACACCCTTCAAAATTCAAATTCGGTGTAGTCATTGTCACACATGGAAATCGTGTGATGAATTCTCCCACGAATTCAACCATTTCCACCTTGAGCGCATTAAAAATCAGAGGGTTAGCTATAATTGCCATTTCACTCATGCATGCTTTTTGTGTCGCTCTCATCCTCTACCCAATTCTTCCCCTATGCTCATCCTCCACGCTGTAACCATGCCTAAACTCTATGAGTGTTACTCCTATATTGAGCTCTGGCCATTCCTAAATTCACGGAGTGTAGGGAGATTTTCCTTCGCACGGGGTGGGGACCATTCTTGGCCTGTCTACAGGGCCACGATGATGGCGTTTCACTACAATTCTCCATCGATTTCGATGGGAGGATGGTGTGCATAGGTTCTCTGTCCTTCTTGGTCTCTGAGGATTCAATTTCCTCAAACATGAAACTTCCACGGGTTGGAGATCGTTGGTTCAAGCACCACCAATTTCCACGGCCAAGCTACAACAAAGTTTTTAAGCCTGAGTTTCAAAATGTTTCTGGAGCTAAGGGGTAGTCCAAATAATTGATTAAGGATGATTTGATTAATCCCTTGATTGCCATTAGCATAATTATCACTTGTGAAGGTAGATACTCTATTTTCAAAGCTTTCCATTTTCATTTGTTAGCTCATTTCCAATTTAATAAGCCCCTGAATTTTTCTTTCTACTTCTTGAAAAGTCTTGAGAAAATGTCCTCCCAAGTATGAAAGAATGTGGCCAATCCTCATAACAGTCTATTCCACCACAGACTCATCAAATTACTTGTCATAATCGAGTTGACCAAACACGGTAAGACATGGGATGAAGTTCTCTATCAATTCTCAAACCCCCATCTCACAGTCAAGACCAATAAGAAGTCAATTGATTTAGGGACTGCTACTCCATCCAAGCCTCATTCTCCAAAGACTCCAAACCCTCCAACTCAAACTATCTCTCTGTCTGAACAAAATACCAAGAAACTTGTTGATTCCCCTACAGCCTCATCGAGCAAGAAAATTAAAAATTCTAGTGGCAATTCTCCAATGCCCTCAACACCTATTGATCCTCAATCCAATAAGTTACAAGAGGCAATTCAATGAGATTTCCCTTTATTCCCTACGAATAGAAGAGGAGCCAATCAGTTCAAAGGGGAATATTTTCAAAGAAGTACATGAAGTGCAAGTGGAAAGCCTAATGTAAAACCCCCAAGCACTTCAAATCATATCCAAGTATCTTCCGATCATGAAATCCCCCATAAAAGACTTAGGGAATTTTTTGCAGAAGAGTTGGAGCCTAATAGACAAGTAAAATCTGAACCTATTCCCTCTCACAAACACTCTATTAATCCTACCTCATATATGTCTACACCAGCTTCCAAAGCTGATATACCCTCTACATCCATCAAGGGATCCAAGCCTTCCTCTGAAACATTTGATCATACTCCAGCTATTGAAAAATTACAACAAGAAAATGCTCAGTTGCTTCAACAATTGGAAGAGAGAAAGACTATGGATAGACATCTCCATCACGACAATGTGGTATTGCAAGAAAAAGTGAATTATCTCCAATGATTGGTTGATCAAATGACTAATGACAATCATAGCCTCCGGGCATAATTGAAATATCATAAGAGGGCCAAGACAAAGTCTTCAGGACAAGAGGGAGAAGCTTCTAAGGCTAATCCACCCTCTCCTTAGCAAGTCTAGTCATGTTCGGTGATTCATTTTTGTTTGCAGTGGGACCTGCAAATCCTTAGGCATGGGGATAATGTTGGGCTCATATTTTGATTGGTTTATTGCGATAGTTGAATCCTTTTTATCAATATTATATATGTTATTGACCGTTTTCAAGGATTTTTCCAAGGACTTTATATCAATTCATCATGGATTTATATCAAGTATGTGTAATTGATGTTTTACAATGATTTTGACCTAAATGCAGTTTAGTTTGATGTTTATAAGGATTTAATGCATGATCTATGTGTAACAAGGTGAATTCGTAGTTCGATCCTCCATCTGGTACATTGTCTGACACTTCATTGAGCACCCCATCCAGTACGCGATCCGACACTCCATCTGGCATGCGATCCAACACTCTTAGCGCAGAGGAGTTGGAGGTTTGTACTTTGGCGATCTGTGGTGGGTGAATCGACGACCTGGGTTTTGTGCCCCCTCATGGACGCTAGCTACAGACCTTATGACATCTCATATTGGGAGGTTATGATGATCACTGAGTGGCTCATGGATTTTCTAGAAGCCAAATATTTTAGAGCACATTTAATGGATTTGTCATTTTTAGAGGCAGTTGACCCTTCCAGTGGTCGACCTCTCGAACTGTAAGTCACCTATAAATACCACTAGTAGTGGCAAGACCACAGACATAATTTTTAAGAAGAGTTTTACTATGTAATTCAGACATTCCTTTGCAAACTTGTGTTTCGAACTGTGTTTTTAATTAATGACATAATCACATTGAGTTAAGCTTGTGTTTTGCTATTGAAGAGTAGCCACGACCTGCTAGGGGGCCCACTAGTGGTCTGGGTGACTGTATAGATAGATATATCATGTGCTTCATTTGCTTAGTTAGAATTTACATTGTTTCTTTGATTGTATGTATCTTTTAGTTTTAATTCATGTGCATGCTAATTATAATTTGCTTGTCTAATTTATCTTTCTTTAAATTACAGATTGCTTATAGAAGCTGGTTATTTGTCATGTTGTGTTTCTTATTTCTTAAAAATTGTCCTGTAGGCTACTAACTTAGATTATGTATTGAAGTTTTAAATTGGTTTCTGCACATTAAAAAAAGAGTATTATTTGAACAGAGGATTAGTGTAGACAGAGTTTTAATTTAGGATTTTTTGCAAGATTCGATGGATTAATAGTTGCAAGTTTTATTAGTTGTAATCAAACTAGATTTAATTATGAGTTCAGTTATGTTTTCATAGATCTATTTGGTTCATTAATCTTGTTTTAGTATGCTATAATAGAAATAGATTTTGGGGTTGTGTTTCTAAAAGAATTCTAGTTTGAAATCCGAGTTTTAATGATAGGATTAGTCCAGTTTAATTTATTAAATCTCAGTTATAGATTTGAATTGTAATTTTAATTAGAAGATTGGATTTGAATTAAGATTTTTAGTCATAATTTTATAAGTTTGTAAATTATCTTGAGTTAGCATAAGAGTGTGCTTGAATTAGTATAAGAGTGTTTTTAATCATTTATGATTGATGCATCAAATTTAGAGATCACGTGGATTTTCAAGATAATTAGTGTTGCTTCTATGATGGAAAAGCTTTCGTTAGATTGCTTGATTCACACTTTCCATTTCTTTGTAGAATTCAGTATTGAATTAATCCCTCTTGAACTGTAACTAATAGTCAGATGCCATCATGATGTTATTCGGCACCGAAGACATAATCAACATCTTTGAATTCTCTTTTCATGCTATTGAAAATTAAGAACAGTTTTGATTAATTAGAATCTAAATACAATCATGATGCTTTTTGATTAAGTAGGTTAAGATTTATCCTTTGCAAAATAGAAATGATTATGAGTTTGTTTTAAGAATAGAGTTTACTTGTTGAAATAGTCTTGATAGGTTAGTTTTTTATTTGCTTATTTTCTTAAAGATAAAAGATCAAAAGTAATTTACTTGTTGATGCTCATTATCTTAAATAGATTAACTTGTTTAAAGTAGGTTATGATTTGTTTCTTTAGAAATAATCCATCAATCCATTGTTTGAAGCCGCTTAGGGTAAATAGTTCAAGCTCATTAATAGGATTTTCTAATTGATAAAAATGAAATATTCATTTCTTAAAGTAGATTGATTCTTAGATAGACCATCCCCTTAGTTAGACAATACTTCCATTAGCTTTTCTGCCTTGGCTCATACAATGCCACAACTCTAAGTTTACTTACCACGGGTTGACAATTTAATTGAGGGATTTAATGCATATAGAATACCCATCATTGTCGAGTAAAGAAATATCTTTATGGCCTCAATCAGGCTTCGAGGGAATGGTATGAGAAGATGGACTCCTACCTGTTGTCATAGAACTTTGTACATTGTAAATCAAACCCATATTTTTAGATGCTCGGGACGACTGATAAAACTCTACTTTTAGTTATGTATGTTGATGATTTGTTGATCACCGGTTGCTTGACTTCAACGATAGTTGCAGTCAAGAGGATTTTGCATGACAAGTTCTTGATGACGAACATGGGTCCACTACACTTCTTCCTTGGACTCGAGATCAGTCAGGATGGATTAGGCATCAAAATTTCTCAGGCCAAGTATGCATGATATCTCCTTGAGAGATTTCACATGATAGACTGTAAGTATTTTCCGACTCCTTTCCTATCAGGAGTCAAACTTGAGGATGGCGGGGACACTCCACTTGTTGAAAACACACTATAAAGATAGCTAGTGGGGAGCTTGTTGTATCTCACACACTCTAGACCAGGCCTCTCCTATGTAGTTGGCGCAGTATCCAAGTTCATGAAGGAGCCACATGAGCTACATTGGAAGGATGCAAAGCATATCCTTCAATACGTATAGGGCACCATCACCTTTGGGATTCATTATGCAGCAGAATCTACATTGGATCTCATCGGGTTCACTGATTCTAACTGGGATGGCGATAAAACAGATCACAAGTCCACATTTGGCTACTCACTCAGTCTTGGTTTCAGGCTTATCTGTTGGTTTAGCAAGAAGTAGGATGTTATTTCTCTATATTCATCCGAGGAAAATTATAGAGGGGTAGTTAACATAACCATTCAGGATATGTGGCTACAACATTTTCTCACTGAGTTGGGAATTCAGTTTCATCGACTGATCATCATCTAGTGTGACAACCAGAGCACTCTGAAGTTATACAGAGACCCAGTTCAGAGGCAGCGGATGAAGCACATCGATATCCACATGCACTACATCTGATACTTAGTTCATGAGGGGATCATCGACCTACAGTTCTATCCTTCAATAGAATAGATGACAAACATCTTCACCAAGACCTTCACTAAGAAGAAGTTCCATTCTCTGCGAAGTCATCTTGGAGTGAAGGACACAGTTTCCTAGCAACTATCAATTCTTATTTTTTTAACATACAATGTACCTTGAGGGGGGGTTTCCCCTTGAGGTTTTCCCTCTTTCCTCACTTTATTTCAGTGTATCTTTTGTATTTGGGTACCTAACATGGCCTCGTTGTCGGGACCCATTCTTTATTTTCACCATAGTGATGTTCAAGGAGGGTGTTGGAGTTACTTCACACACACCTAGGATTTCTTTTTCCTAAGGTTTTTCCTATGTTTATTAGTCATTATTCAGTCTCCTATATTTTAGGAAGAATATTCCTCTAGGGAGAATATTCTCTTCAATTTGACTAGTTGAGTGGAGTCGAGATGCTACATTGGTTTTATCACCATGCAACATTGGGATCATCACCAGCTAATGCACATTGTCCTTGGGATAATCACTAAACTAGCGCATTACTTATGATTCCCTGATCTCCTCCTCACTTCACTCTATTTAACTCAGCTAGGTGGCAATTCACTCTCGTAACTGCCCGAGAGACTAGACTAGGTGGAAATTTACTACTGTAACTATTGGTGTGTGTACATATCACTCTATACCACCACTATGGTGCATTGGCTTCTCCTCCAGTGTGCATGGGTTGAGTTATACGAAGTATATAATGTGTAAATTATTCATTATTCACACAGTTAATGAGAATTCTTCTATTCTTTCTCTCTTCCTTGATCTTTCTCAATTCATCTCTGCAAATGTGTGTGGTGTTTTCTAGATAGATATATTATATGCAGGTTCAACAAATTTACAACATATAGCTAGAAAATAACCCACACATTTCAAGAGAGAAATTGAGAAAGAAGAAGCAAGAGAGAAAGAATGGAAGAATTCTTATTAACAAAATGAATAATGAATAATTTACACATGATATACTCTGTATAACTCAAGCAATGTGCATTGGAGGAGAATCCAATGCACCATAATGGTAGTCTAGAGTGATCTGGACACACACCAATAGTTACGGGAGTAAACTGCCACCTAGTCTAGTCTCTCGGGCAATTACAGGAGTGAACTGCCACTGAACTGAGTTAACTAGTCTATCGGTCTTCAGTTAACTGACTGAAACAGAGTGAAGTTAGGAGGAGATTGAGGAATGATTATTAATTCTCTATTTTGGTGATGATCCCAAGGAAAATACGCATTATATGGTGATGATCCCAATGCTACATGGTGATAATCCCAATGTAGCACCTAGACTCCACTCAACTGATCAAATTGAAGTGAAAACTGAAGAGAATATTCTCCCAGAGGAATATTCTTTCCTAAACTTTAGGAGACTAGATAATGACTAATAAACATAGGAAAAACCTTAGGAAAAAGAAATCCTAGGAGTGTGTCAAGTAACTCCGACACCCCTTGAACATCACTATGGTGAAAATAAAGAATGGGTCTCGGCAACAAAGCCATGTTAGGTACCCAAATAAAAAAGATACACTGAAATAAAATGAGGAAAGAGGGAAAACCTCATGGGAAACCTCCCCCTCAAGGTACAATGTATGTAAAAATAAGAACTGACAGTTTCTAGGAAATTGTGTCCTTCACTCCAAGACGACTTCACAAAGAATAGAAATTTTTCTCAGTGAAGGTCTTGGTGAAGATGTTTGCAATCTGTTCTGCTAAAGTACAGAGATACAAGTCAATGATCCCCTCATGTACTAAGTCTGAGATGTAGTGCATGTGGATATCGATGTGCTTCCTTCACTTCCTTTGAACTGTATCTCTGCAGAACTTTAGAGTGCTTTGGTTGTCACACCAGATGACGATCGACTAATGAAACTGAATGCCCAACTCAGTGAGAAAATGTTGTAGCCACATAGCCTGAATGGTTATGTTGACTAGGCCTCTATACTTTGCCTCAAATGAAGATAGAGAAATAATACCCTGTTTCTTTCTCAACCAAAGGCCCGGAACCAAGACTGAGTGAGTAACCAGATGTGGACTTCCGATCAATGTTATTTCCAACCTAGTGAGAATTAGTGAACCTGATGAGGTCCAATGTAGGGTCTTCTGCATAATGAATCCCAAAGGTGATGGTTCCCTGTACATATCGAAGAATATTCTTTACAACCTTCCAATGTAGCTCATGCGGCTCCTGCATTAATCTAGAGACTGCTCCAATTGCATAGGAGAGGTCTAGTTTGGAGTGTGTGAGATAGAACAAGATCCCCGCTAGATGTTTGTACAGTGTGATTTCAACTAGTGGAGTGTCCTCGCCATCCTCAAGTCAGAATTGTGATAGGAAAGGAGTCGGGGCAGACTTGCAGTCTGTCATGTGAAACCTCTCAAGAAGATCTCATGTATACTTGGCCTGAGACAGTTTGATGCCTGAAGAATCATGACTAATCTCGAGTCCAAGGAAGAAATATAGCGGACCCATGTTCGTCAACAAGAACATATCATGTAGAATCCTATTGACTACATCAATAACTGAAGTTGATCAACCAGTGATCAACAAATCATCAACATACAGAACTAGGAGTAGAAGTGAATCAACCGTTATGAGCATGTAAACATTCGGGTCTAATTTACAACATACAAAGTTATGTGAAAACACGTAGGAGTCCATCTTGGCATACCATTCCCTCAGAGCCTGATTGAGGCCATAAAGAGATTTTTCAGTTGATAGACCAAAGATGAATCCTACATAAATCCCTAGGGCTGCTCCATATAGATCTCCTCAGAGATATCACCATAAAGAAATGCATTCTTCACATCCATCTGATGGACTTCCCATCCCTTTGTTTCCACAAAGGAAAGTTCCAAACATATGGAATCCATCTTCGCTATTGGAGTGAAGGTCTCATCATAGTCAATTCTATGCACCTACTGAAAGCCTTTGGCAACTAGCCTAGCTTTGTATCTTCTAATTTGTCCATCTTTTGCGCTCTTGGTCCTGTAGACCTATATGCACCTGACAAGTTTCCTTCCAGAAGGAAGGGGAACCAGATCCCAAGTATGGTTCTTGAGGAGGGAGTTGTACTCCTCATACAAGGAAGATTCCCAAAATAGATTTCTAGCAGCCTCGCCATAAGAATGTGGATCTAAAGACTGAACCATGAAAATATGTCTAGGTGGCAATGGCTCAATGGCAGTGAGTACAAGAGGAGGCTCCTCAAAATCATATCGATTCCTCCTAGTATCAGTTGGATAACCAACAAGATCCCCTATATCTGGAAGAGTAGTCTGGGCCCACTTGGGCCTCTGCTCTAACTCTGCATCTACATCTGGATGCACTAACTCTACATCTAACTATACTGACTCTATATCTGGATCATATGAATCCTTTGAATCAGAACTCTCATTTGAATAAGAGTCGGAATGTGCATGCTCATCATCTTTGACAGGTGGAAGAATAAATGTGTTTGCATGTGCCTGATGAGGTACATGCAAGACACATTCCTCGAATTGGACACTTCGCTCAATGATGAGCTAGTCTAAGGAAAGATAAATAAGATTGTATACCTTCACACTGTTGGGGTATCCAACAAAGATACACTTTATGCTCTGTGGATTGAGTGCCTTCCTCTTTTCAGAGGGAATCTAGGCCCATGCATGTGAACCGAAAATATGAAAGTGGGTCACTTCGGGTTTGAGGTTGCTCCAAGCCTCGTAGGGGGTCTTATCCTTGACAGATCTATGGGGAGATATTTTTTGGATGTAGGTTGCACAATTAAGTGCTTCGGCCCATAATATTTGTGGAAGTGACTTTGCATGTAGCATGCAAGATGCCATCTCTTTTAGAGATCTGTTTTTCCACTCAACAACTCCATTTTGTTGCGGAGTATAGGGAACTATGTGTTGCAACTGAATCCCTGCCTCATGAAAAATATTTTGGATCTCATGGTTGACATAATATCCCCAGTTATTAGTTCAGAGAACTTTGATTTTACTTCCTAACTTTGTCTCAACTAGGGCTTTGAAATCTTTTCGGTGTTGAAAAACCTCTGATTTTTGCCTGAGAAATAAAATCCATGTGAAGCATGAGAAATCATCAACAAAAATGAGCATGTACCTTTCTTTTCTGATTGATGGATGTAGAAAAGGGCCCATGAGGTCACTATGGATCATATCTAAAGGAGAGGAAGCTCTTTGAGTCTTTCCTTTGTCGAATTTCTCTTGAGGGTGTTTTCCAAGAACATATCCCTCACAAATTCCTTTGGAGAAATGGATGTCTAGTAGACCATCAACCAATCCCTACTTGCTAAGTTGTTGCATATATATCAAATTTAAATGCCCGAACCTTTCATTCCATATCCTACTGCTTTCATCAACATGGGTAAGCAGTAAAGAATAATCTGGTTCAACAAATTCAGAAAATGTATACAATCTAGATTGATGATTTACCTCATTGTTAGCAACCATGGAATTGGTTAGCATGTCATAGATATCCACTGCATAAGGTGTGAATATGAATTTATTTCCGGTGCTAGAATTTTCCATCTAATATATGGAAAGAAGGTTGACGAAAATTTTCGAAACATGCAACAGATTCTCGAAGATTCTGTTTGTAAGTTCAATCCTTCCTTTGTTAGTGACCTCAACTGAAGAGTTGTCCCCCGTCAAAATAGGAGGACCTTTGCATGAATACAATTAAGAGTAGAAATATTTTGTGGCATCCATGTGGTGTGATTCTCCTGAATCTACAATCCAAGCATCAAGAGAGGAGTTGATGACAATCAAGGCATGGCTAGAATTGCCTTTCTTGGGATTCTGATCTTCTGGCTTCTTATTCTTAGAACCCTCAGGGATGCAATCTCCAAGGTTATTTTTTTGAAGTATTTGAGTCATTAGAACTATTTTTTTCTGAATACATGCATATTCTAGATGGAATCCTTTATGGAAGCATGTGCATTTCTCCCCTTTTCTTTCCTTTCCACCTTTGTATCTGGAAGCATCGGTGAAGGGTTTTGAGTCCCCTTCCTTCTTCAGATTTGCATGTGATTTACTTTTTTATTTATCTTTAGGTTTATTATATTGATGACCTCTTCCATCTTTCATAGTAAGTGCATGTGCCTTTGGGCCTTTGATTTTTCCCATGTTGATGAGCTTGGTCTCCTCTTGTGTCAGGGATTCGATAAATTCCTCAAGAGAAGTCATCTTCCCGGTGGCTCTAGAGGTGAATTTAACTAAATGAAATGTGGATACGAACACTGAGAATTTAGGACCAATTTTGGAGAGAACTATGAGAACCATTTGTTTCTCCTCCTTAGATTTATCAACCCCGCAAGCCTTGAGTTGTGACAGTAAATCCTTAAATTTTCTAAAGAAATCTTGGAGATTGTCGAATATTTTTGGATCCAATGTGAGAAATTCCACCTCGAGCATGTGTCCCCTCATCTCATCATATTTTCAAAAAATACCTTCCATGGTGGTCCAAGATTCATTGGGGGTTTTACAATAAGATATGTGAAAGAGGAGATTAGGAGAAATGAGACTCCAAATTGTTTCAAATGCTTCATCCATTCGATTTACATACTTGGATTTTTCTATGTGTGATGTTGGTTTTTTCTCTGTGTTCATGGTTAACCTTTAAAATCCTTTGCTTCTAAGATGCATTATCATCCTCTCCTTCCATGCAAAGTAATTGTAAGGTGTAAGAATGAATTCTTTTAGGAATTCCATTTTTCTGCTATGTTCAATCTTTGGTACCTGGAAAAATAATTTGGTGTGTCTTTTTCTTAGCAGTCCATCAGCTTTGATACCATGTAAATTTGTTGAACCTACCCAGAATAGATCTAGCTAGAAAATACCACACACATTTGCAGAGAGAAATTGAGAAACAAGAAGCAAGAGAGAAAGAATGGAAGAATTCTCATTAACCAAATCAATAATGAATAATTTACACATGATATACTCTGTATAACTCAACCAATGCACATTGGAGGAGAAGCCAACATTCCATAGTGGTGGTCTAGAGTGATCTGGACACACACCAGTAGTTACAGGGGTAAACTGCCACCTAGTCTAGTCTCTCAGGAAGTTACAGGAGTGAATTGCCACCTAGCTGAGTTAACTAGTCTATCAATATTCAATTAACTGACTGAAATAGAGTGGAGTGAAGACGAGAATGAGGAATCATGAGTAATGCACTAGTTTGGTGATGATCCCAAGGAAATTTTTCATTATTTGGTGATGATCCAAATGCTTCATGGTGATAATCCCAATGTAGCACCTAGACTCCACTCAACTGATCAAACTGAAGTGAAAACTTAAGAGAATATTCCCCCAGAGGAATATTCTCTCCTAAACTTTAAGAGACTGGATAATGTGTTGATACTGAGAGGGGGGTGAATCAGTATCAAGTACAATTTAAAACCTTTTTCAACTTATACTTAAACCATTCAATTATATCCAATGAGAAATGAACAATAGTATAAGA
>JZKD02S1917346.1:787825-837090 GCA_000966675.3 Picea glauca
TGGCCCCGGAAGTTAAAACTGCTAAAAATAGTAAATTACCAAAATTGCCAGAAACATGTTTTGGGCCAGTTGGAGAAGGTGGGTGGCCACCGATATCCACCTGGATCATACATTAATACACAATTTCTATTAATGAGTGAAATGTACAAAACTGTAAAATACAGAGTGAATGAACTCGCAGCTAGAATGGTGGTAGCTTATCTCTAAGAAGAGATGTGACAGCTACGTTCATTCACAAGAATATGATTGTTACAATGAGGCTCCAAAGGCAATTTTTAATATAAATAAAATCCAAAACCCTAACCCTAGAAGATGAAAATCCAATAGTTTTGTGGACCCTGTTTTGGGTAGTTTGGTGTATCAACTTCTCACACTGGGTGTAACTTTGGCATACGATCTTCATTTATGGTGCACAATAGCTCGTTGGAAAGGTATTGAAGAGGATATTCATTTTGGGTACTCAACCAAAACCTTTGGCAATGATTTATGTTCCCGATTGCGAAAAAAAATTCATTTAGGCCCTCAAAATGGCCCCAAAAGTTTAGGAATTGAAAAATTGCTAAAAATAATAAATTGCCAGAAGACTGTTTTGAGCTAGTTGGAATAGGTGGGTGGCCACCGATATCCACCTAGATCATTTGGGCCTTGGGTATTTATTGAGATCAATTCCTTCTTCTGAAATTTCCCTTCCTTTTCTATTTTCCTGATTTCCTTTTTCCATTTCCTTTCCCTCTTCTATACCTACCCTTATTCCCCTTTTCTTTTCTCCCTTCTATTTGCCCTTTCTATATTAGCATACTTAATCGTATTTAAAATATTGATGGGTTCATGGGTTGGTGGACTCATGAATTTTCATATCCATCCATGTTCTTATATCATGAGTCTGACTAACTGCCTTGTTATAATATACTTAACCATTTCTTGCAACCGCGGGTTTGCGGGTTCAAGCTTTCATCTTCCAAGTTTCATGATCACCATTTTGCACCCAAAGTCCCGTGATCTACATTATGAATCATTAGATGTCTTGCAGGTACTGAGCCCCTAACTATTTCATTTCTCCTATACCCAAGTCTGACCGACCGCTGTGCAACATTCAACCTATTTTTTTTCGTTCACAATCGCGGGTTCATAGGTTCTCGGGATGGCAGGTTCACAAAAGGCTCTAAATTCAAATTTATCTTTTCCATCCCTGCCATATTCATTCTTTTCCCAATATGAATTTAGTATGATTTGATGCTAATAATTGATCATGCAGGCTCCATAAATATCGTCATTAATAAACGAAGGGATCGAGAAGATTTTTCATTAAATAACATTAAAGTATGATTTGCCAAAGGTTATATTATTGGTATCTCTCCTAAGGGATTCATTTCAAGTTATTATCCAATTGAAAGAACACTCTCATCAACCTATGGAAGTAGCAGCTCGACAATAGTTTTGTGGTGATACTTTGAATATGTTTGGTCGTGAAGGCCAGAACTTTCAGTGGTCCAAAGCGTATTCATACTATTCGTCTCCTCCTGCTAGAAAATAAGTAATCTTGACATCTGGAATTGCTCACGTAGGGTGTGTCCCTGAGGTATTCAACTACAAAGAACTTGTTGCATGGTGCATTGAGAAGTATGTGCTGAGCCAGTGAATTATACAACTCCAAGATCATTCCCCCATATCTCTTTCACCACAGGTCTTTTGTAAGATGTTGAATCTCCCTAAGCCAACACTTACCTTCAAAGGAGAGGATTGCAAATATTTTCTAAAAAAACACGACAATGGCCTAGATCTCTTGCCTGAGTTTTTGGAGAATCCCGTGGTTGTTCCAGAAGACATAACTAAGATTCAGGTCGACACTTTTAAAAACACCTTTTGGGAAATCGCTTGGTTGTTTACCAAGATAACGGGTCAGGAAAGCACTGCCACCATTTCTCACATGTCTCTTTATATTTTATATTTAACATTTAAAGAGAAAGATATATTCAACTGGGGAAAATTGATTTCAATTGAAATCTCCTCCCAATTGTCACATTACAAAAGGGACAAGAAATTCTTTATGTCTTCCTATTTGATATTTGTGATAGTGTATTGCTGTCAATTTCCAAAATTGACTATGTGTAAGAGAGCAAACTATGAAATTGATCCAGTTACCTTCTGGTATCAAGCATTGTGGAGACACAATATTTCTCTACATTTTTATGAAGTTTACAATGATTTCATCTCAGTTTTCAAAGGACTGTTGTTTGGTAAAAATACCCCCAGGATATCTAACCAGGAAAATAAATTCTTGGAGAAAGAGGGAACGATAGAACAGATGGAAAATCACAGTATCATCAGGATTTTCTGTACCAAAAACAATCCCTCTTTTCTTCCATACCATGTATCTGATAAATTGTTTGTTACGGAAGTGGCAAGGCAATACAATTTATGGCTGCACTTTTTCCACAAAAAATGGAAAAATAAATCCATCCCCTTGCCTTGGAAAATTGGAGATTTTATATTTAGAAACATAAATAAAATTGATGAGTTTGTGAATCACTTCAACAATGTTAATCTAAAGTATGCTGAAAAGATAAAGGGGTTTGACCCTAACAAAATCTTTGTGGAACATATGTTGTCAGTAGGATTTAGAAACTCATTCGTGCATACTATTTTGAATGAAGAAGAAGATAACAACCAAGGCGCTCCTATACACAATGTTGGTGACTTAGAAACAATAATTAATACTAATGACTTTTACAAGAAAAAAGGAAAGGTTCCCAGTGAAAAGAGTGCTCACTCTCCAGTTGTCACTCCTAAAACTACCAAATCCCGAAGCAATGCTCCAACGGCCTACCCAACTAGGAAAATTACCAACAGTAGTTCAAGCAACAAAGGAGAGAAGAATCCCCCCCCCCCACCTCGGAAAAATCAAGAGCTCACACAAAATCCCTCTTAGGAAAAAGAGGAATAATATTGTGGAAGAGGAAGAAGAAAATCTCGTAGAAAATGATATCAATAGCTTCTCTCTTGAAGACATGGAACTCGAGGCATATATTGAGAAAATGTTTGCCACAATCGATCAGTCGAGGAATATGGCCCAACAAAATTCATCATTAGAGATTGTTGAGAATGAGACTTTTAGTGAAGAAGAGTCATTTACTTTTCAATGTGTTGTCTTTGACAAGGAATCTAAAAAATTGATTATAGAAAAAGGTGATCTGAAAAATAAGAAGGGAAAATCTTGCTTAGAGGTTGACCTAAAAGATATATGGTCATCTCTTAGGATATTTAGACACTTAGAAGTTAGTTAAGATCTACTTTTTCTAATGTGTCATTAGGTAAAAGTGTTCTTTTTAGTGTGTTTCTTTAGTATGCATTAGTATGCATTTGTAGTTAGGAAATCCAACGGTCACGATATGTTCCCGACATAGAGTGATCCAACAGTTCATATTCTCCTCGATATTAACGACCATTGATTTGTGTATTAACACATTATTGGTCCATGATTTCTATTTAAAGAGCATGGAGGGTCATTTTCTGATGATTGATTTTGATAAACTCTCTTGTAAAATCTCTCAGTAATCTTTTTCTTCTGCATTAATAAACTGCACCAAGTGGTCGTGTTGGCTGGGGCCATGGATATTTCCCCATAGGGGTTTTACCACGTCAAAACATTGGTGTGTTGATCTTTGATCTGGTTGTGTGAGTGGTTACTGAAGGTGTTTTTCCTCTATTGGAATACATATGTTGTCGAACATGGTAGCATATCATGTTTGAAGACCCGCTCCTGTTGTAGATCAAGATCATGAAGCTGAGTTTCATCATCTCCATTTTATACTATTTTCGTACATTTATGGGCTGAGAGGACTATTCCATTGCATCTGGAGCACTCGTTTCAATTAGGAACACTTTTTGTTTCACTCGAAAAGGTTTCTGTTTGCTCAAGATACAGCCATTTCAGTCAGATCCGGAGTATAAAGCCTGAATACGCCATTTTTAATTTTTTGCAAAGTATTATTTTGGTTTTATTTCTATTTTATATTATTTGTTTTTGGGTTGCTACTCTTTTATATATGTGTATTCTCTTTTCCCCACACCTTGTGTGATCTTGGAAAATCAGAAACAAATAGGAAAATGTGTATTTTTCGGGGAAGCTAATTGAGATCTAACCCTTGTTGTCATCGAGAAGCGACAATTTTTTCTTGTGTGAAAATAGTTTTATTTGAGAATGCTCTCCAATTCCGTCTTCCACAAAAACAACAACAACACTCCCAATCCTCTTTCTAAACAACACAATATGTTTTTCTAGCCCATTTGGTTACAAATTGTGTTATTAAGTAAGAGGTCTTGAGTTCAAGTCTCTCTTTTTGTTACTTTTCTTGAAAAAGTTCATGCTCCATTGTAAAGTGTATTTCACTTCCAAGTATAAAACTGAATCACTATAAGTATCTTTAATACTTTATTTTAGAGTTATTTATTTTGCATGTGACTTTTCTTTTATAAAGTAACTTCATTGTAAAAGTGATCCCCAAGTCTTTTTATAAAAGTGGGTCACTTCATAAAGAAACTTACACCACCACGTGGTCCTTTGGTTACCATTTATGTCTTTTTTTAAAAATGGCATAACTTTCACATCCGAAGTCCGTTTTTAGTGCCATTTATTTTAAAACTGCATAATTTTTCGATATCTTTCCATCCATATCATCAGTTTCAGTTTTTTAAATCCATATTATCTACATATTTAATATGGCTTCTTCCAGTAATCTTTTGCTTATCAGCACTAACTACTTCCAATGGAAATCTCATATGGAGGATTTATTAAGAAGTAAAGGCTTGTACCGGATTACCTCGGGAAAGGAAAAAGAACCCATTGGTGCTGATAAGAAATTCAAATGGGCTAATAGGAGTGATGAAGAACGTGGACTAATCAGAATGTCCATCTCTCCTAATTTAAGGTTCCACCTTAAAGAAATTGATGACCCTGATGAAGCTTGGGAAAAGATTGAATCTGTGTTTGGTAAACTCAATATTATTCGAGCACAACATTTAGAAAATCAAGTATTGACTTGAAATCCAAGTGATTTTTATTGCATTGGAGACTATCTATATAAGTTTAAAACACTCATAATTTTATGTGAAGATTGTGAGATAAAGATGGAGGAAGAGCATTGCATCTATCTTATTCTTTCTAAGATAGGTAGTGCATATTCTATGTTTGTATCTACCATTTATGCCATGAGAGAGGCTCTAGGGAAAGCTTATCAAAAACCCACTCTTGAGTCCTTTTGTGTTGCTTTGATTAGAGATAAAGGTAATCCTATACAACTTGGAGTGATTAGCACTACAGGTACCTCCAACAAAGCCTTAGTTTCCCAGCAGAAAGATAAACCCAATAATCCCAAGAAGAAACTTCCTCACTACAACAAAAATAAACATAAGGGTCCCAAACCCACTCAGACAGCTTCAACTCCGAATGGTGACAAAGGAGAAAAATATAAAAATAAGAAGACTAACATACATTGCAACTTTTGGGATAAATATGGTCATGATGAGTCCAAATGTTTCAAGAAGATGGCATATTTAGAAGCAACAATGAAGAAGCACAACATCAGTATTGATTCTTCTTCTTCTTCTTCTTATCATGGACATGCACTTTCTACTTCTGGTTTCTCCTTCAATACAAGTTCCACTTCTTCTTCTGATGAGTGGATTATTGATTCTGGAGCATCTTATCATATGGCTAAGGATAAAGACATATTTTCTGCTCTAAATGAATGTAACACCAAGAAAATATTTGTTGGTGATGATAGATCTCTTAGTGTTGTGGGATATGGAATAGTTCAAGTAGATAATGGTCATTTCAATGATGTATTATGTGTTCCAAGTATTTCTTGTAACCTTCTATCAGTATATCAAATCACTCATTCAGGTGAAGGTAAAATCGGAGAGTTTTCACCTCACCAAGTTGTAATCAAGGATCTAAAAGATCCTAAGCATGTTCTTGCAACTAGAATTTCTGATGATATTACCAGATTTACAAGTTTGAAAACTTTGGGTCATCATATTTTTCCTCAGTTTTTGTTGCTCATAGTGATGAATTGAGAAAACTTTGGCATGAGCGGTTTGGTCATCTAAAATATCGCTCATTGCAACAACTATGTAATCAACAGATGGTAACTAGTCTTCCTCCTATTTCATGCAAATATGGTGTTTGTGTCAGTTGTGTTCTTGACAAACATCATCGAGACAATTTTGAAAAACGTGCCTCTTGGCACACCTCGGGCCCTTTGCAGCTTGTTGACAGTGATTTGTGTGATCCACTTTCTTCTTATTATTTTTTTGGGTGCAAGTATTTCTTAACTTTCATTGATGACTTTTCCAGATGTACTTGGGTTTAATTCTTAAAACTTAATAGAAAAGTTTTTGATAATGTTTTGGCCTACAAGGCCCTTGTAGAAAAACAATCTGGACATCAAATTCAAAGGTTAAGAACAAATAATGGAGGCGAATATGTGAACAATAATTTTACAAGTTACTACACTACATAGGGCATCCAAATGCAACACACTATTCCATAGACACCACAACAAAATGGTGTTGCTGAGAGAAAGAACCACACATTCAAAGAAATGGCTAATTGTATGATCCAATCTAAGGGATTAAGTCTAAAGTATTGGGTGGAAGCCATCAACTGTGCAAATTACATAGTAAATTGAACTCCCACAAAAGCTCTTAAAAATATAACACGAGAAGAATCTTGGACTAAAATTAAACCAGATGTAAGTCACTTCTGTCTATTTGGCAGTATAGCATGGGCTCACATTCCTGATGAGAAAAGGAGAGCATTACAACCTAAAAGTGAGAAGTGCATATTTGTTGGTTAGTCTAAATATGTCAAAGTTTATAGGCTTATTCAACCACATTGTAATGAAATTATTATTACAAGAGATGTTAAATTTGATGAAAATATCTTTCCCTGCGAGCCTAATTTGGCAATTGTTCCTTCTTCAACCTGCAAGCCATCTTCGGCATTTGTTCCTTCTTATGTTCCTATTCTGGTTTCTTCTTCATATGATGACAGTGAGGATGAAAATCCACCTCCACCTGCTCACCTTCCTTCATATGTGTTCTTTGAACCTGAACCAACACCAGCTCCATTGCTTCCTAGATGGGTTCGTTTAACACGAGAAGCAGTTGGTGATCTTGTCAGTGATCCTTCAGATCAACGTCAGACACATTCAAAGTTCTAGTGAGCCTCTTCTCTTTTGGCTTAAGTTTTAGAGACTCATGATCCAAAGACATTTGTAGAAGCTTAAGGTCATCTAGATTGGGATACAAAAATGAATGAAGAGTATCGTTCTTTAATGGCAAATGATACTTGGGATATTGTACCTCTTCCAAAAGGAAGAAAACTTGTCAGATGTAAATGGGTCTATAGAACTAAGAATGCATCAGATGGAAGTGTTGAAAGACACAAGCCTCAGTTAGTTTCCAAAATATTTTCCCAAGTTGAAGGAATTGACTATAATGAAACCTTTTCCCCTGTAGAAAAAATGAATTCCATCCGGCTTGTTCTTGCCCTTGTTGCCTCACATAAATAGGAGGTCCATCAGATGGATGTTAAATCCAGCTTATTGCATAGAAATTTGCAAGAAGAAATATACATCGAACAACCTCCTGGATATGTCTAGAATGACTCTAGCCTTGTTTGTCACCTTAAGAAATCTCTTTATGGTCTTAAGAAAGCTCCCTGAGCTTGGTATGCCAAAATGGACAGCTTTCTTATTGACTCTAGATTCTCTAGATGGAATTCTAATCCTAATGTCTATACCAATAAAGTAGGAATCCATCTCATCATCCTTGTCATTTATGTTGATGACCTTATCCTTACTGGTAGTGACTCAAAAAATTTAAACCATGTGAAAACCAGCCTTAAGAAGAAATTTTAAATGATAGACTTAGACTTTTTGCACTATTTCCTTGGCCTCCAAGTTTTGTAAACCAATGAAGGAATTATTTCCCAGTCTAAGTATAAATGTGACCTTCTTCATCACTTTCACATGGACAATTGTAAACCAGTATCTTCTCCCTTCCATTCTGGAGTCAATCTAGATGCCACATGTACTTCTCTCGAATTTGATGCCACCTTGTACCATTAGTTAGTTGGTAGCCTCTTATAATTGACTCATACCCGTCCTGATCTTTCCTTTGTTGTTGGTATTGTTTCTTGGTATATTCAAACACCCCATGAAAGCCATTGGAAAGCAGCTAAAAGGGCACATTAGTATGTCTGGGGTACAGTTCAGTTCGGGATACATTACAGTTCAGGGGGACTCCTTTATTGGTTGGTTTCACTGATTCACATTGGGTCGACGACCCTGATGATCGAAATTCTACTACAGGTTATGTTTTATGCCTTGGTTCAAGACCTTTCACTTGGGCCTATAAGAAATAACAGGCTATTGCACTTTCTTCAACAGAAGTATAGTACCGAGCAATGGTAAATGTAGGTCAAGAAGAATTGTGGCTTCGACAGATCCTTTCATAGTTTGGATTCCAGCAACAACATCCAACCAGACTTTGGTGCGAAAATCAGAGTGCCATTAATCTCGTCAAATACCCAGTTCAACATCATCATAACAAACACATCGAGCCACAGATTCACTTCATCAAAAAGGTCATTCATGATCAAGTTATTGAAGTGATATTTTTCCCTACATAAGATCAAGTTGCAGACATTTTCACAAAGTCTCTTACAGAAGCAAGGTTTTCCAAACATCGATCTATGTTAGGAGTTCAGGAAGTTGTCATTAAGGGGGGATAGGCTCTAATGCCTCCTTCCTTCTCCTATTGTTTCACTATTGTAAATCCTTGAATCCTATCCCAAGTTGTTCTTAACGGGGGATGTTAGGATATTTAGAAACTTAGGAGTTAATTAAGATATAATTGGTCTAATGTGTCGTTAGGTAAAAGTGTGTTTCTTAGTGTGTTTCTTTAGTGTGCATTAGTATGCATTTGTAGTTAGGAAATCCGACGATCATGATATGTTCCCAACATAGAGTGATCTGACGATTCATATTCTCCTCGATATTAATGACCATTGATCTGTGGCTTAACATTAGATTGGTCCATGATCTCTATTTAAAGATCATGGAGGGTCATTTTCTCATGATCGATTGTGAGAAACTATATTGTAAATTCTCTTTGTAATATTTTTCTTTTGCATTAATAAACTTCTCCAAGTGGTCGTGTTGGCTGGGGTCATGGATGTTTCCCCATAGGGGTTTTACCACATCAAAACATCGGTGTGTTGATCTTTAGTCTGGTTGTGTGAGTGGTTACTAAAGGTGTTCGTCCTCTATTGGAATACATGTGTTTTCGAACATGGTATCAGAGAAAATAGTGATGCTCTAGATGATTTTATTGGTGATCTGGAAGCAAAAAACACTAAGTTGAAAGAAAGGATCAGTGAGCCGGAAGACACCTTAATGCCTCTTCCACTTCTCGCTAGTCCTTTGTCAATAGTCAAACCTACCACACCCATTGTATTGAAAGGATCTTCAATACTACTCACATCAACTAGGATTTATGTAGAAATAAATATTAAGAAAAGAATGGTATTGATAATAGAGGCATGGGAGGTTTCCAAAAATATTGTTTATTTTGCCTCAAGGGCACATGCGTTCCATGAATATTTGTAGGCTAATATGAAGAACACAGAAGGTTTCTACATTGATGTTGTGTTACCCTTTGGTAAAAAAGTCTCTTACATGATGAAACTAAGAAGAAGAGAGGAGGATCTTCCTTCCCCAAGTCGGATAAAACAACTAAATGCTTGCCTAAAGGAAAAGATTAAAAATTTGAAAAGCATTGTTCAAGCATGCAGCGAAGCCATACTGAAAAAGGAAGATCTGTTCAAGAGGCTCATGAAGATAGAACTAGAAGGAGGTAGTAACGAAGCAAAAGACCCTAAATTGATTCTCAACTCAATGTTCCTAACAAAGAAACAGTTTGACAAACAAGTTGAGATATTCAAAGGGTTATCAGTTGAAATTTTTTATGGTATACTCGAATATAATGAAGATGACATAGACAATTGGATAGTGGATTACTCCGTGAAAAATCAATATATTGAGGAATAATTACATGGTATCTCCCTAGATTTAAGAGAATTGGAAGGTGAGTTATTCAACATTGAAATCCAACATGAGATAAACGTTGCACCAATGAAAAACTATATTGAAGAATGGTTCAAAAAGGAAATCGACAAATTGACCAACGAAGGGAAAGAAACAATTGAGACGGTTCTTGTAACCCTCGATGAAGACAATAAAAGGACAGAAACAAGCAAATGAAGATAGGAGAGACCATCATAGTAAGTTTATGCTAATCACATATTTCTATATTTATCAGTTCTTTCATCCATTTATTTCATTCTTTAACTAGAAAGGTTTAACCAAAGTCTAATAACTTCTCCCTGTCTTCTTTCCAGCTTTTTTTGTTCTACTATCACCCACCATCCTCCTTATACAAGATTACTTATTGTTTATATTTTATTTATGGTCCGCGGGAGCCCCAATCCCATTCCTAAGGACAAACACATTTTAAATTTCAAGGCTTTGTAACAGACTATATACTTTTTAGAAATTTCAAGAGAGCTATTTCGGGATCAGTTTCGACTATGCTTTGTAACTCTGAGTCTTGAGTATAAAGTATTTGAGATTGATCTATCATCATATTTATTTGAGCTTCCCATGTGTCCACTCTGTTAAATTTCTCTTATGCATGAAAACCATCTTATTTTTTAAATGTATGAAGTGTATGGTTCTTGGTCATTTCTGAAGAACTTTCTTTAAAAGGAAAAACAAAACATTTTTCTTTTTTGTTATTTTTCTTGCAATCTTTATATTTCTTTGATTACCATGACAAACTTCTGCAAATTCCCATATTCTTAAGATCTATATTCCTATGAATATCGTTTAGCCAAAGAGGAGAACCACCTCTCTAAAAATGAAGGGGGGCTAATGTCCTCATGAGGTTGTCGCTTCGGTCCTGACAGATTCAAGCGTGAACAGTCTTAGATCTTGAGGAGAAGGATGTCTAGGGTGAAAGCACATTTGGGCCCTATAAATCTTCCCCCCCTTCTTGTATCTTCAACTAGAACAATGATCAATTATCTAGGAATAAAATCCTAAATTTCTAGAACTTTAGGGATTTATGGTTCTAACCTTAGCAATGACAATTAACAAGTTCTAGAAAAATATAACTTTGTGAGAGAAACAAGCACTTATGTTCCTCTCTTAGGGTTTCAATAAACAAGACTTCCTGCAACAAATAAAAATTTCAACATAAACACTAATAGCATAAACAAAAATTGAAGAAATTTACTTTATCCAAGAAACCAAGAAACTTTCACCCTAATTACATAAATATCCATCCAAAATTAGAAAAACCATCCATAAAATATACTTCCAATCATATCACATGAGAGAGAAAGAGATAATAAACCCTAAGGGCCAAAAATTTCAGAAGTAGTCTCATAATGGTGAGAGAAAGATGATCCAAAATTAAAGTAAGAGCTTTCCTTCTTATATGAGGCCTAGAGATACACTTTTTTCCACAAACATAACATAACAAAACATTCAAGTGGGGATGACCCCTTATTTAACCCTTTATAAATGCTAAAATGTGCAAAATAAATAAACAATCCAACATGTGTGAGACATCAAGCCTCCTTAGGAAAGGATGGGGCCTCCAAAGGCCATATGGAATCAACCCAGAGTGGAGTGGGTGAAAATTATGTCTCTCCCCACTCAAAATAATGAAAACCATCGTCAATACCCCATGAATCCTCCAAACCCTATTTCCATCAAACCCTAAAATATGACATCATCATCAAACTAGGCCCAATTTCCAGGCTCTGGGAGTTGCATCTCATCTTTTCCATGTCTCTAACTGTCTACTGTTGCAATGTCCCTGATCTAGGTGAGGAATAATCTCTGGGTTACTCTACCCAACTTGTGGGGCATCCAACCCATACATGTGCCATCATGATGGAATCTATTGGTACCAATCCCATCTATCCATCATTCAAGGTTTTGATGATGTGAGCCTTGATGTATGAAGGTGATGAGTCACTAGATGACCCACTACTCTACATCACACATGCCAAGGTACTACAAATAAAGGTACAATTTCTTGTGTACAATCCTAAGACATCCCTCGAAGAGCCATGTTAAGGCCATCGAAAACAAACCAAATTATAAAACAAGTTTAGCCAAGGTTCATAACAAACATTTGTCCTTAAAGCATGTAAAGTAAGTTGTAACTTAAGGTATAATTCATACAAGACAATTCACCTCAATATCCCCTTCAAGCATCACACCATCCTGAGACCCCATGTGGTTTTCCAAGTTTAGCTATTGGAGGGTCTTCATCCAAACCTATTAGGTGTGCCACCTAGACAGGAAATAAAATAACCTAGGTAGAGGGATAGGTCCCAAGTGTGACAAGGAAAGTAAAAACCCTTCAAGAGTAAGTGTGAAAGTGATATGGTTTTTGGGCATACTCCATAGCTCATGGTGTCATTAAATACATTTCTATGGGATCCTTTGTGGAGGGTGTGCCTTCTCTTGAGTTACCCCATGTTTACACTTTATTTTTTACAAGCCCCTTTATTAGCCATCTTTCTAGTCTTCTTTATCATATTTGCAAGTCCCCTTTTATAAGGTTTCAAGATTTATCATTTTTATTTGGGACTGGGGTGAGAAATGAAAGAGTAGAGATCAATTTTAGACTGGCATTTTTTAGTCATTTTTTTGTTATCATTCCTTTCTTTATTTATCATCATTTTATTAAAATTTTAATAGTAGCTACAATCAACCTTTGGGTCTTCATCCCCTCTTCTCATGAGAGAATGGACCATGACCCATTGCCAAATTTTAGAGGATCCAGATGTAAAGTTTCAAGCATGTTGGGACTGGAACATTACCCTTGTGAGGACCCCCCAATAGTACCCCTTTTCCCTGGGAAATGACAACATGGGACTAGGGCATAGAAAATGACCACCAAGGTGAAACAAGGTAACTGACAAAAATTCCCAAACTAGTCATCCATTATCCAAATTCAACCAAATATCCTCATCCACATGCCCAACAAAATAAGAAAATCACTTTGCCTAAAATAAGGACTAACATACCTCATGGTGATGATGGATTACCATCTCCCATACTCTAGGTTGCTTAGACGTGATGAACCTTGGTTGACCTGTCACTGTAAAGGTGAATGAGGGAGGATATTGGGCTTCCATATTTAGACTTGCTAATAATCATCAACAACCAATATCATGTTCTCCATTGCAAACCACGAGACATCATCTCCTCTAGTTACCCCTAGGCATAGGGGGGTAACGAGATTTAATTTCAATCCATCCATTGGAATTGAGGTCATCTATTAGTGGTTGAGAGATACTATTCCACGAAAATAACGAATGACATTAGGAGTACTTGATACTTAGTATGTGATGGGAGGACATATTCTTTTTTGAGATGCAATTCAGAGCCAACTTGTGTCTTGTAAATTCTATAATAAGCTTGCATAACAATAAAATATGCTTTCATGGTCAGTATCAGTCATAGAATCAAAAGGTGAAAAACATACATGCGGATATTATAAGCGTAATGAAAGCTACTAGCGACACAAACACACATTCCAAGATTATTATCACACTCAATCAAGACTGCAACAATGACACAAATCAAAATATTTAGGAAATCAAATGTCAGTCATCTAGTCAAATGGAAATGCTTAACCATTGAAAATAAAAAGAACCTAACTAATGGGTGCAATGATCAAAGGATATGAGTTGGAGGAATTTTAGGAGGGGCCCCAAACCCGCTATCTTGGGTGCTATAGCAGGAAAAGCACCCTTATGGACTACACTAGGGTTCAACATGTAGGCAAATCTAATCGTCTAAAAGTCTCCTAATTTTTATAGCTACCCCGACTATACCCCACATTCATGCATAAAATACAAAGTAAAAAGATCTGGTAACTCTACCTTACACTCTGCATCTAGTGTCGATCCTTTCACATTCGATTGCTTCTCGACTACAAGTATCCTCCCAAGGATGACCTACATTCACAAAAAGACAAACAAATAACTACGAACATGCATCACATATATGAATTAGTGGGTTAGATGTCATAATAAAACATAAATCAAACATAAAGATTGAACACATCATATGGCGAGACAGAAAAAATATTCCTTTCATTAGAATCACAAAGTTTACTTACAATGAGATTGACAACTACTCCTCGAACCTGGTCTGGGCTCCTCTTCACCAAGCTCCAACTATGCTTCCATGTATCTTTCTCCTCTCACACTTTTTCTAAGGAAATGGCATAGGCTTATGATTGAGGAAAAAGGGCAAGAATGGGAAATTCTGATATAAATCTCACAAGGTGCCTGCAAATTCTTGGGGCAAGGAGGGGATGTGAAATAGGCAGAGTTCACTGTTCTTATGCTTGGCTTAGGAATGAGATCCCAACACCTCCTTTTATATGACAAAAGGATGGTTATTTGGTTGGGTGATGGGCTATAGGCAGTGGATCAGTTGGGAAACTACCTAATAGCCCGTAATCTCAACGAATTCCTTGTAACTTTTTAATTTTTTCAACAATTGTGGGTATACGCGGGCTGTAATGGTGCATCTAGCATATGTTCGTGAGATGTAGTGGTTCAGAAAATGTGTATACATGGGCATTAGTGGTGTAGGGCATGTACATCTTCAAAAATAGTGGTTTTAAGAAGAGCTTCTCAGTGATGGCTTGGGAAAAATAGCAAGTATGTTGGCCTGATGCCAGGAATGCATGTATGGTGCAATTTAGGGTTATAAAAGATGCCCTGGTGACAACCCCCATACTCCTCCTCCAGGTTGCCATGACCACCTGGTCTAAGATCAAATAATTCGTCAATTTGAATCACTCATCGGGTTTGTTAGAACCCTATATAATAGGGGAATCAGTATTCTAACTATATCTATCTATTTCAGGCATTATGCTTTTGCTCATGACACATAGTGAAGGCAACAAAAAGCACTCGATTTTGACCAAGCATAAGCCAAGAACCTGCATGCGAACTTCGAAGCATGTTATAATTCTGGTGCACTTTAGCAAAAAATTATGAATTGGTTTGAATGGAAAAATTTTATTCTTGTGGTTTCTTAGCCAAATTTGGTTTTTATAATCGATTTTTGGTTTTTTGAGCCAAAATTGGCCCCTCGGCCTTTATGCAGAGTGTTCTATTTTGTTTTTCAAAATACAAATTGTTTGAAAACTATTTTCCAAAAGGTATATTGGCCGAGGGCCAATCTCCAAGCACTCAACACCGAGAGTTAGCACCATTTCACAAACCAACAACAAACACACAAGCCAGCGCCAGCACCAAAATCCAAAGCATAGCCTTGGGATCACATCATCGATTGTATATTGTAATCATGTGAATATTTAAACTCTGAAAGATTCTCTTCCTTCGCTGATGTGGGACTAATCTCCAAGATGTAAAAAATATATAAAACGCAGCTTCTAAACCCTATGCCATGTGTTTGAACCAGATTCAATGTGTCAAATGCAGGGAAGCACGCATGCGTAAAGGGTAATTAGGTGCCAAGACGAATGTACATGTGTCCAAAAGATGTGAGCTCGGTGTTGTTAGTTCTGAAACTCAGACTGCATACACCCATGATAGGAAATCAAAAAAATATGGCCCTGAAATGCCATTTGTCCAACTGTATGTCCACCAAGAAGATTGTTGTCGTCAATAGAAGGTGTTGTTTCCTCATCTTTTGATTATCTGCTCGATCTGGAAAGATGCCATTGTAATGAAGGAATTTATGTGAGCATGCTCTGAAATCATCAAAAATCATTCAAAGAGTGCGCAGATGGGAAACTCAACTTAGTGTTGTTATGAGTTTTTATATTCAGTACTCTTCACCTTCGCATGTTTTATCACCTGTATAACCAAATAGACACCAATACCTTGGAGCGGGTTACACCACTCACCCATGTTGTTGGCAATGTCTTGAAGCGAGTGTTTGTTATTGGTTTCTCAATTATTGTGTTTGGTAATAGGATTTCAACTCAAACTGCTATTGGAACACACATTATTATTGTTGGTGTTGCTATCTACTCTTTCATCAAGGCACAGTTGGGAGAAGAAAAAGAAAGGTAGTGCATCCAAGTCCAAGAGCTTCGTAGGGAGGGATCATATCTATTGGGCGATGAACTCTTACCTACTAGAGATGAAGGAAACATTATAAATAAAGAAGAGGATCCTTTTGTTGGGTTGGCCATTCACACTAAAGGAGTTGAGGGCAGTGACTCTACAAATAATCTTTTTTCAGGGTTGGTGCTTGGTAACAGTAGTGAGATGGAGAATGTTGATATAGGAACATCAAACAAGGAAAATGGTAGTTTCTTTAGTGATTTTTCTCAAAATATAGAGCAAAGTAATAGCAAACCTTCTGTACAATCAGAAAGATTGGATGACATTATTGGTTCTCTGTCCATCAATCCATCTCTATCAAAGAGTTATCAGTAGACTGTGAATTCAGGGAATGCTACTTCTAATGATCTAGGAACGGGACTTCTTTGAGACAGTGGGGGCATTTTTTTTTTTGGAAAATAAAGATGAAATTGTTAATTTCTCCAAATCACCACAAACATCATTGAGAGAGAAGGAAAATAGGGTTTTGGGTCTTCGTGGAGGTAGCACAGCAGTTAATGATAAAACCACAGTGACAGAAAAGCTGAATGACAAAACCATAGCAAAGCCTGTTTCTGTTGAGATTCCAGACTTGATAGATACTAGCGAAATGGACTTGCTTGGAGATGGAGGTGTGTCAAAGGAAAAAGATACTGATACAACAACAACACCAGCTACTGTAGATAACAATCTGGAAGAGGTACATGCAGGTGTCCTTGATGTGGCAGAGTATCCTTGTTTTGAGGCATCTTTTCGAATGTAGCTGGCAGTCAAGACCCAAATTCCACCAAAACGAATGAGGAAGATCCAGAATTTGAGGCCAGCAAAATGACAGGTGGAAATAGAATCGGTGTTATCCCTTGTTCTTAGATATTTTTAACAGCTCGAGGATAAGAGAAGAATACGAATGGAATCTCAAATTCATCCAAGATAACTAACAGTCAAGTTCTCAAGTGACAACTTAGCATTTGGTGAGGTGTCTTTCAACATTTTGAGGCAGAAGATCAGTGGATACAGAATAGTTCCAGATCTTAAGGAGTTTGTTTTCATTAGCTATAACAATTCGGAGATAATCTACAGGTGTCATTTTAATTTGTTAATTGTTTTCTACTTTTGGAATGAAGTAAAGATCCCAAACTCCCAGCATTTAACATCAGCCAAAAGATAGGAACAGATCCACTTTTGTAGGCTAGAGGAGTTCGACTCATAGGGATCTAATGTGGCCATAGACTATTATATATTGGATGAATTGGAGGTACAGAGGGTTCGATTGGTGAAATTTCTCCCTTTTGGCTGGACTGTGAGCCTCGCTACTCGAGGAGGTTTTTTGTCTGTAATTTTTGCATGACTAAACAGTAATAGAGAAAATGATTTACAGGATTCTTGTGTAGCAACATTGGTGGTGTGTTCCTTGTATGTTTTTTCAGTTATCTTTCTGATATCATTCAAGCAATTTCATTTCTTATTATTGAAAAAGAGTAAATGGAAAAGAATTTATGCATGCATACTCTTTGTCCAATTTTTCAATAATCTTTATGTTTTCTTCTAAAACTTAGTTTATGAATTCTTAACTACTCATTTTCTCAGTTTTTCCTCCCCCATTTCTTCCTCAAATCGACACCATTCAAACTTGATCTGATCCAACAATTGTTACTATCTTGCCCTGTGGAGACATTTCCCTCTAGATCTGATTTGGTCATTATATTATAAACAGACCCCATGGCCCAATGGTGATCTGAGAAACTCGTCAACCACATCCTCATATAAGTATTTGAAAAACCCCAACCCCTTACTTTCATAGCTAGCCTAATATCCATCCCATACAAACTAAGTTAAATCGAAAAGAGAGAGCCCTCTCTGAGTCTTGGAGGGCTAGATCCAAGACTCCAAGTGGTTCGAGGTTACCTTTGTGACTGCCTCCGCGGCCTTGGGAAAATTACAGAGCATTAACAGGGTTCTGGGTGGAACCGATTTGACTTGACACATGCCCCTTTACTCTTCCTCGGAACCCACTATGTAGTACCTGTGAACCCTCTCCTTAGCGCTTTCAGCTCTTGCGCCGAAAACAATAGCTCTCGAGCTAGACTTCCTCGTTTACGTGACCATAGGCTGTGATCATGGGTCAATCCCTTTGCGACCCCATGCTTAGAGACTTTCACAAGATTCTATCTCCGTTTTCTCAATTTCCAAATTGGTGAATTCTTTGGGACTAGATCTATAGTCCTCCTTCTTCCCACGATCAACGAATGTGATCAAATTGTGAGTTTGAACTTCATGAGTCCTTCCTCCCCTCGACTCTTCTCCTTCCAACTTATGAACTAGCAATGTTTTCATCCTTTGCCACATGCCTTTCTAGATCCAATGGTCTGGGTTGAAATTTCCCTTCGTGACTTCCCGAAGATTCTTGGTTTGCTCCCAGAAAACCTTACGAATATCCTTCTCCCGAAATTCTTGAATCTTCTGCCACCTATCTCCTCCTCACCAATGGGCGACTTCTTCATCTTTATGACTTCAACAAATCCTCATCTTCCTTGCACACTTAGTGTAATTTCTCCTTTCGAGACTTAGGTTGTTCTCGAAGGCATCCTACACACCTTGCAGAAATCTGTGCAATTCTCCTACAATTTTGCTCGATTTGAAAACCTCCAAGGCTTCAAGTTCTTCTGCAAGCTTCTCGTCCTTCCTCGTGATCTTGTAGGGTGAATTCAAAACAACTTAGGCACACTTCTTGCACTTGTCTCAGTTCTTTGATGACTTCTCTCTCGACCTCCTAGAAAGGTTTAAGGCATCTCCTTTCCTTTGTCGATGCACTGCTTGCAAAACCTTCCTTCACCAGAATGTTCAACAATTCTAGGATTCTCCTACACCTTCACTCGTGTAGTTCCTGGGTATTCTCACACAAGCTCAATTCCATCATGGAAAAGTATTCCAGAGTGTTCAGTATCTCTGGATCATGTTTCTCTCCACCCAGTCTTTATTTCCAAGGGACTTAACTGCCTTGAAATTTCTCCCTGAGTCTGTAAATTAATCTGGTGTGCCCTCCTGACAACTTCTTTGTTGACTCCCTTGATTTTAGAGACTCACTCCTTACGTTGGCTTACAGAGTTTCCTAGCTCTGTCACACACTCCTTGCACCTAGCCTAGAGTTCCAGACTTAACTAAACACACTCTACGATAGGAAACTGTATCTCTATCCTTTCAGACGATTTCTAACATCCATCTACAACTCATAAACATGAAAATGACATTCATAGCACAACATCCATTGAACAGAAATGTAAAATAGGAAAAATTGTCATTATTTCTATTAATGGTGGAACATCAAATTACAATGGTGGAATCCAAGCTGTGATTGAGTCTCAACTCTCTAGTTTTCTCCCCTAACCTATCTGAAATTGTCTAACAGCTCACCACCTAACCTCTCCCTTTCTTACAATACAAATATTTATACAAGAGGGGTTCAAATGAGCTTCCCTTGCAAGATAACTAATGGTGTCAAATCACCACCTCTAATGCTTATTGAAAGGCCAAATTACAATGATGGCTCTCCTGCTCCAAATCGGACGCAGATCTAATTTGTTGTCATCCTATTAATGGTGACCTTATCTCCAACTTGTGTGAAAGAACGATCTGTCTCTTCCAGCTTGTCTCCAATTAATGCCTGGATCATGCCTTTGGATTCTTGAGGAAAAAATGAGAGAATGATGCCTCTCCTTCCTTGAATGTGCACCATGTGTGTTTATTAGTTGGTGCATGTTGAGATGGAGAAATGCTTCTACATCATACTCCACAGCTGCAAAAATCATGAGCTCTTGAATGTGGCTGAAATCCACCTGGATCCCAAACTTTCTCTTGGAGCTGTCTCTCAGCTCCTCTGCTCCGTTGCTTTTGTTTCTGTGTCTTCCCCGCTACTCGTACTGGTTTTATGTCATCCAACTTCCTCTTATTGACCGAATTCTTTTCCAACTCCAACATCAACTTACTTATCTCCCTAATCACCCTGTCCAACTGCTCCATTGGCTGGTTCTTCTATTGCAGACTAGCTCGCTGCACTCGCTTCTTATCAATGGGAAAATCATACTAACTCCCCAAGACATCTTTTTCCTTCGTGGTCTTAGCTTGCCACTCTGCTGCATACTCCACTTCTGCAGTCTCAATATTGAACTGTCATTCAGTTGCTTCCTCTGACAAATTGATCTTCATCAGTTTTTTGGATGGTTTTGTCCCATCTTCCCTCAGTTGCTTCTCATGCTGGTGTGGTCCTTCATCTTCTTCCAACTTAGCCTGTTGGATGTGAATTCCTTTCATTTCTACTCTCCTCTCAAGAGCATCAAATTCTTCACACAGATCAACAAAGTCTATGATTTTTGTTCCTTCTTCTGCTGTAGACCCCAGTGCTGCAGTCATCCCCTTTTTATCTTCCTAGCCAAAAACGTTGAGCGACCCTGCTAAATTCTCTTCTTTTTCTATCAGGAAAGATATCAGTATCTATTCCTCCTCCTCCTTGACAATCTCTGCTTGTTGTATCCCTGTCTCATCTGCAACATATGTGCTAGTCTCTCCTCAGTCTCTTGGTAGGAATATCTTGACTCCTCCAATGATCAGAACGTCCCTCTGACCCTCTTCCTTCGCTGTGATTCAAGATTCTAACTTTTCATCATCTTCATTCATGTTTCTCTCAGTTCTGTGTGAATATCCATCTGAGTGAGGTTTCTCTTCCGCCTCCTCATCTATCAATGAAATCTTAGTTGAGTTCACCTTTTCTCCCTTGCCCACCTAAAAATCTGGGATGTCTCCTCTACCCACCTAACATTTTACGATATTCATTGATCCCTTCTCGTTGCCCACTTGGAAATCTATGAGACTCTTTCCAGATCTCTTTCCCTCATGACCGAGGTTTTCAACATGCCTCAGCCATATCTTTAACCTATGTTGTTGCCTTCTGGCCAACAACTTCTGAAGAGGCCATTTGGCTGTCCTCTTCAAAGGCCATTCATATGTACCTTTGACTCCTGTTGCATCTTGAATGCTAGCTTCTCCATCCGTGCTAGAATTTCACTGATCTCCTTGTCCATATTCGCCTTTATCTTCTACGATTGATGCTTATGAATGATAATGGCCATATTGCTCTGTCTACAGCTCGCCCGATGGATTATCATTTCTTGCACACCTTGCAAAAACTCCAACAAAGAATCACAACCTATTTCCCTGACTTACAGAAACCAATTCTGCACCAGCTCCTTTACTTCTTTCCCTCTGCATGAGAGAAATCAAGCTTTGATAAATGAGATCTGATACCACTCCTGGTGACAACACCCCTACTCTTTCTCTGGGCTGGCATGACCTCCTGGTCTAGGATCGAACAAGTCTTTGGGTCAAATCACTCACCGGGTTCCGGATGGAACCAATTTGACTTAACACAGGCCCCTTTACTCTTCCTCGGCACCCACTATGTAGTTCCTGTGGACCCTCTCCTTAGTGCTTTCAGCTCTTGCACTGAAAACACTAGATAGCGGGCTAGAGTTACTCATTGACATGACTGAGGACTACAATCATGGGTCAATCCCTTCGAGACCCCATGCTTTGGTCTTTCATGAGCTGCTTTCTCCATTTTCCCAATTTCTGAATCGACAAATGCTTCGGGACTAGATCTATGGTCCTCGTTCTTCCCGCGATCAACGACTGTAATCAAATCATGAGTTCAGACTTTGCGAGTCATGTCTCCCCTCGAATATGCTCCTTCCTACTTACGAACCAGTGATGCGCTGATCCTTTTCCATGTGCCTTTCCAGATCCAACGATCTGGATTGAAATTTCCCTTCACGACTTCACAAAGACTCTTGGTTTTCTCCCGGCAAACCTTATGAAGCTCCTTCTCCTGAACTTCTTGGATCTTCTACCACCTATATCCTCCTCGACAATGGGTGACTTCTCCATATTTGGGGCTTCAGAAAATCCTTGGCT
The DNA here is from genome assembly GCA_000966675.3 of Picea glauca. Lineage (NCBI taxonomy): Eukaryota > Viridiplantae > Streptophyta > Pinopsida > Pinales > Pinaceae > Picea > Picea glauca. The sequence continues at coordinate 810,030 of JZKD02S1917346.1, forward strand.
TTCTTGCACACTTATTGTAATTTCTCCTTTCAAGACTTAGGTTGTTCTTGAAGGCTTCCTGCACTCATTGTAGAAATATGTGTAACTCTCCTACCATTTTGCTTGGCTTGAAAACCTCCAAGGATCCAAGTTCTTCTGTGAGCTTCTCGTCCTTCCTCCTGAGCTTGTAAGGTGAATTCGCAACACCTTAAGCACACTCCTTGTGCTTGGCTCAGTTCTTCGATGGCTTCTCTCTTGGCCTCCTAAAAAGGTTTAAGGCATCTCCTTTCCTTTTTCAATGCACTGCTTGCAAAACCTTCCTTCACCAGAATTTTCAACAATTCTGGGATTCTCCTACACCTTCACTCATGTAGTTCCTGGGTATGCTCATGCAATCTCAATTCTCTCCTAGAAGAGTATTCCAGAGTGTTCAGTATCTCTAGATCATGTTTCTCTCCACCGAGTCTTTATTTCCAAGGGACTTAAATGCCTTGAAATTTATCCCTGAGCCTGTAAATTATTCTAGTGTGCCCTCCTGGCCACTTCTCTCCTGACTCCCTTGAGTTTAGATACACACTCCTTGCATTGGCTTATAGATTTTCCTAGATCTATCGCCCACTCCTTGCAGCTAGCCTAGAGTTCCAGACTTAACTTAACACACTCTCAGATAGGAAATGGTATCTCTATCCCTGTAGACAATTTCTAACATCCATCTACAACTCATAAACATGCAAATGACATTCATAGCACAACATCCATTGAACATAAATGTAAAAAAGGAAAAACTGTCATTCTTTCTATTAATGGTGGAACATCAAATTACAATTATGGAGCCTGAGCTATGATTGAGTCTCGACTCTCTGTTTTTTTCCCCTAACCTATCTGAAATTGTCTAACAGTTCGCCACCTAACCTCTCCTTTGCTTACAATACAAAGATTTATACAAGAGGGGCTCAAATGAACTTCCCTTGCAAGCTAACTAATGGTGTCAAATCACCACCTCTAATTCTTATTGAAAGGCCAAAATACAATGATGGCATTCCTTCTCCAAATTAGACGTATATCTAATTTTTTATCATCCTATTAATTGCGACCTTATCTCTAGCTTGTGCGAAAGCATGATCTATCTCTTCTAGGTTGTCTCCAATTAATTCTTGGATCACACCTTTGGATTCTTGAGGAAAAAATGAGAGAATGATGCCTATCCTTCCTTGAATGCGCACCACATGTGTTTATTAGCTGGCGCATGCTGAGATGGAGCGATGCTCCTACATCATGCCCCCTAATGTGTGAGGTCAGAAGAGTATCTGATGGCCAAAATACATTACAAATCTTCACCAACGTACAAAGCGAGTGAGACCAGGAGCAGTGTTCGGGAGGTGCCATCTGCAAAATAACAATTGTCTCACCAACATGGGCATACCCATGCTCGGGATGAAATAGATCATGGCTTCCAATAAAATACACTACATATCCATGTCATATAACTATATAACATGTAGCCACGAGAAATACACAATGGATCTACATCTCAAAATCAAAGATATACATGTATAGTATCCATCTTCAAGAAGCTAGTGACGCTTGATGGCTAGAGATGAGGCCTTCAGAGCTCAAGCAACAACTTCAAGATATTCAAAACTTGGGTAGGAGTGTAATGTGAGTGTAAAACTTCACTGCCTAGAGGCCTTCAATGACACGTTGGGAACAAACAAACGGATATCGATGATTAGGAAAAGAACTTCATTGATTTCGAACAAGGACTTGATTGGACTTTCGGGATGGCCGAGCATGAGGGAAAGAGACAAACTGAAGAAGGGTCGACTCTAGATGAGTAAAAACTTCCCTTGGACAATAGCACAATAGATGATCAAACTCAGGAAACATGACATTGATATAAGTTCACGATGCAGGAGGCAATGAAAACTCTCCATGTGTTTGGAAGAATAACAAAACAGAGGAGGACACAACTCTATGTAGTGAGAACAAATTCCTAAGGTCATATTAAATCCCAAATCTTGATGGACAATTGGAAGGATGTGCTTTGACCAAAGGCAAATCATTGTGCTACCATAAAAAGAAAATACTTTTCCCATCCTCTTTTTGGGGTATATTTGATTTTTTTGTTTTTTTCAATATTTTGAAAGAGCTTGAAAAAGAATAAAAGAATGTTACATTGCAAAGGAGGAATGAGTGTCGCAAGCATACTAGTTCCAGGCACAAGGAACACACTAATTATCAGAGCAAGGAGACATGTGCAAGAAAAAGAGACTTGAGAAAATTCCTCCATGGGTCAGGGTGTCAGGTCACAAAGGTAAAGTACTACAAGGCTTGCGTATAAGGCATGCTTCAAAGGTTCATTTGAGAGCAACATGGATTTGGAATTAGGCCAAAGAATCAGATATGCAAATGCGATTAGCAGGACACGATGAAACCCCCTTCAATGTATTTTTTTTTTATCCCAGAGAAGGTAAGCTCGGTGGTTTTTCAATTTTAGAGAGTTTAGAAAAGCATAAAACAAGACTCCGTTGGGGAACATTTTTTGAAGGTAGTCCAGTCGGTTCAAAAAAGGGGTAAAATAGCACCGAAAATACATCTATTCAAAACCATTTTAAAGAGTGTGACAAAGACAAGATCACTCGAAAATCTTTTCAATTTTAAGGAGTCTAAAAAGCGCTTAACTATGAGCTCACTGCCTTTTTCTACATTTAGTCTCCTTAGCCCGAAAATGTAAATTTACTTAGCAGAAATCTCCCAGCAATACGAATCTCCTGAGGTGTGCCTTTTTCCTCCTTAATCTACAGGCCAAAAAAAGGGGTAAACTCATGCCAATAGATGTTTTTCTGAACCAATTAACGAGTGTGAAAGAACAAGGTCACTCGACGATATTTTCAATTTTAAGGAGTCTGAAAAGAGCTTAACTATAGACTCCGTAACGGATTTTCTTCTAGACCAGTTTAACGAGTATGAAGAAACAAGGTCACTCGAAAATCTTTTCAATTTTAGGGAGTCTGAAAAGAGCTTAATTATGGACTTCGTGGGGGTTCCTTTTTCATAAATTTAGTCCCTCATGCCCAAAAAAGGATTAAATGTATACTTGAGAATACTCTTCTAGCGAACCAGAGTTCCTAGAGTATACCTATGTTCATACAATTGACTTTCCATACCGAAAAAGGGGTAAACTACCACTGGATAGACGTGCCTTCAAGTTTTAGTTTGGCAAGCGTGAAGGACAACAAGATCGCTCAACAATATTTTCATGTTTATATAGTCTGAAAAGATCTTAAAGATGAATCATTTTGGGAGTCCCGAGGGTGAGTCCAAGGATGATGACATATCAGACGTATGAGGTTCAATCTCATAATCAAAACAAGACTAACGAGGACTCCTGAGCCTAAAGTTATTAATGATGACATGGATGCCAAAATATGCAACATGGATCTACCTAGGGAATCCATGTAGAGGTAGGCTCTACCACCTCACCATGGAACTTATAAAACAACAATGATGGTTCCATACTGCATCTCGATGGGGTCAATCCTATGGCAAAGCGGAAAAGAAAAAGAGATGCAAAAAGTGGAGCTGGAATCTTAACTTAAATGAAAAAAGTTGGAAAAACAACTTTTACCAAAGGACCTTCAAAAGTTACCCATCTCTCAAAACGTTTTCGAAAACAAAAGTAAAGTGTATCATAACATCCAATGAGAAACTCAAGAACCATACTAAACAATTTTCAAGCAAGAAAAAATGACAAAAGGGTTAAAAAAAGTGGCAAAAAGGGCCAAAAAATTCTATAAATAGAAGCTGAAAACTCATTTTCACCATTGCAAATTAAGAATTAACCAAAAATCCAAAAACACCCCTTTGGTAAAAGAGTTCATTCAAGGAGCTTCAGAAGATGAAACAAACTTCTGCTCAGACCAAGTAAGTACAAATCAACCCCTCTTGCATTTCAATACTTTCTTTTTTCATTTCTTTTGGTTTTTTTTTGGGGGGGGTGCACCTTTAAAAAAGGGCGGCCCTACATGTACACGGGTTGTCCAATGACAACCCACGTATGCCCATGGGAAGAAAACAACCTGCATGCATGCATATGCGACTGTGTCCAAGACAGCCTGCATACACCCTAAGAAAGGTAGAAAAATAAAAATGCAAGAACCAACTTCCTCCATGAACTTCTCATTTGACAGGATGTATGTCCACTAGAGAGAGAGGGAGCACGAAGACATAGATATCTTGGTCGATGAGGAATCTGCAGCTATGGTCGCATTGAGACAATGTGGTTTGTGGAAGTTCTTCCGGTGTCCATTCACGAGGGAAAAACCCAGGCTATTGAATGCCTCGGTGGATTACTGGCACCCCAACGCCGAGGTGTTTATGCTTGAGGGGCAGTCATTGACTCCAACGACTAGCCTCTCAAGGAGAGGGGAACCATTCAACTTGCATACTTTTTCCCCTAGGCCTCATAACATTTCCATGTTGATCGAACTATGTTGTGAGGTTGGCACTGAGAAATTAGGTTCTCAGGTGCCGATCCACAAGATTACCAACCTATCACTGTAGGTGATAGTTTTACTCATTGGGAGGATCACTGGATCTGCAGCCTTACATCAAGCCTCCTGGTCGCACATGCATTGTGCAGTGCATTTCTTGAACGCAAGATTATTTGACTAGAGCACAACCATGCTAGACTGCATGAAGAGACAACTCATCGAGTGTCATGGGTGGAGAAACACAAACTTTGGATTTGGGACCATTTTGTGCTCATTTTTCTTTGAGACGGTACCCAGTCTCAGTCCACGAGAGACAGTGTGGGGGCATGTGGCCTCCGTCCCAATAGTGTGTAGATGGGCAATGTTGCTACCATGATAGGGGAGCGGAAGGACCATAGAGGCCTTCGATGACACCTTTTTTGACTGGTGGGTACGACAGATTCCAGTGATAGAGGACTACCCCTACACTTGGATCAACTTTTCCAGGGACCTGGACATGACCGTACCTCCTAGAGATGAGTGAGGAGAGATGGGTACGTTTTTTTTTAAAGTTATTTAATTTTTTTAGTTTCTTTTTATATATATCATTTTTATGTGAATCAGAGTATCTGACAACTATGTGTTTGTTTATGTACAGATGTGGGAAGTGTATATTTGTTGGTTAGTATGAAGATCTCAAAGGTTATAGGCTTCTTCAACCACATTTTAATGAAATTTTTATTACAAGAGATGTTAAATTTGATGAAAATATATTGGCCTGGAAGCCTAATTTGGCAATTGTTCCTTCTTCAGCCTATGAGCCATCTTTAGCGTTTGTTCCTTCTTATGTTCCTATTATAGTTTCTTCTTCATATGATGGTAGTGAGGATGAAAATACACCTCCAACTTCTCACCTTCCTTCAGATGCATTCTTTGAACCTGAACCAACACCAAATCCATTGCTTCCTAGATGGGTTCATTTAACACGAGAAGCAATTGGTGATCTTGTCGGTGATCCTTCAGATCAACGTTGAACACATTTATAGTTCCAATGAGCCTCTTCTCTTTTGGATCAAGTTTCAGAGACTCATGATCTAGAGACATTGTAGAAGCTTAAGGTCATCTATATTGGGATACAAAAATGAATGAAGAGTATCGTTCTTTAATGGAAAATGATACTTGGGATCTTGTACCTCTTCCAAAAGGAAGAAAACTTGTCAGATGTAAATGGGTCTATAGAACTAATCATGCATCATATGGAAGTGTTGAAAGAGATGAGGCTCATTTAGTTTCCAAAGGATTTTCCCAAGTTGAAGGAATTGACTATAATGAAACCTTTTCCCCTATTGCAAAAATGAATTCCATTTGCCTTGTTCTTGCCCTTGTTGCCTCACATAAATAGGAGGTCCATCAGATGGATGTTAAATCCGCCTTCTTGCATGGATATTTTCAAGAAGAAATCTACATGGAACAACCTCCTGGATATGTCTAGAATGACTCTAGCCTTGTCTGTCACCTTAAGAAATATCTTTATGGTCTTAATAAAGCTCCACGAGCTTGGTATTCCAAAATGGACAACTTTCTTATTGACACTAGATTCTCTAGATGCCATTATAATCCTAATGTCTATACCAATAAAGTAGGAATCCATCTCATCATCCTTTTCATTTATATTGATGACCTTATCCTTACTGGTAGTGACTCAAAACTTCTAAACCATGTGAAAACCGGCCTTAAGAAGAAATTTTAAATCACAGACTTAGGATTTTTGCACTATTTCCTTGGCCTCCAAGTTTTGTAAACCAATGAAGGAATTTTTCTTTCCCAGTCTAAGTATGATTGTGATATTCTTTGTCGCTTTCACATGGACGATTGTAAACCAGTCTCTTCTCCCTTCCATTCTGGAGTCAAGCTAGATGCCACATGTACTTCTCCTAAATTTGATGCCACCTTGTACCGTTAGTTAGTTGGTAGCCTCTTATAATTGACTCATACCCGTCCTGATCTTTCCTTTGTTGTTGGTCTTGTTTCCTGGTATATGCAAACACCCCATGAAATCCATTAGAAAGGAGCTAAAAGGATACATTAGTATGTATGGGGTACAATTCAGTTCGGGATACATTACAGTTCAGGGGGAATCCTTTAATGGTTGGTTTCACTGATTCACATTGGGCCAATGACCCTGATGATCAAAAGTCTACTATAGGTTATGTTTTCAGCCTTGGTTCAGGACCATTCACTTGGGCCTATTAGAAATAACAGGCTATTGCTTTCTTCAACAGAAGTAGAGTACCAAGCAACGGTAAATGTAGGTCAGGAAGTATTGTGGCTTCGATGGCTCCTTTCATAGTTTTGATTCCAGCAACAACATCCAACTAGCCTTTGGTGCAGCAATTAGAGTGCCATTAATCTCATCAAATACCTAGTTCAACATCAGCAAAACAAACACATCAATCTACACATGCAGTTCATTAGAAAGTTCATTGATGATCAAGTTATTGAAGTGATCTTTTTCCCTACATAAGATCAAGTTACAAGCATTTTCACAAAGTCTCTTACAGAAGCAAATTTTTCCAAACTTTGATCTATGTTAGGAGTTCAACAATTTATCATTAAGGGGGGATAGGCTCTAATGCCTCCTTCCTTCTCCTATTGTTTCAGTATTGTAAATCCTTGAATCCAATCCAAAGTTGTTCTTAACGGGGGATGTTAGGATATTTAGACACTTAGGAGTTAGTTAAAATATAATTGGTCTAATGTGTCATCAGGTAAAAGTGTGTTTCTTAGTGTGTTTCTAATTGGTCTAATGCATTTGTAGTTTGGAAATACGACGATCATGATATGTTCCCGACATACAGAGATCTGACGATTCATATTCTCCTCGATATTAATGGCCATTGATCTGTGGCTTAACACTCAATTGGTATATGATATCTATTTAAAGATCATGGAGGGTCATTTTCCGATGATTGATTGTGAAAAAAAATATTGTAAATTATCTTTGTAATATTTTTATTTTTCTTTAATAAACTGCTCCAAGTGGTCATGTTGGTTGGGGTCGTGGATGTTTCCCCGTAGGGGTTTTACCATGTCAAAACACTGGTGTGTTGATCTTTGATCTAGTTGTGTGAGTGGTTACTGAAAGTGTTTGTCCTCTGTTGGAATACATGTGTTGTCGAACATGGTATCAAAGAAACTAGTGATGCTCTAGATGATTTTATTGGTGATCTGGAAGCGAAAAACACTAAGTTGAAAGAAAGGATCAAGGAGCTGGAAGACACCTTAATGCCTCTTCCACTTCTCACCAGTACTTTGTCAATAGTCAAACCTACCACACCCATTGTTAAATTGAAAGGATATTCAATACTACTCACATCAACCAGGAGTTATGTAGAAATAAATATTAAGAAAAGAATGTTATTGATAATAGAGGCATGGGAGGTTTCCAAAAATATTGTTTATTTTGGCTCGAGGTCACATGCCTTCCATGAATATTTGTAGGCTGATATGAAAAATGAAGAAGGTTTCTACATTGATGTTGTGTTACCCTTTGGTAACAAAGTCTCTTACATGATGAAACTAAGAAGAAGAGAGGAGGATCTTCCTTCCCTGAGTTAGATAAAATAGCTAAATTCTTGCCTAAGGGAAAAGATTAAAAATTTGAAAAACATTGTTCAAACATTCAGTGAAGCCATACTAAAAAAGGAAGATCTGTTCAAGAGGCTCACAGAGATAGAACTAGCAGGAGGTACTAATGAAGTAAAAGACCATAAATTGATTCTCAACTCATTGTTCCTAAAAAAGAAACAGTTTGAAAAATAGGTTGAGATATTTAAAGGGTTATCAGTTGAAATTTTTTATGGTATACTCGAATATAATGAAGATGACATAGACAATTGGATAGTGGATTACTCTGTGAAAAATCAATATATTGAGGAAGAATTACATGGTATCTCCCTTGATTTAAGAGACTTGGAAGTCGATTTATTCAACATTAAAATCCAACATGAGATAAACGTCATACCAATGAAAAACTATATTGAAGAATGGTTCAACAAGGAAATCGACAAATTGACCAACGAAGGGCAAGAAACAGTTGAGACGGTTTCTATAACCCTCGATGAAGACAATAAAAGGACAGAAACGAGAAAATGAAGATAGGAGAGACCATCATAGTAAGTTTGTGCTAATCACATCTTTCTATATTTATCAGTTCTTTCATCCATTTATTTCGTTCTTTAACTAGAAAGGTTTAACCGAAGTCGGATAACTTCTCCCTGTCTTCTTTCCACCTCTTGTTGTTCTACTATCACCCACCATCCTCCTTATACAAGATTAATTATTGTTTATATTTTCTTTATGGCCCATGGGAGCCCTAATCCCAGTCCTAAGGACAAACACATTTTAAATTTCAAGGCTTTGTAACAGACTATATATTTTTTAGAAATTTCAAGAGACCTATTTCGGGATCAGTTTCGACTATGCTTTGTAACTCTGAGTCTTGAGTATAAAGTATTTGAGATTGATCTATCATTATATTTATTTGAGATTCCCATGTTTCCACTATGTTAAAGTTATCTTATGCATGCAAATCATCTTCTTTTTTAAATGTATGAAGTGTATGGTTCCTGGTCATTTCTCAAGAACTTTCTTTAAAAAGAAAAACAAAACATTTTTCTTTCTTGTTATTTTTCTTAAAATATTTATATTTCTTTGATTACCACGATGAACTTCTGCAAAGTCCCATATCCTGAAGATCTATATTCCTACGAATATCTTTTAGCCAAAGAGAAGAACCACCTCTCTAAAAATGAAGGGGGACTAATGTCCTCATGAGGTTGTTGTTTCAGTCCTGACAGATTCAAGCGTCAATAGTCTTATATCTTGAGGAGAAGGATGTCTAGGGTGAAATCACATTTGGGCCCTAGAAATATTTCCCCCCTTCTTGTATCTTCAACTAGAACAAAGATCAATTATCTAGGGATAAAATCCTAAATTGCTATAACTTTAGGGATTTATGGTTCTAACCCTAGCAATGACAATTAACAAGTTCTAGAAAAATATAACCTTGTGAGAAAAATAAGCACTTATGTTCCTCTGTTAGGGTTTCAATAAACAAGACTTCCTGCAACAAATAAAAATTTCAACATAAACACTAATAGCATAAACAAAAATTGTAGAAATTTACTTTATCCAAGAAACCAAGAAAATTTCACCCTAATAACATAAATATGCATCCAAAATTAGAAAAATCATCCATAAAATATACTTCCAAGCATATCACATGAGAGAGAAAGAGATAATAAACCCAAAGGTCCAAAAATTTCAGAAGTAGTCTCATAATGGTGAGAGAAAGATGATCCAAAATTAAAGTGAGAGCTTTCCTTATTATATGAGGCCTAGAGCTACACTTTTTCCACAAACATAAAATAACATAACATTCAAGTGGGGAAGATGCCTTATTTATCCCTTTATAAATGCTAAAATGTGCAAAATAAATAAAAAAATCCCACACGTGTGAGACATCAAGCCTCCTTAGGAAAGGATGGGGCCTCCAAAGGCCATATAGAATCAACCTAGACTTGAGTGGGTGCAAATTATTTCTCTCCCCACTCAAAATAATGAATACCATCATCAATACCCCATGAATCCTCAAAACCCTAGCTCCATCAAACCCTAAAATATGACATCATCATCAAACTAGGCCAAATTTCCAGGCTCTGGGAGTTGCATCTCATCTTTTCCATGTCTTTAACTATCTAATGTTGCAATGTAACTGATCTAGGTGAGGAATAATCTCTGGGGTACTCTACCCAACTTGTCAGGCTTCCAACCGATACATGTGCCATCATGATTTAATATGTTGATACCAATCCCATCGATCCATCATTCAAGGTTCTGAGGATGTGAGCGTCGATGTATGAAGGTGATGAGTCACTAGATGACCCACTACTCTACATCACATGTGCCAAGGTCCTACAAATAAAGGTACAATGTCTTGTGTACAATCCTAGGACATCCCTTGAAGATCCATGTCAAGGCCATCCAAAACAAACCAAATTATAAAACAAGTTTACCCAAGGTTCATAACAAACATTTGTCCTTAAAGAATGTAAAGTAAGTTGTAACTTAAGGTATAATTCATACAAGACAATTCACCTTAGCATCCCCTTCAAGCATCACACCATCCCGGGACCCCATGTGACTTGCCAAGTTTAGGTATGGGAGGGCCTTCATCCAACCCTGTTAGGTGTGCCACCTAAACAGGAAATAAAATAACCTAGGTAGAGGGATAGGTCCCAAGTGTGACAAGGAAAGTAAAAACCCTTCAAGAGTAAGTGTGAAAGAGATATGGTTTTTGGGCATAATCCATAGCTCATGGTGTCATTAAATAATTTTTTATGAGATCCTTTTTGGAAGGTGCACGTTCTTTTGAGTTACCCCATATTTACACATTAGTTTTTACAAGCCCCTTTATCAGCCATCTTTCTAGTCTTCTTTATCATATTTGCAAGTCCCCTTTTATAAGGTTTCAAGATTTATCATTTTTATTTGGGACTTGGGTGAGAAATGAAAGAGTAGAGCTCAAGTTTGGACTAGATTTTTTTAGTCCTTTTTTTGTTATCATTCCTTTCTTTATTTAGCGTCATTTTCTTAAAATTTTAATAGCAACTACAATCAACCTTTGGGCCTTCATCCCCTCTTCTCATGAGAGATTGGACCATGAACCATTGCCAAATTTTAGTACACTATGAGAGGATCCAGGATGGAAAGTTTCAAGCATGTTGGGAATGGAACATTACCCTTGTGAGGACCCCCCAGTAGTACCCATTTTCTCTGGGCAATGACAACACGGGACTAGGGCATAGAAAATGACCACCAAAGTGAAACAAGGTAACTGACAAAAATTCCCAAACTAGTGATAAATTATCCAAATTCAACCAAGTATCCTCATCCACATGCCCAACAAATTAAGCACAACACTTTGCCTAAAATAAGAACTAACATACCTCATGGTGATGATGGCTTACTATCTCCCATACTCTAGGTTGCTTGGACGTGATGAACCTTGGTTGACCTGTTGCTGTAAAGGTGAATGAGGGGGGATACTGAGCTACCATCTTTAGACATGATAATCGTCATCAACATTCGAGATCATGTTCTCCATTTCAGGCCATGAGACATCATCTCCTCTAGTTACCCCTAGGCATGGGGGGGTAACGGGATTTAATTTCGATCCATCCATTGGAATTGAGGTCATATATTAGTGGTTGAGAGATATTATTCCACGAAAATAACTTTTATAACCCTAAATTGCACCAGACATGCTTACCTGGCATCAGGCCATCTTAGATTCCTTCTTTGCCAAAACACTGTTGAACAACTCTTCTTAAAAACCTCTTTTATAAGGGCCCATGTGCCCTACTCCATTACTACACACGTGTACACGCTAGCTGACCTAAAATAGCTTTCATGTACCTACAAAAGCACGAAAAAAAGGAAAGTTGTTGATGGAACACACAACTTTGGGTGAGTTAACTGAAACACTTGGCCATGCATGGCCGAGGATTCGACCAAATACCTAGCTCCTTCTAGCCTATAAAAGAAGGGGTAGGGATCTCATTTGGAAGAGGAGAATGATAGTAAAGAAAATCTTCCCAATTGCACATTCCCATTGTCCCAACCCTTCAGCCATCCTTGTGCAAGGAGAGATACAGAGAAAAGAAGTTGGAGGACATTTGAAGAGGAGCCCAGGATCAGGTTCACGGAGCGGTGGCCAGTCTTGACATTGTAAGTTGATTCATTAAAAGTAATAAAGAAATGCTTTTCTCGACCCACTTTATGAGTTCTTCATAGTTTATTAAATATATGTTTGAATCTCTAAGCCATTAATCTGTAGGTAAAATGCATGTGTATTTTGTTGCTTGTTTTGTATGCAAATCAACCTTGAGAGGAGAGATGCTAACAAGTGATCAAGCGTGAAGAAGGATCAACATCAAACGCCCGGAACAAGGTATGTTGGTCTAACCATGTATTTGCTGAAAAGAAATGGGGATTAGGCCTGGGGACGAAGGTAGAAAGTAGGTTTCTTTTGGTCATATCTGCATGCATAATATAACCCTATTTGCTAGTTCGTAATGGGATTTCCCACTCACAAAAATAACCAATGACATTAGGAGCACTTGATACTTAGTATGTGATGGGAGGACCAATTCGTTTTTGAGATGCAATTCAGAGCCAACATGTGTCTTGTAAAATCAATAATAAGCTCATGTAACAAATAAATATGCTTTCATGGTCAGTATTAGTCAGATAATCAAAAGGTGCAAAACATACATGCGGATATCATAAGCGTAATCAAAGCTACTAGCAACACAAACACACATTCCGAGATTATTATCACACTCAATCAAGACTGCAACAATGACACAAATCAAAATCTTTAGGAAATCAAATGTCAGTCATCTAGTCAAATGGAAATGCTTAACCATTGAAAATAAAAAGAACCTAACTAATGGGTGCAATGATCAAAGGATCTGAGTTGGAGGAATTTTATGAGGGGCCCCAAACCCACTAGCTTGGGTGCTATAGCGGGAAAACCCCCCTATGGAATACACTAGGGTTTAACATGTAGGCAGATCTAACTGTCTAAAAGTCTCCTAATTTTTATAGCTACCCCAACTATACCCCACATTCATGCATAAAATACAAAGTAAAAAGATCCGGTAACTCTACCTTAAACTCTGCGTCCGGTGTCGACCCTTTCGCGTTCGATTGCTCCTCGAATACAAGTCTCCTCTAAAGGCTGGCCTGCATTCATAAACAAACAAACAAATAACTACGAACATGCATCTCATATATGAATTAGTGGGTTAGATGTCATAATAAAGCATAAATCAAACATAAAGAATGAACACATCATTTGGCGGGACAAAGAAAATATTCCTTTTATTAGAATCACAAAGTTTACTTACAATGAGATCGATGACTACTCCTCAAACCTAGTCTGAGATCATTTTCACCAAGCCCCAACTGTGCTTCCACATATCTTTCTCCTCTCATACTTCTTCTAAGGAAATGGCATAGGCTTATGATTGAGGAAAAAGGGAAAGAATGGGAAATTCTGATATAAATCTCACAAGGTGGCTGCAAATTCTTGGGGCAAGGAGGGGATGTGAAACGGGCAGAGTTCAATGTTCTTATGTTTGGCTTAGGAATGAGACCCCAAAACCTCCTTTTATATGTAAAAGGGATGGTTATTCGGTCAAGTGATGGGATATAGGTAGTGGATCAGTTGGGAAACTACCCAATAACCCGTAATCTCAACGAATTCCTTGCAACTTTTTAATTTTTGCAACATTTGTGGGTATATGCAGGTTGTAATGGTGCAGCTAGCTTACGTACGCAAGCTGTAGTGGTTTAGAAAGCATGTGTAGATGGGAATTAGTGGTGCAGGGCTTGTACATCTTCAGAAATAGTGGTTTTAAGAAGGGTTGCTCAATGATGGCTTGGTAAAAATAGCAAGTAAGATGGATTGATGCCAGGTATGCATGTATGGTGCAATTTAGGGTTATAACATATGCCCTGGTGACAAACCCCTTACTCCTCCTCTAGGATGGCATGATTGCCCTGTCTAGGTTCAAACAATTTGTCAAGATGAATCACTCATCGGGTTCCGGGTGGAACTGATTTGACTTGACACATGCCCCTTTACTCTTCCTTGGCACCCACTATGTAGTGCCTGCGAACCCTCTCCTTAGAGATTTCAGCTCTTGCACTGACAACAATAGATCTTGGGCTAGAATTCCTTGTTGGCATGACCGTAGACTTCGATTGTGGGTTAATCCCTTTCCGAAACTACACTTTGGGACTTTCACGAGCTTCTTTCTTCATTTTCCCAATTTCCAAATTGATGAATGCTTTGGGACTAGATCTACGGTCCTTGTTCTTCCTGTGATCAACGACTGTGGTCAAATCGTGAGTTTAGAATTCATGAGTCCTTCCTCCCCTCGACTCTTCTCCTTCCAACTTACAAACTAGCAATGCATTCATCCTTTGCCACGTGCCTTTACAGATCCAACAGTCAAGATTGAAATTTCCCTTCGTGACTTCATGAAGATTCTTGGTTTGCTCCCGACAAACCTTACGAAGCTCCTTCTCCCAAACTTCTTGAATCTTCTGCCACCTATCTCCTCCTCACCAATGGGCGACTTTTTCATCTTCAGGACTTCGACAAATCCTTGGCTTCCTTGCACACTTAGTGTAATTTCTCCTTTCAAGACTTAGGTTGTTCTCGAAGGCTTCCTGCACTCCTTGCAGAAATCTGTGAAATTCTCCTACGATTTTGCTCGACTTGAAAACCTCCAAGGCTCCAAGTTCTTCTGCAAGCTTCTCTTCCTTCCTCTTGAGCTTGTAAGGATAATTCACAACACCTTAGGTGCACTCCTTGCGCTTGGCTCAGTTCTTTGATGGATTCTCTCTCGACCTCCTGGTAAGGTTTAAGGCATCTCCTTTCCTTTGTCGATGCACTGCTTGCAAAACCTTCCTTCACCAAAATGTTCAGCAATTCTGGGATTCTCCTACACCCTCACTCGTGTAGTGCCTGGGTATTCTCACGCAAGCTCAATGCCCTCTTGACAAAGTATTCCAGAGTGTTCATTATCTCTAGATCATGTTTCTCTCCACCCAGTATTTATTTCCAAGGGACTTAACCGTCTTGAAATTTCTCCTTGAGTCTGTAAATTAATCTGGTGTGCCCTCCTGGCAGCTTCTCTATTGACTCCCTTGATTTCAGATACTCACTCCTTGTGTTGGCTTACAGATTTTCCCATCTCTATCGTGCACTCCTTGCACCTAGCCTAGAGTTCTAGACTTAACTTAACACACTCTCGGATAGGAAACTGTATCTATATCCCTGTACACGATTTCTAACATCCAACTACAACTCATAAACATGCAAATGGCATTCATAGCACAACATCCATTGAACAAAAATGTAAAACAGGAAAAACTGTCACTCTTTCTATTAATGTTGGAACATCAAATTACAATGGTGGAGTCCAAGTTGTGATTGAGTCTCGGCTCTCTGGTTTTCTCCCCTAACCTATCTGTAACTGTCTAACATTTTTCCACCTAACCTCTCCTCTACTTACAATACAAAGATTTATACAAGAGGGGCTCAAATGAGCTTCCCTCACAAGCTAACTAATGGTTTCAAATCACCACCTCTAATGCTTATTGAAAAGCCAAATTACAATGATGGCACTCCTGCTTTAAATCGGATGCAGATCTAATTTGTGGTCAGCCTATTAATGGTGACCTTATCTCTAGCTTGTGTGAAAGAATGATCTGGCTCTTCCATATTGTCTCCAATTAATGCCTGAATCACGCCTTTGGATTCTCGAGGAAAAAATGAGAGAACGATGCCTCTCCTTCCTTGAATGCGCACCACGTGTGTTTATTAGCTGGCGCATGCTGAGATGGAGCGATGCTTCTACATCATACTCCACAGCTGCAAAAATCATGATCTCTTGCTCATGATCTCTCGAACATGGCTAAAATCCACCTGGATCCCAAACTTTCTCTTGGAGCTGTCTCTCGGCTCCTCTGCTCCGCTGCTTCTGTTTTTGTGTCTTCCCTGCTACTCGTGTAGGTTTTCTGTTGTCCAGCTTCCTCTTGCTGACCGATTTATTTTCTGACAACAACATCAGCTTCCTTATCTCCTTGATCACCCTATCCAGTTTCTCCATTGGTTGGTTCTTCTGTTGCAGACTAGCTCGCTGCACTCGCTTCTTGTCAATGGGAAAATCATACTGACTCAACAAGGCATATTTTTCCTTCATGGTCTTATATTTCCACTCTGTTGCAACCTCCACTTTTGCAGTCTCAATATTGAACTGTCATTCAATTTCTTCCTCTAACAGATTGATCTTTTTCAGTTTTTTGGTTGGTTTTGTCCCATCTTCCCCCAGCTGCTTCTCATGCTAGTGTGGTCCTTCATCTTCTTCCAACTTATCTTGTTGGATGTGCATGCCTTTCATTTCTACTCTCCTCTCAAGAGCATCAAGTTCTTCACACAGATCAACAAAGTCTATGGTTTCCACTCCTTCTTTTGCTGCAGACCCCAGTGTTGCAGTCATCCCCTGTTCAACTTCCTGGATGAAAAAGTTGAGCGACCCTGTTAAATCCTCTTCTTTTTCTATCAGGACAGATCTCAGTGTATGTTCCTCCTCCTCCTTGACAATCTCTGCTTGTTGTCTCCCTATCGCATCTGCAACATATGTGATAGCCTCTCCTCGGTCGCTTGGTAGGAATATCTTGACTCCTCTAATGATCAGAACGTCCCTCTGACCCTCTTCCTTCACTGTGATGCAAGATTCTAACTTGTCATCATATTCATTCACGTCGCTCTCAGTTATGCATGAATATCCATATGAGTGAGGTTTCTCTTCTGCCTCCTCATTTTTCAATGAAATCTCAGTTGAGTTCACCTCTTCTCCCTTGCCCACCTGGAAATATGGGATGTCTCCTCTGCCCACCTGGCAGTTTACAAGATTCACTCATCCCTTCTCGTTTCCCACCTGGAAATCTACGAGACTCTTGCCAGATATCTTTCCCTCATGACCAAGGTTTTCAGCATGCCTCAGCCATCTCTTTAACCTCTATTGCTTCCTTCTAGCCAACAACTTCTGAACAGGCTATCTAGATGTCCTCTTCAAAGGCCATTCATACCTCCAGTGTACCTTTGACTCCTACTGCATCTTGAATGCTAGCTTCTCCATTCATGCTCAAAGTTCACTGAGCTCCTTGTCCATCTTCTCCTTGCTCTTCTATGATTGATTCTTATGATCACTAATGGCCATCTCTCTTTTTCTACAGCTCACCCGACAACTTATCATTTCCTACACACCTTGCAATAACTCCAACAGATCATCGCACCCTGTTTTTGTGGCTTACAGAAACCAATTCTGCACCAGCTCCTTTACTTCTTTCCCTCTACATGAGAGAAATCAAGATCTGATAACTGAGATCTGATACCAATCCTGGTGAAAACCCCCCTACTCCTCCTCCACGATGGCATGACCTCCCAGTCTAGGATCGAACAAGTCATTGATTCAAATCACTCATCAGGTTCTGGGTGGAACTTATTTGAATTGACACAGGCCCCTTTACTCTTCCTCAACACTCACTATGTAGTGCCTGTGGACCCTCTCCTTAGCGCTTTCATCTCTTGCATCGAAAACACTATCTCTCGTGATAGACTTCCTCATTGGAATGACCATGGACTATGATCATGGGTCAATCCCTTAGCTACCCCAAAATTTGGGACTTTCATGAGCTACTTTCTCCATTTTCCCGATTTTTGAATCGGCGAATGCTTTGGGACTAGATCTACAGTCCTCATTCTTCCCGCAATCAATGGTTGTGATCAAATTGCGAGTTTGGATTTCACGAGTCCTGCCTCTCCTCAAATATTCTCCTTCCTACTTACGAACCAGTGATTCATTGATCCCTTTCCATGTGCCTTTCCATATCCAATGGTCTGGATTGAAATTTCCCTTTGCGACTTCACAAAGATTCTTGGTTTTCTCTCGGCAAACCTTATGAAGCTCCTTCTCCCAAACTTCCCGAATCTTCTACCACCTGTCTCCTCCTCAACAATATGTGACTTCTCCATCTTTGGGACTTCGGTAAATCCTTGGATTTCTTGCACACTTAGTGTAATTTATCCTTTCGAGACCTAGGCTATTATAGAAGGCTTCCTGCACTCCTTGCAGAAATTTGTGCAACTCTCGTACAATTTTTCTCGGATTGAAAACCTCCAAGGCTCCAAGTTATTATGCAAACTTCTTGTTCTTCCTCTTGAGCTTGTAAGGAGAATTTGCAGCACATTAGGCGCACTCCTTGCAATTGGTTCAGTTTTTCGACGACTTCTCTCTCAGCCTCCTGGAAAGGTTTAAGGCATCTCCTTTCCTTTATCGATGCACTGCTTGAAAAACCTTCCTTCACCAAAATGTTCAACAATTCTGGGATTCTCCTACACCTTCAATCGTGTAGTTCTTGGGTATTCTCACACAAGCTCAATTCTCTCTTGGAAGAGTATTCTAGAGTTTTCAGTATCTCTGGATCATGTTTCTCTTCACCCAGTCTTTATTTCCAAGGGACTTAACCTCCTTGAAATTTCTCCCTGAGTCTGTAAATTAATCTGGTGTGCCCTTCTGGCAACTTCTCTCCTGACTCCCTTGAGTTCAGATACACACTCATTGCATTGGATTATAGAGTTTCCCATCTCTCTCGTGCACTTATTGCACCTATCCTAGAGTTCCAGACTTAACTTAACACACTCTCAGATAGGAAATTGTATCTCCATCCATGTAGACAATTTTTAACATCCATCTACAACTCATAAACATGCAAATGACATTCATAGCACAACATCCATTGAACATAAATGTAAAAGAGGAAAAACTGTCATTCTTTCTATTAATGGTGGAACATCAAATTACAATGGTGGAATTTGAGCTGTGATTGAGTCTCAACTCTCTGGTTTTCTCCCCTAACCTATCTGAAATTGTCTAACAGTTCACCATGTAACCTCTCCTTTGCTTACAATACAAAGATTTATACAAGAGGGGCTCAAATGAGCTTCCCTCGTGAGCTAACTAATGGTGTCAAATCACCACGTCTAATTCCTATCGAAAGGCCAAATTACAATGATGGCGCTCCTTCTCCAAATCGGATGTATATCTAATTTGTTGTCAACCTATTAATGGCGACCTTATCTCCATATTGTGCGAAAGCATGATCCAACTCTTCCATCTTGTCTCCAATTAATTATTGGATCATGCCTTTGGATTCTCGAAGCAAAAATGAGAGAACGACACCTCTCCTTCCTTGAATGTGTACCACACATATTTATTAGCTGGCGTGTGCTGAGATGGAGCGATGCTCCTACATCATGCCCCCTAATCTGTGAGTACAGAAGAGCATTTGATGGCCGAAATGCATTACAAATCTTCACCAACATATGAAGCGAGTGAGCCCAGGACCATAGTTTGGGAGGTGCCATCTACAAAATAACAATTGTCTCACCAAGATGGGCATACCCATGCTCAGGATGAAATAAATCATGGCTTCCAATAAAATACACTACACATCCATTTCATATAACTATATAAAGTGTAGTCGCAAGAAATACATAGTGGATCTACATCTCAAAATCAAAGATATACATGAATAATATCCATCTTCAAGAAGCCAGTGATGCCTGATGGCTGGAGATGAGGCCTTAAGAGCTTGAGAAACAACTTCAAGATCTTAAAAACTTGGGTAGGAGTGTAATGTGAGTGTACCACTTCACTTCCCAGAGGTCTTCAATGGCACATCGGGAACAAACAAGAGGATATCAATGATCAGGAAAAGAACTTCATTGATTTCGAACAAGGACTTGATTGGACTTTCAAGATGGCCGAGCATGAGGGAAAGAGACAAACTGCAGAAGGGCCGACTCCAAATGAGTAAAAAAAACCCTTGGACAATAGAACGACAGATGATCAAACTCAGGCAACATGACATTGACATAAGTTCACGATGCAGGAGGCAACACAAACTCTCAATGTGTTTGGAAGAATAACCAAATAGAGGAGGACACAACTCTATGTAGCGAGAAAAAATTCCTAAGGTCATATTAAATCCCAAAGATTGACGGACAAATGGAAGGATGTGCTTTGTCCAAAGGCAACTCATTGTGTTACCATAAAAAGAAAATACTTTTCCCATCCTCTTTTTGGGGTATATTTGATTTTTTTGTCGTTTTCAATATTTTGAAAGAGCCTGAAAAAGAATAAAATAATTCTACATTCCAAAGAAGGAACGCGTGTTGCAAGCATACTAGTTCCAGACACAAGGAACACGCTAATGCTCAGAGCAAGGAGACATGTGCAGGAAAATGAAACTCGGGAAAATTCCTCCATGGGTCAAGGTGTCATGTCGCAAAGGCAAAGTGCTACAAGGCTTGCATATAAGACATGCTTCAAAGGTTCATTTGAGAGAAACATGGAGTTGGCATTAGGCCAAAGACGTTGAGATGCAAATGCAATCAGTAGGACACAATGAAACCCCCTTCAATGTATTTGTTTTGATCCCAAAGAAGGTAAGCTTGGCGGTTTTTCATTTTTAGAGAGTCTGGAAAAGCATAAAACAAGACTCCGATGGGGTACCTTTTTCGAAGGTAGTCTAGTCAATTCGAAAAAGGGGTAAAATAGCACCAAAAAGACGTGTATTCAAAACCATTTTAATGAGTGTGACAAAGAAAAGATCACTCGACAATCTTTTCAATTTTAAGGAGTCTGAAAAGAGCTTAACTATGGACTCACTGCCTTTTTTTAGATTTAGTCTCCTTAGCCCGAAAAAGTAAAATTTACTTAGGAGAAATCTCCCAGCGAGATGAATCTCCTAAGGTGTACCTTTTTCCTCTTTAATCTACAAGCTAGAAAAAGGGGTAAACTCATGCCAGTAGATGTTTTTCTGAACCAATTAATGAGTGTGAAAGAACAAGGTCACTCGACGATATTTTCAATTTTAAGGAGTCTGAAAAGAGCTTAACTATGGACTCTATAGGGGATGTTCTTCTGGACTAGTTTAATGAGTATGAAGAAACAAGGTCACTCGACAATCTTTTCAATTTTAGGGAGTCTGAAAAGAGCTTAACTATAGACTTCGTGGGGGTTCCTTTTTCATAAATTTAGTCCCTCGGGCCCGAAAAAGGGTTAAACGTATACCTGAGAATACTCTTCTAGCGAACCGGAGTTCCTAGAGTATACCTTTTTTTGTAAAATTGACTTTCCATGATGAAAAAGGGGTAAAATACCACCATATAGATGTGCCTTCAAGTTTTCGTTTGGCGAGCGTGAAGGACAACAAGATCGCTCAACAATGTTTTCATGTTTATAGAGTCTAAAAAGGGCTTAAAGATGAATCATTTTGGGAGTCCCGAGGGTGAGGCCAAGGGTTATGAAATATTAAAGGTATGAGGCTCAATCTCGTAATCAAAACAAGACTAACGAGGAGTCCCAAGCCTAAATTTATTAACGACGACATAGACGCCAAAATATGCAACCAGGATCTACCTAGGGCATCCATGTAGAGGTAGGCTCTACCACCTCACCATGGCGCTTCTAAAATAGAAATGATGGTTCCATACCGCATCTCAGTGGGGTCGATCCTATGGAAAAGCGAAAAATACAAAGAGATTCAAAAAGTGGAGGTAGAATCCTAACTTAAATGAAAAAAGTTGGAAAAACGATTTTTACCAAAGGACCTTCAAAAGTGACCCATCTCTCAAAAAATTTTCCAAACCAAAAGTAAAGCGTATCGTAACATCCAATGAGAAACTCAAGAACCATACTAAATGATTTTCAAGCCAGAAAAAATGACAAAAGGGTTCCAAAAAGTGGCAAAAAGGGCCAAAAAAGTCTATAAATAGAAGTTGAAAACTCATTTTCACCATTGCAAATTAAGAATTAACCAAAAATCCAAAAACACCCCTTTTTTAAAAGAGTTCATTCAGGGAGCTTCAGAGGATGAAACAAACTTCCACTTAGACCAAGTAAGTACAAATCAACACCTCTTGCATTTCAATACTTTTGTTTTTCATTTCTTTTGGTGTTTTGGGGGGCTCGCACCTTTAAAAAAGGGTGGCCCTACATGTACACGGGATGTCCAAGGATAACCCACGTATGCCCAGGGGAAGAAAAAAACATGCCCACGTGCATATGCGACTGTGTCCAAGACAGCCCACGTACACCCTAAAAAAGGTAGAAAAATAAAAATGCAAGAGCCAACTTCCTCCATGAACTTGTCATTTGACAGGATGTATGTCCACTAGAGAAAGAGGGAGAACGAAGACATAGATATCTTGGTTGATGAGGAACCTGTAGCTATGGCTGCATTGAGACACTGTGGTTTGTGGAAGTTCTTTCGATGACCATTCACGAGGGAAAAACCTAGGCTGTTGAATGCCTTGGTGGATTACTGGCACCCCGACGCTGAGGTGTTTATGCTTGAGGGGCAGTCGTTGACTCCAATCACCGAAGACATTTAATTTTTGACTAGCCTCTCGAGGAGAGGGGAACCAATCAAATTTTTTACTTTTTCCCTTGGGCCTCATAACATTTCTGAGTTGAACAGACTACATTGCGAGGTTGGCACTAAGAAATTACGTTCTCAGGTGTCGATCCACAAGATTACCAGCCTATCACTGAAGGTGATAGTTTTACACATTGGGTGGATCACTGGATATGCAGCCTTACATCAGGCCTCCCAAGCGCACATGCATTGTGTGGTGCAGTTCTTGAACGCATGATTATTTGAATGGAGCATGACCATGCTAGACTGTATGATGAGAAAACTCATTGAGTGTCACAGGCGGAGAAACACAAACTTTAGATTTGGGACCATTTTGTGCTCATTTTTCTTTGAGAGGGTACCTAGTCTCAGTCCATGAGAGACTGTACAGGGGCATGTGGCCTCCGTCCCAACAGTGTGTAGATGGGCAATGTTGTTGCCACGACAGGGGGGCGGAAGGACCATAGATGCCTTTGATGACACCTTATTTGACTGGTGGGCATGGAAGATTCCAACGATAGAGGACTACCCCTATGCCGAGATCAACTTTTCCAAGGACTTGGACATGACCGTACCTCCTGGAGATGAGCGAGGAGAGCTGGGTACATTTGTTTTTAATGTTATTTAATTTTTTTAGTTTCTTTTTATATATATCATTTTTATGTGAATCAGAGTATCTGAAAACTATGTATCTATTTATGTACATATGTGGGACCAGTGCATCCAACAGAATTCGTGAGGACTAACACTACTACATTGGGCGCAAATCACGACGAAATATTATGATGGTTTAAAATTTCGTCGTATTTTTTTTTCTTTTTTTGGACTAAATATACTTTTTTTTTTTCAGGGTCCAAATGTTGGTCACTCTAGCGACCAACCTTCCAAGTTGGTCATTTTAATGACGAAAGATGGTCGGTAGAGAGACCAACCTCCAATTAGTCGCTATAGAGACCAACAATAGCACGTGTGAGAATCAATGATCATTTATGGAAAATCAATCTTATATATATCTTAGTTACGACAAATTTGCTATAGTTGCGACAATCATTTTCTATAGCTGAAAAAATCATTTGGGTGTTTTGATGCAATGGTGTTCTGGTCTCTTATGAAATCTTGATTTCAATTCTCTTTCAAGAAGAGAAACATTGAATTGATCAGACTCTACAAAGCTGAGATTTTGAAGGTTGGGACATAAAAAAATTATGTGTGATTTAGTAATTTGGTGCTATTGAATTATTTTATGGTTTATTTTCACTCAAATCAAATTTTATGGTTTATTTTAATTCCTTACAAAGATTTTATGGTTTATCAACTTTTGATAGAGTAAAAAGATTACTGATTCAGCTACAATCACTCTAATTAGATTCAATCACTCTAATTTTGTTCTTATATTTCATGGAACTTCTTGAATATCTAAGTATCCTTGCCTTAGTAAATTTACATTTAGGGTTTCCTCCTCGAGTTGGAAAAGAACCAACTAGAAGTGAAGAGCAGTGGCTTTTTTGTTGATATTGGGCATCAGTACTCTTGTGTATCCCTAAATCTACCCTAATTTTTATTAGGGACTTAATATTATATAGTGCGATTTTGGTTGATAATAGATCCACCTCCTCTTATTAATGTTTCATGCTTTTAGAATTCATGCTTTGTCCCTTTTTTTTTTGAACATGCTATATAATTTTCATTACAAATATCTAAATATATACCAAATTATTTGAATAGATTTGTATATTGTACTTATAATGTTTCGATGGATTTGTTGTAATAGGTAATTACAATGTCAACTCCAGACGAGAAAATAGAGCTTGTTATGTTAAAGCGGCACATGGTGATTCATGGTGATGGGAAATGTTATTTCCCTTCTTGTGAATGCAGGGGTTTTAATGGAAGAAGACTACCTTTAAAAATAGTTGAAAAACATTGTAGGGAGAATGGGCACGTTGAAGGGGGCAATGAATAGTATCCCATGGTAAGTAATTAGTTATTATAGATCTTTAAGGGTATTATACATTAATTGTTTTTTTTTATAATTTATCTTTCAAAATAATATTTTTGATATACTCTAACTGTATTTTATTTCTTCCATTGTTTTTATTAAAGAAAAATCATCTTAAGAATGTGATGTCACCTAGCAGGAGACGTTTTCATAGAGATAATACTGAAGAACAAGCTGAACTTAATCGTGTGTATAATGGTGATCACGTTATTCCTATGGAAAATGATGATATTAATAATACAGTTGATGATGATGGGACAAATAGATTGATCCAAAACATTTATAATGCTTCAATGGATGATGATGTCAACATGGAGGAGGACAACTTGCAGAATGATAATGATGATAGTGATGAGGACAATGATGATGAATATATTTTTGATAAACCTATCCTTCAAAATGCCATTGAATCCCTATATGAAGGAAAAAAAAAAAGTGTTCTCTCTGTTGTAATGTTGTTGGTCAACTTGAAGGTATCAAATGGTTTGTCAAACACATGTACGACATAGATCCTAAGGTAAGCAACATAATTTTACAGTTTTATGCAATTTTCAACTTTTATTTTATTTTATTTTCAGTGTCAATTGATGTTTAAATTAAGGTTGCAATATTTATAATGATTAATATAATTTTCATTATTGATTATTTTTTTTGTATATTGTTGTTGTAGGTTGATAAGTGAATATTTCTTACCATCACCAAATAAGTTACCTCGCACATACCGAGAATTATTTGCCATTCTAAAAGAAATTGGAATGGAATATCAGGCTATCTATGCATGCCCCAATGATCACATAATATATTATGGACAATATGCATCTAAATCAAATTGCCCACAATGTCAAATCAGTAGATATCGAACTAATCAGTTAACAAAAAAGGTGCCTCACAAGGTTCTTCGTTATATTCCCATAATTCCACGCCTACAATGACTATTTAGATGTCAGAACATAGCACAATTTATGGATTGCCATGCACAGAATAGAAGTGAAGATGATTTTCTTCGAATGCCTGCAGATGGTTCTTTATATAAAAATATCGAAGAAAGATGGCCAATTTTTAAAGAAGAACCTCGTAATGTTAGGATTTCATTGGCATTTGATGGTGTAAATCCATTTGGTGAGCTCA
This sequence comes from Picea glauca, assembly GCA_000966675.3. Lineage (NCBI taxonomy): Eukaryota > Viridiplantae > Streptophyta > Pinopsida > Pinales > Pinaceae > Picea > Picea glauca. Next base: position 835,734 of record JZKD02S1917346.1, read on the forward strand.
GGTCTATCTACTCGGTGTGGCCTATTTTTGTTATAAACAATAACCTTCCCCCTTGGATTTCAATAAAGAGAGAGCACACAATGTTGGCAATGATTGTTCCAAGTATATTTTTATAACGATGTTGTTTTTTTAATGTTTAAAATTTCATTTGTCTTGTTCATTGCACAATTTCATATATGTATACAAGGTGTAGTAATTATGTGTATTTTTTAACCATTTAGGTAAGTACCAAGTGAAATATATAAATGTATATATTGAGCCTCTTGTCAATGAGTTGTTAAAGTTATGGGATGACATCACTATGTACGACATATCTAGACCAATAGGTCAAAGAGGATTTCAATTCCATGGGATTCTTACATGGACAACCCATGATGCACCAGGACTAACACATTTTTGTGGTATGTAACACTCTATTGCACTTAAATAAGTTAGATGTCGATGATATTATAATGTTTATTTTTTAAATAATTGCTTGTTATATAACTAATGCTTCCATTTATGTGTATCTTCTAGGTTTGCAAACAAAGGGTAAATTTGCATGTCCATTTTATGGTCCTAGGATGAGATCTCATCGTTCAACAAGTTTAGGAAAGGAGGTGTTTGATGAATATAGACACTTTCTCCCTAAGAACCATAGGTATCGAAATACTGATAAACATCTTTTAAATGGTAAAGAGGAGAGTGGGATAAAACCACGAAGAATGACACCACACCTATGGAAGTTGGAATATAACAGATTAAATCGTCAATGTAAGTCAATCTTAATCATCATTTGCAATATATTACATTTTTTAATTGTGTTGAATTCTCATGTCTACTGTGTATAATCTAACAATTGTTGTGTTAATTTCATTTATGTAACATATAGTTGGTCATCAAGGCATTGATCTGCTTCCATGAGGAATGAAAAGTTTCCCCAAACAATTCAGTAGGTTGCCCTACTATGAGCAACTAGAAATAAATCATTTGTTTGACACAATGCATATTGGGAAGAACTTAACAGAAATGTTGTGGAGAATCTTAGATGGAAGGTGTGACAAAGAAAATTTTTCTAAAATTTGTAGTGACATTCAATAAGCCAATCATGTAATGCTAAATATTAATGATTTAAATAGGATGAATGGAATCGATCGAAATAGCCTCCAATGGTTATTTAAAGAAGATGAAAGCAATGTTCTAAAAGATCTCATTCAAAAAATTAGATTTCCAACAGGATTTGCTTCAAACATCAAGAATATATTGTTAAGCCCTAATATTGTATCATTACCCCTTAATTGGGGCATATTATATTAGTAATGTTATTTTATTTATGTCGGCTTTAGGCCATTAGTTGTAATTATACCTCCTAGTCTCC
>JZKD02S1917346.1:852267-865982 GCA_000966675.3 Picea glauca
ACTGGGGTACCTTTTTCAACAATAGTCTAGTCGGTTCGAAAAAGGGATAAACTAGCACCGATTAGATGTCAATTCAAAACCATTTTAACGAGTGTGACAAGGACAAGATCACTCGGCTATTTTTTCATTTTTAAGGAGTCTGAAAAAGCTTAACTATGGACTCTGTCAGGAATATTCTTCTGGTCCAATTTAACGAGTGTGAAAGAATAAGGTCACTTAGCGATCTTTTCAATTTTAGGGAGTCTGAAAAGAGCTTAACTATGGACTCTGTGGGGGTTTCTTTTTCGTAAATTCAGTCCCTCAGGCCCGAAAAAGGAATAAAATTATACCTGAGAATACTCTTCTAAAGAATGGGAATTTGATAGAGTATACATTTGTTCGTACAGTTGACCATCCAGACCGAAAAAGGGGTAAACTACTGCTGAATAGACGTGACTTCAAATTTCAGTTTAACGAGAGTGAAAGGTCACAAGATGGCTCAACAATCTTTTCATTTTTAGAGGGTCTGAAAAGGGCTTAAAAGGAGACCAGTTATATTTTGGGAGTCCTGAGGGTAAGACAAAGAGTGAAAAATACTTATGCAAATGAGGCTCAAACTCATATTTAGGAAAGACTATATGGACTCCCGAGCCTACAGTATTTTTAGAAACGGCATGGACACCATAATACAACTAGGACCTACCTAGGGCATCCATGTTCTGGTAAGCTCTACCACCAAGTTGCGACACTTCTAGAGCAGATATGACGGTTCCATGTCACAACCGGATGGGATCGATCCTATAGCATAAGAAAAACGCAACGAGATGCAAAATTTGGGTTAGTATCCTAACCTATATGCTCAAGTTGATTTTGGAAAAAAAAAAATTGTATGGACCGTCGATATTTTTTCAAAACTCAAAAAAAATTGTCCCAATACCTGATCAAATCCCTCCCATATAACTCCTAGATCACTCTAAATGGTTTTTGGTATAAAGAAACTGATAAGGGGGGCCAAAAAAGTGACAAAAAGAGGCCAAAAAGTCTATAAATAGAAGCTGGCAGCTCATTATCACCATTGCTGATTTGGAAATTGACTCTGGAGCCAAAAGACCCCCTTTGTCAAAGATAGTGATTCCAGGAGCTGCAGTGGACGAAACAAACTTCTTCTTGGACCAAGTAAGTACAAACTCCTTTATCTAGCTATTCAATACTTCAATTTAGTCATTTAAGTTATTTTTTGGGTGGGCGTCGACCTTAAAAAGGTCAGCTCTAGATACACATGGGTTGTCCAGATATAGCCCGCGTGTACACGCGTGTAGAGTAAAGCCTGCACGCGTGTACACGCGATTGTCACCTATACAGCCTGCGTGTACCCCCTCTTATTGATGGAAAAGAAAACTAAAAGAAGTATTGACCCTCCTTTACCTTGTTGTGTTGGCAGGATGTATGTCCAGTGGAGGGAGAGGGAGCATGAGGCAATTAGTGAGTTGGTTGCTGCAAATCCAAATGTTGTGGTCGTGTTAATGCAATGTGGTTTACTCAAATTCTTTTTATTTCCATTTATGCATGCGCAACCAAGGCTATTGAACGCCTTGATTGATTACTGACATCCTGATGCAGAGGCCTTTATGCTAGAGAGGCAATCATTGGTTCCCACCACCGAGGACATTTACTTTCTGACTGGCCTCTCAAGGAGAGGGGAACCAGTCAATATCCAGACTTTTCCTGTGGGGCTGAGCAAGATCTCGGAGTTGATAGTTGAGTACTGTGAGGCTAGGACTGAACGTACGGGCTCCCAGGTACCCATTAGCAAGATTACCAACTTAGCACTATAGACTATCTTGTTACTTATTGGGCAGATTATCGGCTCAGCAACCGTGCATCAGGCTTCATGCGCACAGATGAACTGTGCTATCCAGTGCATGAATGCACAATTTTTTGATTGGAGTACCACACTGATGGAGTGTATGAAGAGGCAATTGACAGATTGCCGACAACGGACACACAGGAACTTCAAGTTCGGGACTATCTTGTGTTCGATATTTTTTGAGAGAGTTCCATGTTTCAGTCCTCAAGTTGTAGTACGAGGACATCTGGCCTCTTGCCCTGCAGTGTGTATATGGGCAGTGTTACTGCCGCGACAAGGTGGTGGAAGGACCATTGAGGCCTTCGACGATGATTTCTTTGCTTGGCTGTCACGACAGATCCCTGCTATCGAGGACTACCCGTATGCAGGGATAAACTTCTCTAGAGATCCAGAGATACCCGTGCCTCCTGGTGAGGAGCGAGGGGAGATGGGTAAGTCTCCTCCTTTGTAGTTTTTTGGTTTGCATATGTAATTTTTATGTCTTTTTGTTATATATATCATTTTATTTGTATGCCATAGTATTTGATGGGTAAACGATTATTGCATGTAGATGTGGGACCCATGTGACCTGTCGACTATGCACAGAACAGGTGTCACCCATGTCCGGAAGCCGTGGCTGCCACCGCTGGGCAAGCAGCAGTAGCAGGGAACCTCCCAGCAGGAGAGGCTGAGAGGGTCCTTAGGCGAATTGAGCGGAACTTTACTGCGCTCACTCGCACAGTCCTGATGGCAGAGATAGAGGACCTGCCGCCATCCATGTAGTCTCATGTTGTGGGGGCACCTCGAACATGGGTCCATTTGTTTAGGCATTTAGCCTATGCTGTAGATGATTATAACAGGGCCCATAGGCCCTGAATAGACTTTAGACTTTTTATGTGCCACGAGCACCTTGTTGTATATATTTTTTGAGGGCATAAGCCCTGTGACTCATTATTGGTCCTATTTTTGAGGCGCTTGCGTCCATCGGTGTACTCTGGCTACTTTATGATATTATATATGGTTTTTTGGTCTTTTGTGTCTTATGGATCATGTGTGAAAAAAATGTATTTACATGTTTAGAGTGAATGTTCTTTCATATGTGTGCAAGATGACAATCTAAAATTTGATTAGCTAGAGTATCTGTAATTTGGTTTAATCTCCTAGGAACATGAAAATATGTAATATAATCAAAGTTTCATTCTAAGAGACGTACCCTAAGGAATCATCGGTGTAAAGTTGGATCATGAACCCGGTATACTCTGTTTAGCTGCGACACAACCAGTTGAGCGTCGAGATAGACCCGAAGATGAGAGATACCCAATGACAAGGCATCACGAAGCAACTCAATAACTACAATATACTCGGTGACATTATTTGTGGTGTCACCTAAGCATATACCTCCGAAAGATAACAACTGACCCTGAGGCGTAAAGATCACCTAGGCTGCAGAGGCATGCCTCTGTGTGTCTCGACTAGCACCATCTGCATACCCAACGAACACCTCGAACTCACTTGAAATCTACCATATTGATGAAAGATAACATCAATGACACGTCCATAACACTTTAAAAGAAACTTAAAAAGTAATAGTACAAAGACTATACATATGTTACAAAAAGTTACCCACAGTGACCTATCTATGAGTAATACTTCTTGAGGTAGAGCCCATTTCTAGGCTCCGCCAACACATTCCCTTCAAAACCAACCAAATGATAAGCGCCCTTTTTTAATACCTCTTTGATAATAAAGGGTCCAAACCACATGGGTTTAAACTTTCCTGCCCCTAGGGGGTCCTTGTCTTGGTCATAGACCAAGACAAGGTCGCCTTCAGAGAAAATCCGAGGATGAACGGACCTATCATATTGACACTTGACCTTATGTTGGTGAGCCTCGTTGGCCAGGGCCGCATCGCGACGTTGCTCATCAAGTTGCTCAAAGTATACTAACCATTCTTCAAGTCGAGAAGTGTCTAGCAATAACTGTACTGCCAATTTCAGAGATGGGATTTGACATTCTATGGGAAAGACTGCCTCCAGCCCGTAAACGAGTTGAAAAGGTGAGAAATCGGTTGCAGTCTTAACAGATGTTCAGGAAGCCCATAATGTCGAGTATAACATCAAATGCCAATTTGACTTGGCTGAGTTGATAGTTCGTTGTAGAATCATCTTAAGAGTTTTGTTTACAGCTTCCACCTGCCCGTTGGCTTGGGGGTAGTAAGGTGATCAATGTTCCTGCCGTAACCCAAGATTTGATGTCAATTCGGTCATCATTTGGTTTTGAAAGTGACTTCCATGGTCAGTGACAATCTCTCTCAGGATGCCGAACCTTGCTATGATTTGGTTGAATAAGAAGAGAGCTGCAGTCTCTCCATCATCTTTAAACATTGGCATAGCTTCGACCCACTTAGTGAAGTAGTCGACAGCTGTGATGATATAGTGATGCCCCCTTGCTGACGAGGGGTTGCATGTAGTGTAATCAATCCCCCACTTAGTGAAGGGACCAACTGTGATGATAGGAAGCATAGGAGCGGGATGTGCCCTCATCTTCCGAGAGAAGACTTGACATGGATGGCAGTTCTTGACCGATTCGATACAATCTTTGATAAGTGTCGGACAGAAGTAACCTGCTCGTAGAATCTTTTGGGTTGTTTCCAACCCAGATAAATGACCACCACAAGCTCTGGTATGAGAATCGTTGAGCACTATGACAGCCTCCTCATGAGTGAGACATCGATTCAATCTGAATCTCTTCGGGGGAGCAATCCGCTCCGATGAAGACATTCTCCATGATGCCAGGGTTTCGGGAGATGTTGATAGGTATAGTTTCAGCGATAGTCACCATATTACCCTCAGCATAGATTTCATGTGTAGCTAAGAGATTAATAGGACATGGATGATCTCCCGTTATGGTAACAGTGAATTATCCTACCTCGATTCGGCTTAACTCTGGGAGGAAATATGATCTGTGATGAAGATCTTCCCAAGGTTTGTCTGGACTAGTCATCACTTTGATTACTGCTTCGTCAGAAGGCAAGACTAAGTCCAACGAATCGATGTTAGAAAAAGAGAACCCTGAGCCCAAATAGGCTCTAGAAGTGGATCTAACTCTTGTGCAGGAGTCGGATCAGGGTTATCTGAAGCTTACTGGACTAAAGAATATGCTACTTCAGTGGCTAACAAGGGCATGGACATGCCCGAGTGCCCTATCTCATCCATCGTGGATGATGGGGAAGGAAGAATCCAAGGATCCTCAAAGTAAGTCGTGCGAAACGACGAAACTTGGAAAATATCAACCTTATGGTGATTAGATATAAATTTGACGTCATCATGAGGAGGTGGGTAATCGAAGGTACCCATCAAGGATGGGCACAAACCAACTCCTATGTTAACGACACCTAGTTGAGGATTATCAATCATAGGGACCGTGGATGCCCCCACAGTTGGGTCAGGCCTAGAGAAAGACAATTGATCAATGGTCACTATTCGACCCTCATGTGGAAACAACAAGACTTGAAAAACTGTAGCAACCACAGCTTGCATAGCATAAGTCCAACTCCATCCTAACAAGAGGTTATAGTCTAGGGGAGCATCAACTACTTCCACTTCGATGCACACAGTTTTCCCTCCTAACTGCACAGGGAAAGAAGGAACGATGCCATGTGGTCAGAAAGAATGACTGTCAAAAGCAGTGAGGAGAGTAGGTGAAGGAGACAAAGAGGGATGGCTAATGGCCTTCCAACATGCTAACGACATAACGCATGTCGAGGCACCCTCATCGACCATCATGTGGAATATATTCCATGTAAAAGTTTTCGTGGGATGAGACACTACTATCTAAAACACTACATGGTAAGGCATATGAGGTTTTAAGTCGGTTGTATCTAACATGATGGTACCCGGGTTACAAGTCTCAGTAGAGCCTAAAGCAGTTAACAAGGCTTTCCTTTGAGTAGGGCAGCTTTGGAGGACCTCCAAAGAAGACATCGCACAAGGGGTTTGTGATAAATCCTCCACCACAGAGTAATTCTGGGCGGCCCTTGCATTTGGGTTGTGAGAAGCTTTCTTCAATGCACCCTTTGGAATGCGTGTCATTATTTCTCCCAACGTCTTCTCGATATGTAGAGGAAGAGATGGGAGATCAGCTTCTTTACCCTTCTCAGAAGTTCTTGGTTTACTATAGTCATGCGCTCTAGTCGTTATGAAAGCATCACCCCTAACCATTAATACGTTCGCGGATGAGGGATTGTTTGGAGGAGGGCAGGTTTCTTGGCTACCCCGTTCAGCACTTGTAGAGGCTTGAGTTAAATTTTGCCCATGTTGAAAAGGATTAGTCAACACTGCCTGCTGTTGCTGTGTGACAAACTTTTGGGCCTCTGTAAGCTGAGGACAAAGATGGGTTGGGTGGTCTTCCGCACACAAGTTGCACAGATACCTCACCTTCCATTTTTCTGTAGTGTCCCTGCCAGCATTATCAGTGGGTTTTTTATCCCCCTTACCCTTCTTTCATTGTTTTTTCTTCCCTTCAGGCTGTTGGGTGGTCTTTGGGTTAGTCGACTGCACGGAATGTACTTCCGACATTTGGGTAGGAGGAGCAGCCAAAGCAGTAGTCTGGCTGGTTGTTGTGTGTTGTATAGATAACTGTTGCAACTGTTTTGTCAATTGCTCAGCGGGCTTGGTTTGTGCTGAACCAACAATACCATCAGCATGTGGTCCAGCTCTCTATCTAGTTTTATCCAGAATCGATAGTGGTGCATCCGGCAAGATGTTGTATAACAAACCAGACTGAGAATAGATGAGCTCAAATTGTTGAGCCCTCATGATGGCATCTTCTTCAGAGAAAAATCTGGAAGTCGCGACGTCTTTGGATAACTGCGGGACCAAAGACTTAAGGAACCACTCAAGCAGGAATGTTGGTGGGATTGGTACTTTGATTAGACTCTTCCAACATCTCCATTCTCGGATATGATCAGAGATATGGTCCATTGTTGTTTGTTCGAAATTGGTGAGCAGCTCTGTGCCAGCGTCGTATCTCACAAGTAACTAGAAATGGTTAAGGAAGGCCATCGCCAATTCGTCAAAAGAAGAGTATCTTGAGCGATCGAGCTCGATGTACAATTTCACGGCAATCCTAATAAGAGTGCGTTGAAACAATCGCAACTGTACGGAGTCATCTTTCAATGAGTTATATGAACACCAAAGATGGAAGGTAGTCACATGATCACCTGGATCTTCGTTAGGCTTGGCCTCAAACTTTGGAATGTCTGAAGGCAACTTCGTTGGCATAGGAGGCCAATGTGGACCGTGACAAACAGGATCATTTAACAACCTTGTCAAATTTGGCAAGTGTAACGTCGCCAGGAATGGTAGTTTGGGTTGCTGCTGATAACCTAGGAAAAAGGGTCCTGGAGTTTGACTAGCACCAGGTTGCCAAGAAAAGTTTGGTTGCTGACCCGGATTCTGGTAGAAACCATGGCCCTAACCAGCATAAGTATTTTGCATCTGTGGAGACATCATTGGCTGATTTCCCATAAAGGACATAGGGTGTTGCGCATGCATCATGTTCGAAGGACTTTGGGAAGGATTACCCCATGTCGGTCCTGATGGGAGAGGCATAGTAATTTGTCCAGGGTTCCATTGACTATGGAAAGAATTACCCCAGAACGACATTCTAGAGGAGGGAACGAATCCTTGTCCTGAGTTCCAAGGTCCTGCTATATGTGCCCCCGGTGCAGGAATAGTACCATGCGCCAAAGTAGACTGTCCAAAAATGGGATTTCCCCCAGACGGGAAAGTAGAGGATGAGAAAGTGTTGTTACCAAATGTCTCGTTCCAAACAAACGGTGACGAACCTATCAACATACTGTGTGCAGGTGTTCCTTGACTCCTGGATCCAAATAAACTAGTGTGTGCAGGCTGCCCGACAGACTGCTGATGCGGACCACCAAGCGAAGGGTACAAAGGAGGGATATGACCTCCAGCGTAAGGAAAAGCGTTGAAAGGGACAGGAGTGCCCCCAAGTTGACCTTGCAGAGGAGCGTTAGAGCTCCCTGCCCCGAGACCCAAAGTCTGTAAAGTGGAGTAAGTGAGTGCATGACTTGTACCCGAACTAGGCATACCGTATGAGAATGGAGGACCGGTTGCACTAGGTGTGAAGGGGGTTGTTGGTCACTATAATTGTTTAATTGGTTCAAACAACTAAGTGAAACATAAATTATCAACCCAGGGAAGTCTTTTATTTCAAAGATAACCACGCACTATATATGCTCAATTCCAAATGCAACTTACAGTTATAGTAAAAGAAACTATGCTAATCACACTTGCTTGAGTATACTGAAGTTCTGAATTAAATCACAGGAAAGAAACTTCCCTATTGCATATATTAAAGATTAATCTAAGAATCCTAGATTACATTACAAATAGTACTTGCAATGGGAAATAACAACTATTCTGCAATCGGAGAACATGACCCTTACTCTCAAACAGAGACTTTAGTGCTGACACTCTTTTATGAGCAGTAAGCAAAAGAAAATTAACTCTATCTAACAGAGAACAAGGTTGTAGTTCCTTCTTTTCTAAGCAGGAGCCTTAGGCCATATTTCTGTTTTAGTAAACTTGTGAAATTGAGGTTTACAGAGAACAGGATGGTCTGATCCCTTCCTTTCTGAGCAGGAACCCTTCACCCAATCTCTGGCTAGCACACTTGCAGAATTAAATGAAATCTACAGAAGACAAGGTGTTCTGATTCCTTCCTGTCTGAGCAGGAATCCTTAACCCAATCCCTGGATAGCATGCTTGCAGAATTAAATGAAATCTACAGAAGACAAGGTGTTTTGATTCCTTCCTGTCTGAGAAGGAATCTTTAACCCAATCCTTGGCTAGCACACTTGCAGAATTAAATGAAATCTACAGAAGACAAGGTGTTCTGATTCCTTCCTGTCTGAGCAGGAATCTTTAACCCAATCCCTGGATAGCACACTTGCAGAATTAAATGAAATCTACAGAAGACAAGGTGTTCTGATTCCTTCCTGTCTGAGCAGGAATCTTTAACCCAATCCCTAGCTATCCTCATAAAATCATCACACAAGATTGCTGATAAAAAGAATTACGAATTTCTTTTAGTAAACTAAGACATAGTCAGTTGTGTTTCAGTAAAAGAGGAATTCCTTAAAAATAGTGTTTTAGCAAAACGAGAATTAATCAAAATATAAACAGAGATTGAACCAACACACTTATAAACTAATGGGTGAATCTTGTGATGAAGGTGGGCCCTCCCTTCTCACAAGATTCCCCTGAAATGGGAAAGCTAGAGACGGATAATCAAAGCAGTCCTTTATTCATCTGTCAAAATGTCATATTACAGTCTGAGAAAATAAAGTGCGTCCCTCTCTCTCTAAAGCGTTTCAATATATAAAAACTTGGATCCTTCGAATGGTGATTTTTCTCTTATTTAAAGAGAAAAACCCTTCGAGACAAATGATAAAAAATTACAGTGTGTATCTGAGTCCTATCTTTAGCCGGATCTTCTTTCTAATTCAGAACAGGGTGTCCTAATCTTATGCAACAGAAATGCTATTACAGGAGCTGACTGAGGTATTGCTATTACGGCTGGTGTAACAACTTCTTCTCATTGTTGCTGATGTTGTTTCAGCATCGCAATTCGCGGGCTGTTTCAGCCACGTGAATTGTGCTCTGACTATGTTGACCGCTGACTGTAACAACTTGTGTTTCAGCATCGTCGGTTCTGGCGGTTTCCTCTATGTTTCAACATGACAACTTCGTGTTTCAGCATCAGTGGCCTCGAACTGTATGACAGCTTCGTGTTTCAGCAACTGCTACCTCGGACTATATGACAGCTTTGTGTTTCAGCAATTGCGACCTCGGGCTATATAGCAGTTCTGTTTTTCAGCAACAACGACTTTGGATAGTTCTGTGTTTCAGCATGGGCCTCAAATACTAATCTGCAGTTTTGAACACTTAATGCATTTCTAATCAATAATCAAGTACGAGAGTAATGTAAAATATTATGCAAAACAAATTAAACGTATAGTAATGAGAAGGGACGTTGTATACCTTTGGGATGATCAGATAAAGTGATAGTATGAGTCTAAATATAGGTGATCAAGAGTATAATAATGGAAAAAAGTATAGGTAAAAAGGTAGATAGTGTGGTCCTAACATCCCCCCCAACTCAAGGTGTTGCATGTCCTCAGGCAACTCACTCTGAATCAGAGTCTTGATACCAACTATGATCATGTAAGCTACTCAAGCTGTAACTCTGAGAGGTACTGTCGGTTGGCGTTCTGAACCCGTGCGCCTCCTGCAATATTTGCCATGTTGTTGTTTCTTCCTTCTTAGGCAGCTTATAACTAACTTGATACCTTTCTATTGGCAACCAGAGAATGGGAAAATAAAACTTGTATCCTATCCAGTTTTCGGCACAATGCCTAACACACTGGATGTAGTTGGGTATCCTAGAAATTGCTACTTCTAAGTTGGCAGGACCAAAAGGATTGTGTTGTTGTCTCTTCTCTGAGGATTGCTGCCAAAACAGGTTATTGGCCTGGAGGGAAGGAATCTCTATGGATCTGATGGTGTTTTCACAATCCTGGATCACTTCTGATTGTAGCTGTCGGACATGCTCAGTCACCCCTGGTTTTTTTAAGAACTCATAATATTGTGAAATAAAGGTAGTTGCCCTCTGAGGTTCTGGTCTAATCCAGAGGAGGCGATCTTCATTGTGCTGGGCAGCCAAAAAGTCATCTTGCCACATAATTTGGTTGAGAAGAAAAGAGTTGAATGCTCTAATTTGAATGTCCCCAACAAGGGGGTTTATGTTTAGCAACCTGTTTTCTGGAATAGCCTCATTGTGAAAGTATGCCTCACAGAGGAGGTGTTGATCCCTGTTAGAGGCAGCTACAAACGTTTTGATAAAATCTGCTGACTGTATGAATGCATGGGGTTTACCTTCTAGAATGGATTTGATCTGAAATAATGTGAGTCTCTCCATCAGGAATAAAGAATAGTTGGAAGAGGGCTTCCTTGTGGCCAGTAGCTTCTGCACCAAATCAAAGACCAGGACCAATCTTCTTTTCAATTCTTTGTTCTTCTTCTTAAGCTCACGAGCTTCTTCTCGTATCTTCTCTAGAACTTCCTAGTTGGAGAAGGTATGATTGATCCGGATTTGTTTGTGCACTTGCAAGTTTTTGGCCTGAGTTTCAGCATATTCCTTCTTCCACTTTTGTATTTCTGCATGCTCATCCCATAGCTGGGAAGTCTGAGTTGCAGCGTGGGAAGTAATGGGATGAGGTGAGGTTTGAGTAGATTGTTCCCTGGAAGTGGAAAGATGGGTCTGATTAGAAGGTGTAAGTTCCTCCATTGGCACAATCTGTACAGCCTGGTTAACCAAGATAGGGGCCTCTTTTGTGACAATGCAGGGCTCAGTCTTCATCTTGCTAGTGCCTGCTGGTTCTTGTGTTGCAGCAGGTTCAGTCTTGAGCTTGCTAGGGCCCGCTGGTTCTTGTGTTGCAGCAGGTTTAGTTTTGAGATTGCTAGGGCCTGTTGGTTCTTGTGTTGCAGCAAGTTCTTTCTTGACTTCAAAAGGTGACGGAGTAGGGGCTGCCCCTGGCACAGGAACTTGGATCACCTGATAGCCTGCCTGGTGGTAAACATCGCCACATTGGCAACACATGTATTCTCTACATACGATCTCTGTGGTTGCCTCTGACAAGGTTGCTGCTCGGGCTAAGGTGTACAAATTTAGTTCTTTTTCATATGCTTCCCTTGCCCTAACTAATTCCTGTTGATATGCTTCCAATTGAGACTTTAAAAACTTGTTTTCTTCTAAGACATCGGCCATTGTTTGTTTGGATTGAGAAATGACTGGTTCTTGTGTGACAATCATGGTCTCCTAAGCTGGTTCTTGTGGAACAACTACAGGAATGGCAACTGATGCTTGTGTTTCAACCTCCTGGTGTAAAGAGAGTAGTGTTTCAGCACCCTCAACCTTTGATTCTTGAACCTCGATGTCAATGTCAGTGGCTGGTTCTTGTGTTTCAACCACTGAGTTGGTAGCTGGTTTTTCATCTACTTTTCTTGAGGAGAGTGGTGTGGCAGCATCCGGAGTCTCTAATTCTTGTAATTCAATTTCAAAATCAGTGGCTGGTTCTTGTGTGTCAGCCACTGGATGGGTAGTTGATTGTGTTTCAGCTACTTTATTTGAGAAGGGTGGTGTTGTAGCATTCAGAGTCTCTAATTCTTGTAATTCAATTTCAAAATCAGTGGCCGGTTCTTGTGTGTCAGCCACTGGATGGGTAGTTGATTGTGTTTCAGCTACTTTATTTGAGAAGGGTGGTGTTGTAGCATTCAGGGTCTCAGATTCCTGAAATTCAATTTCAATTTCAGTGGCTGGTTCTTATGTTTCAGCCACTGGATGGGTAGTTGGTTGTGTTTCATCTACTTCAAAATCAAACGATGTCTGGGCTTCTAGTTCCTGAGACTCAATATCGGTGGCTGGTTCTTGTGTTGCAGCCATGGAGGTCGGAATAGGCAAAGATGGTGTTACAGTATCTTAGGCATCTGGTTCTTGTGTTATAGTGCCCGTGGCTGGAATAGGCAAAGATCCTGGGGTTGGAAAGGTTGGAGGTGGACGGGGTGTTAGTTGAATTGGTGGGGTGTCTAGGGTAGTGGTCATCAAGGGTGGCCTCATTGAGGCTCTTGTTCGCTTTTTGCGCAAGAAGGGTGGGAAGGGGGTAACCTGTTTTCATTTCCGGAGAGGTCTTTCCTGAATGATAGGGCGGGCGACATTTTCTGTTCCAGAGTCGTCACTGAGAATGTGAAGGGCGGGGGTGGATGAATCTGGTGGTGGATTTGGTGGGGTAGGGGAATTGACTAGACTGGTTGGTTCGGTGGGCGGGATATGGGGAACTTCGGGGACGTCTGGGGGGTTTTGGTGTTGTTGCTCCTGGGGAATTTCAGCAGCTGGTTGAGGGTTTATGGGCGGGTTATTTAATGGACGGTTTTGTTGTTCAAAACCCCTGTTGATGATTAATTGAACAAGATGATGGTGGGTAAGTGACAGGGTTGGATATTTTGCCTTTCAACAGTAATGTGCCATGTTCTTTAAATAGCCTATCAAATAATAGGGAAGATTGACCCATTTGTTATGCCTTAAATGAGAAAGCAAAAGGAAGTCGTGCTGATAGACTACTTGATAGCGAACTTCGCAGGTCAGGTAGTGCTTGATGAATATGGCGACCTCTGGCCATGGGGGTGGCAGTGAACTGAGTTGAACGCCTCTGGCCTTCAATACAATTCTTTCCTCAGGCAGGAAGAAGCTCTGCTGGACATCCCCAATGATATGCTTTCGACTGAATTTTCGAGTGCCTTCCATGGGGAGGCCTGAGACCTCTGATATGTCTTCTTCTGTTACAGATATGTGGATGCCTGCGACAACAAAGTGGTTCGCCTAAAGATTTCGGGCAAACTGTAGGACTTGCTGTTCATTATATCCTTGAAGTCTGCAGAAGTAATTAAGCCACCCTGCTTGCTCAAAGATTTGATATGCTGCTGGATAGTGTTCGAGCAGCGTTGTGGTGGCGGGTTTATTTCGTATGATGGATCCTCCCATGGCTACTAGCTCAGTAAGTTACAGCGTCAAGAGTTTGTGTATCAGCTCTGCACAAAGTGAGTTTTCCGAGCGACTTATGTAGAAATAATGGTTAAATGCGTGAAAGGTGGTGAATTAGGGGTGGCGGCGGTGAAATCGGGTGTAATGATGTGTTAAAGGATAAATCCGTAAGTGCGGACACAAACCGATCTCCCTAGATCCACCTGGATCTAGAACAAAACAGGACAGAATAGGACGCTTTCCTTAAGTTTTAAATATTGAATTT
>JZKD02S1917346.1:865992-876687 GCA_000966675.3 Picea glauca
GCCCACACTGGGTGAACCACGTAAATCTGTGTCTCTCTTGTATTGTGTGTCTTCTGTGTTTTGTTTCTGCATTTGTTTTATTTTATTGCTCCGCGGTCCTATTTTTCTAACATCTAGTACAATACTTGGTCAATGAGGCAATACCTTATCGTATTGAGCTTTAACGCTCTTGCCTTACTTTTACCCATTCCATCAGGAGGCTTCCGCTTCTGTAGAAAGTACAAAATGTCTCGGTACCAGGTGCATTCTGCTAGTGACGAGCCATCATGAGAGATTTTGTTGGATGACTCGGCTAGCGGATTTTCTGAGCAAGTATTTATGAAGCTAACCCCCAAGGCCCTACAATTAGATTCAGCCAATAGCTTGGCTAAACCTTTCCCTTTAACCAACTTGGTGGGATTTATCTCTAGGTCAAACTCCAAAATCTTGGCGATCCATTTACCTCTTCTTCCATCTACATCAGGTTGTATAAGGATATCTTTCACAGACGTTGAAGGCACGTATGTAGTCACTTTCGAGTGAAAGACATAGAATCTAAAAGCTTTGAGAGCTTTCACTAAGGCATAAGCTTGCTTCTCCATGATTTCATACCTGATCTCTACATCTCTTAATGCCTTGCTGAAAAAATAAATGGGCTGCTCTCAACCTTCCTCATTTTTCTACAACAAGATCGTTGCTACTGTGTCAAAAGAAGTGAGTGAAAAAATTAGAAAATCCTTGGAATAGTTAGGAATGATCAGCAGAGGTGCCTAAGTCAACACACTTTTTATTTGGATGAAAGATTCCCTAGGCTCAACAATCCATTTTACTTCATTTCCTTTTCTGAGCATGGTTGTGATGTGTTTCACTAACTCAGCAAAATTTGAGACGAATCTCCTCAGAAAATTAATCTTCCCCAAAATGGCTTGAACTTCTTTTCTAGATTTGGGAAGTGACAGGGTCTGAATTTCCTCTACCCTGTTGGGATCAATCCTCACTCCCTCTACTAATACTATATGGCCTAAAAAATTCCCCTCCTTCATAGAAAAAACATACTTCTTGGGATTTAAAGAAAGGCCAAACTTCCCGCATTTCAAGAAAACCTTCCTTAGGTGAAAGTAGTGCTCCATATAAGACCTGGAGAAGACTGTGATGTCATCCAGATAGATCACCACAAACTGATCTTTCTCTCCTATGAAGGCCATATCCATAGCTCATTGAAAATTTTCTCATGCGTTCATAAGTCCAAACGGCATCTTGGCATACATGAATGTCCCCCAGGGAGTGGTGAAGGTCGTCTTCTCTTTATCCTCGAGCATGACTGATATCTGATTGTACCCAGAGAATCCATCAACCATGGATATCCTGGATGCACCAGTTACCTTCTACAATATGTGTTCCATGTTAGGCAAGGGATAATTGTCTTTCTTTGAGCTCCTGTTGAGGTTTCTGAAGTCAACACAGACCCTGATTTCCCCACTTTTATTCCTTACCAGGACCAAATTGGCCACCCACTCAGAATATCTCAAGGGAACAATGATTTGGGCATCTAGTAGTTTCCTTACTTCTCTCTCCATGATAGGAAGCAACATGGGATTTATCTGTCTTAACTTATGCCTAAATGGTTTAGCCTCCTCCTTCAATGGGATCTTGTGTTCAATGATAGACGTGTCATATGTCTTGAGGTCTTCATAAGTCCATGTGAACACATCAGAAAATTCTCTTAATAGCTCACTATATTCGGCTCTCTGTTCTTTGGTCAAGCATCTTGACAATCTGACAAATTTAGGCTCCTCCTATGTGCCAATGTTGCACTCAGATGAATAAACATCTTCATTCGAAACTTCACCCTTTACTGCCACATCCTTACCATCAAAAAATCTTTCTAAAGGGACTAGTCCCTTTGGAATGTGATTACTAGGCAGATGAATAATCTGGTGATTAGCAATTTTATTTAAAAATACCACAGGGCAGGGGTAACCTTCAAGGTCAAGGTCTTGATTAATGTTGAATGCAAAAAATTCGTCGACAACCTGCAGAAAATTCTTGATTTCCAGATCGTCTTCAAATACCTTAAAATGTCTAACATTGTCCAATACAGATGGCCTATATTTTATCTCAACATCATATTTTATCTTAGGCAGTAGAGGGATCCTAAAAAGACTCGTCAAAATGGCTAAGGAATCGGCCAAAGCATTTTTCTCCCTTGGAATAAAAGAGATGTTGAAAGCTGAGAAGAAATTGTCAATCAAGTCCCATACCTCATTTCCATAACTCCTGAGCCAAGGATGCTTGGCCCGATAAGTGCTTCTGACTTGCTGAATAATCACCTCCACATCTCTGAACACTATCTTCTCTATCCCCATCTCCTTTGCAGCCCTTAAACCCAAGACCAGAGCTTCATATTCTGCCACATTATTGGTGGCTTAAAATTCTAGCTTGTATGACAGGGACATGGTTTCCTGACAGGGTGACACCAACACCACTCCAGCGCCAGTGCCTTCGCTAGAAGAAGCCCCATTGAAAAACATCTTCCAAATAGGGGTGGTTGGGGGAGGCATCTCATGATTAAAATGGGGCTGCCTTCTGATTTGAAAAGGGGCTTCAGGAGCATTAGTGAGATGCAACAAACTAGATCCCAAATCAGTGTCTAGTGCAAAGATAGGGTGGTTGGTGGGATTTGCCTCATCACTAACAATGTAAGCCAGCTGGGATTCTTTGTACAACCTCCTATGTTTCCCTCCAAAGACTAGAATGGTAGCATATATGAGATCCATTTTTAATTTTCCTCCAAGCTTTTTAATCCAAGGTCTTGACAACAACATGCCAAACTTGGGAGGAACATCGACTACTACAATGTCCATGACCACACTTTTCATTGGTAGCTGAAACAAAGAGACAACCAAGTCTTTGATGACTCTGAGGCATTGCACCCTTCTTGAATCAAAAGATTACAAATCATGGTAAGCCTTCGTCACCTCTAGTCCTAATTCTTCCACGACTATTTTGGGCATAAGGTTGTGGGAAGCCCCTGCATCCATGAGGCAATTATGCAGCACCTTATCATGTATGTTCAAGGATGTGTAGAAGGGAGGGGATGAATCATATCTATATTCTACCATGGGATCTAGGACAACTATTGGATTTTCATCTTGAAGATTTATTGAGTCTGTGAAAGGATAGGGGGGCTTGGATTGTAGCAGCTTAGAGAGGGACCTTTTGAAATCTTCATTTTTAACTAGTTTTGAGAGGGGTACATGAATCCTGATCTTCTGAATCTCATTCTCAAAATTAAAAGAGGAGAGGGGCTTAGGAGGTTCCCTCACCTTAGAGACAAGTTCTTTGGCCACTGATGAAGTATTATGAGTTTTCTTTTCTCTAGTAGTTATCATTGTAGCTTTAGCAGGCCTTCCTGCTGTGAGGGGCTGATCCTGGCTGTCAAAAGTATCATCTTTCTTCTTTGACCTGAGATGGTATATGTTAGGAGTGTTGTTGGCCTTCTCCCCTTTATCCAACTCATTGATTTGGATGCTCATAAGGGACTCTTCATATGCATCTTGAGTCAAATGGGGAAAAGGGGAGGTGTCTTCAATGAAGTGAATTTCAGGGTCAAGCTCTTCTATCTCCTCTCCTTCCTCATGAGAAAATATGCTGCTTTGGAGAGGGGTATGAATCATCTGATCATCTATGTCTCTGCTCATTGGTTCCCTTGGGAATACCCGTAGCACATTGTTACCAGGCCTCCTGAAACCTCTGTTGTCAGTATTCTGGGTATTTTTGTACACGGGCTTCCCCTCTAACTCCCATCTTTCCATCCTAGCCAAAAAGGATTTCAACATTTTAGTTACCTCATCCATCTGAGGAGGAAGGGGAGAGGAATGGGATGAGGAGGCTTCATTTCTCCTTCTGGATATGTTTCTATCAGCATTACTATTGATTTAGTCAACAACCAATATATTAGACTCTACTTCTACGGTTGCATCCTGTATGTGCGCCAGAGTGGTGGCTATCCTTTCCCTCAACAGGAGGAAAAAATTAGGATCAAAAGCACTAGCATAAGTGATTTTCGTAGAGGATTTTGAGGGCTTAATCTTAGCAGGGATTTTATTGTACATTTTGTTAAATATTTTGGAGAAGTCAGAAATAGACTCTCCTTATTTTCTCTTCAAATATCCAAACTCTGTCATGTAATACATGAAGTCCTTTTTGTCTCCCCACTGTCTCAAAAAGGCATTATCCAAAGCCTCAATCCCATTAATAGATCTAGGAGGCAGGGCCCTAAACCATTTTCTAGCCTCACCCTCAAGGCCATGGACGAAAATCCTCATCCACACATCTCCATGCATGATGACATGATCATCTGTAAAACTGTAAAAGGCTTCAAGGTGTTCTTCTGTAGTTATGTCCCCCTCTCCTGTAAACTTGGGTAGCTGCTTGAGGTAGCCATCTGCTGGAAGGGCGTTGAGAGGCTAGGGTAGAAAAAGGGGAGCGTACCTGGCATCTATAATAGCCTTCATTCTGGTCATAGGGGGATTTGATCCTACCATAGGGATATTAGGTGGAGAATAACTTGGAGGGGAAGGAACTTTAATAAGGGATACTAGAAATAGGATTACAGGGGTGAGGGAAGTGACAAGGGTTTCTCCCTCTAGTCAAAAACTAGGAGGAGACAACTTGACAGGAACACTTTTGAAATTTAGGAAATGGGAGGCTTCAAAAAATGGTCTGTTGCAAAGCTAAGGAGAAGAAAAAGGATTCTCTACAGAAGGAGACGACAAATTACCTGGTTCGGCAGTGGAAGTTTCTCCTTGGGAGGCCTTTCCTCTTCTGAAATTTGCTTGTGGCTCAACTTCAGGCATAGCTAGAGGCAGTTGTGGATGGGACCGCATGTGTCTACCTTTGAAAGCCACAATTAAAATGGAAAGTTCTCCATAGTGGATTCATCACAATGGAGTCGCCAGGTGCATAGTAGAAATCTTCAAAGGCTCTGATGCTTGATGCACCTTCAAAATCAGAGGCTCAATGTCATTCAATCTCGAGGAAAATTTTCAACTTCGTCCCCGGCAACGGCACCAGAAATGTTAGAATTGGAAGTCACTCCTGGATTGTAGCAAGAGCAAAGCCCGACACCCATCAATTTTATGTCACGATTTGTTTATAAAGGTTGATTAGATGGAAAGAGACTCATAACCATATCATTCTAACTCAGAAAACTGGGTTGGAACAACAATGACATATGAGGTCTTGACCTAACTTAAGCCAGTAATAATGATAGTGGTGAGTAAGTGGAGGGAAAGAGAGGGGAAATAAAGTCTTATTTGGACATCTGGTCTTCCAACAGTCTTTAATAAAGAGGAAAAGTCTCGGTTATGAGATCCTCTCAGAGCCAAATAAACTTCAAAATGAACCTAAAAAGATTGCAGAACTGATACAATCAAACCTACATTATATAGTTATGCAACACCTGACTAGATCATCCATGCCCAGGCTTTCAGATTCAGAGGAAAAAGGAAAAGAAGAAGCTATCTTTTCATTAAACAAGAAGTCTCAAAATGTTCTTACATAACCAGAGAGCCAGAGGCTAAGTTAAAGCTTTACAAACGGGAGTTGTGCTCTACCATCGATACTTTCAAAAATACAAAAAATGAGTACATATACTTCTAAACATTATCCCAACAGAGGCATCTCAGGACTTTCAAGGTGTGGTGTCTCCTTAGTCAAATTTGTCTTGAACTCCTTCGCCAGACATCACCTTAACTTTGCATGGCCTTTGTAGGGGGGGTAGCTGAAACATTAAAGGCTAAAGTAGAGTGTGCAGACTCCTCGGGTCAGATGAGGACTCTTCATGGCTTCTTTGGAAAAAACCAGCATACCAGACCATCTCGGGCAGAATGCCTACCGGAAACGCCATGCTTTGCATTTAATGAGTGAGTCGAGGTTTCAACTACCTTCCCCCACCTTCATTTACTTTGGGTAGGGACCAAGATCGAGGCTGAGTTGAACTGGTACCTGGAGAACGTAGTGATCCCTTCTGCAGCTAAACCTGACACTTTGGCCCTTTGCACAGTTCTTTATATCACCCCTAAGTGACCACGGGCTGTGACCCTGTGCCTATCTTCAAAATTTCTTTTGGCATTTTGCATTTTGGGGATTTGAAATGCAGTGGAGGAAAAAGACCCTCTACTCTCTTGAAGTCCCAGTAGTCAAAATGGCTTGATCATGTGCCACACGTCCCATTGGATGGACGACCTAGATCAACACTTGAATGAATGTGGGACCACCTCTGGCTTGAACTCTTTCAGCATTTTGGGCTTTGGGGATTTGAAATGCAGTGGAGGAAAAAGACCCTTTGTTCTCACAAAGTCCCAATAGCCGAAATGGCTTGATCGTGTGCCACGTGTCCCATTGGATGGACATCCTAGATCAACACTTGAATGAATGTGGGACCGCCTCTGGCCTAAACTCTTTCGACGTTTTAGGCTTCAAAGATTTGAAATGTAGTGGAGGAAAAATACCCTCTATTCTCTCGAAGTCCCGATAGCCGAAATGGAAACAGAACCCAATCACATGCCACGTGTCCCTTGGTTGGATGGCTGAGATGATTTATTCATCAACGCTTCTGGTTCTTTCGGGATTTCACGCACCGAGGATACAAGATGCAAGGAGGAGAGACCCTTGTATGTTGAAGTCCCGGTAGCCGAAATACCAGAATGGCTTGATTGTTCCATGATTTTGGCCATAGGAGATGAGCTTAGGTTCTTGATCACGTGCAACTCTAAGACCCAAACTTACTCGATGGTCTTCGATCTGCCCCATCTGTGGATCTTCGCTGTTGAAATACAAAGTGCCCGCTCGGTTGATTTTAATCCCAAAATGGGCTTCTCTTGTGGGTTGCGTTCAGTGCTCATGGCTATGGCCTTTGAATAAAACACGCTTGACCAGTTTTCAAATCCCACTTCTATGCACTTACACCAGGGGCATGAAAACAGAAGAAAACACCAATTGGCAAGAATTTGTGCTAACATTAGGCTCCATGGGGGATAGAGTCATCCCTGCAATGCTCTAAGAACTCATTTTCAGCTTAAGTGCCTTGTTGTTGGGCTATGGAGTCATCTATTAAGCCAAAAATAAATAAATAAACAACTAAAAGGACAATATTTACAAAACGAGGAGCCGCCTACAGCTCAAACAAAACATTTTTTTAGGAAATGCCCATTTACTGGGCCATTAAAAACTCCATCAACCTCTAAATCTTGCAACTTATAAGTTTTATTCGAGAATACTTCATTGATCCTGAAGGGCCCGATCCAGAGAGCATCAAACTTACTGTGTTTGCCCCTATCCTGCCTGGGTGTATCCCACTTAAGCACCAAATCCCTCAACTCGAATTCCTTCTTTGTGACCTTCCTGTCAAAAGCCTACTTGACCTTCTACTGATGACTATGAGCCATGTCCATCACCTATTCCATGATCTGTTGCACTTCCACTATTTGATAAATCCTTCTGACCATATGGTCAGGCTCTCCTTCAAGATCCTGGAATAATTTTTCTACTGGTAACGCGAGTTGAGTGGGAAAAATGGCCTCCGTCCCATAAACCAATTGAAAAGGTGAGGTGCCCAGGGACCTTTTCGTTGTCACTTGATCGACCCATAGAGAAAATTTGAGCTTTGAATCCCAGGCCCTCTTATTGTCTTCCAACAATATTTTGATGAGATTGATTAGGCTTTTATTGGAAGATTCTACCAGTCCATTTCCTTGAGGATAATAGGGGGTGGAGTGAATCAGAGAAATTTTGAATTGTTCATAGAACTTAATCAGAGGCTCAGACTTGAAAGAAGCAGCATTATCAGTAACAATTCTACTGGGACAGCGAAATCTGGCTATGATATCCTCCAGTGAGCTGATAACAACCTTGTGAGAAACAATCTTGCTAGGGGCTGCTTCTATCCACTTAGTGAAATAGTCTGTTGCAGTCAAGATCCATCTGTGTTGGCCACTTCAAGGAGGGTGAATCTCCCCAATGAAATCCAACCCCCACTGTTGAAAAGGTGTTGAATCTACCACAAGCTTTAATGGCAGTGAGTTGAGTTGTTGCTTTCCTAATAACCTTTGGCATTTGATACAAGCTCTAACTTCTTTGCAGACATCAATGAACAAGGTGGGATAGTAGTACCTAGCCCTAAGAATTTTGTGAGCCGTGGTCTTCCAAAAATGATTTCCTCCACAGAAGCCTCCATGGAACTCAAACATAACCTTTTGGGCTTCCTATGGACTCAAACACCTCAGCAACACCCCTAGGGGGTCTCTCTAGTACAATACTTGGTCAATGAGGAAATACCTTATCATCTTGAGATTTAATGCTCTTGCCTTACATTTACCCATTCCATCAAGAGGCTTTAGTTCTTGCAGAAAGTACAAAATGTCTCGACACGAGGTGCATTCTGCTAGTGATGAGCCGTCATGAGAGATTTTTCTAGATGACTCAGCTAGTTGATTTTCTGAGCAAGTATTTATAAAGCTAACCCCCAAGTCCCTGCAATTGGATTCAACCAACATATTGGCTAAACTCTTCCCTTTAACCATCTTGGTGGGATTTATCTCTAGGTTAAACTCCAAAATCTTGGTGATCCATTTACCTCTTCTTCCATCTACATCAGGTTGTATAAGGATATTTTTCACAGATGTTGAAGGCACGTATGCAGTCACCTTTGAGTGCAAGACATAGAATCTGAAAGATTTGAGAGATTTCACTAAGGCATAAGATTTCTTCTCAATGATTTCATATTTGATCTCTGCATCTCTTAATGCCTTGTTGAAGAAAGAAATGGGTTGCTCTCGACCTTTCTCATTTTTCTGCAACAAGACCACTGCTACTGTGTCAAAAGAAGCGAACGAAAAAATTAGAAAATCTTTGGAATAGTTAGGACTGATCAATACAGGTGCCTCAGTCAATGCTCTTTTTATTTGGATGAAAGATTCCCTTGGCTCAGCAGTCCATTTTACTTCATTTCCTTTTCTGAGCATGGTTGTGATGTGTTTCACTAACTCAGCAAAATTTGAGATGAATCTCCTCAAAAAATTAATCTTCCCCAAAAAGGCCTAAACTTCCTGTCTAGATCTGGGAAGTGACTGGGTCTGAATTGCCTCTACCCTATTGGGATCAATCCTCACTCCCTCTGCTAATACTATATGTCCTAACAACTTCCCCTCCTTCATAGAAAAAACAGACTTCTTGGGATTTAAAGAAAGGCCAAACTTTCGGCATTTCAGGAAAACCTTCCTTAGGTGACAACAGTGCTCCATATTAGACCTGGAGAAGACTGTGATGTCGTCTAGATAGATCACCACAAACTGATATTTCTCTCCTATGAAGGCAATATCCATAGCTCGTTGAAAAGTTTCTCATGTGTTCATTAGTCCAAATGGCATCTTGGAATACATGAATGTCCCCCAGGGAGTGGTGAAGGACGTCTTCTCTCTGTCCTCAAGCATGACTGATATCTGATTGTACCTAGAGAATCCATCAACTATGGATATCTTGGATGCACCAGTTACCTTCTGCAATATGTGTTCCATTTTAGGCAAGGGATAGTTGTCTTTCTTTGAGCTCCTGTCGAGGTGTCTGAAGTCAACATAGAGCCTGATTTCCCCACTTTTCTTCCTTACTGGGACCAAATTGGCCACCCACTCAGAATATCTCAAGGGAACAATGATTTTTGCATCTAACAGTTTCCTTACTTCTTTCTCCATGATAGGAAACAACATGGGATTTATCTGTCTTAACTTCTACCTAAATGGTTTAGCCTCCTCCTTCAGTGGGATCTTGTGTTCAATGATAGACGTGCAATATGTCTTGAGGTCTTCATAAGTCCATGTGAACACATCAGAAAATTCTCTTAATAGCTCAATATATTCAGATCTCTATTCTTTGGTCAAGATTCTTGGCAATCTGACAAATTTAGGCTCCTCCTATGTGCCAATGTTGCACTCAACTGAATCAACATCTTCATTCAAAACTTCACCCTTTACTACCACATCATTACCATCGAACAATCTTTATAAAGGGACTAGTCCCTTCGGAATGTGATTACTAGGCAGCTGAATAATCTAGTGAATAGCAATTTTATTTAAAAATACCTCAGGGCAGAGGTGATCATCAAGGTCGGGGTCTTGATCAATGTGCAATGCAGAAAATTCGTCGACAACCTGCAGAAAATTCTTGATTTCCAGATCGTCTTTGAATACATTCCAATGTCTGACATTGTCTGGTACAGATGGCCTATATTTTATCTCAACATCATATTTGCTCTTAGGCGGTAGCGGGATCCTGAATAGACTCGCCGAAACGGCTAAGGAATCGGCCAAAGCATTTTTCTCCCTTGGAATGAAAGAGATGTTGAAATCTGAGAAGAAATTGTCAATCAAGTCCCATACCTCATTTCAATAACTCCTGAGCCGAGGATGCTTGGCCCGATAAGCATTTATTACTTGCTGAATAATCACCTCTGCATCTCCGAACACTGCTATCTCCTCTATCCCCATCTCCTTTGCAGCCCTTAAACCCATGATCTAAAATTGAAGAAGACTTGAAAAACTTGGATAATTATTGCAAGTGAAATGTTATGTGTTTAAAGCAACATGATCAATTTGCAACACATAAATTAAGGATTACTTATGCAAAATACACATAGACAGCAGCATAAACATTGAACAT
>JZKD02S1917346.1:892075-913864 GCA_000966675.3 Picea glauca
ACTGAGCTTCCACAGAGTGGGAAAGGAATTAGGGGCTGGAAGGTGGGAAGAGGGGCTAAGTGTTTCTCCTAAAGGCTAAGACTAGGGGCTTAATCCTTGGGAATAATATTTTATTATTATTCCAAAAATCCACTTGAATTATGTGAATGTGACGTTTTATCCTAAGTTCTTGGGGAAGGACGAGGGACTGCCAAATGGGAAGGAATGCATGATGAATGGAACACATGTAGTTCCATGGGTGACAAGCGTCAACTTTGGTGCATGCGAATAAAATGACCAAGATGAGCGTGAGAGCGGTTCCTCGCCCATTCCACCTGACTGCCTGAGCGTGTACAGAGATCTGAGCAGTACAATCGACCCGAGCTCTGCAGAGAACCCTCATACTTCCCCGAAAGCTGAGAAGCCTGTGTTCATTTCTGAAAGGTTGTTTTCACCCTCTCCATTCTGAGCCATGGAACCTGTGTCATTCCCTACATGGATTGTTTGTCACACGTCCCCGAGAACCAAAACTGTGAGACCTTGTGCCATTGCTAAGCCTATTTGGGAAGCCCTTGTTTGTTTTTTTGGTTGGCAGATGTGGCCACACAGAGTTGGGTTGCACGTGGCTTGCTGGCCAATGCAAGTTGTGATTGAGCCTATGTATGACCTCTCTCAAGGTGAGGGAGGTGACTGTTGTTGTAAGAGGTAGGTTTTCAGGCCTGTGAGCAATTCTCTCTAGGTGAGAGAGTTTGTTGGGAAGTGGTTTCTTCCAGAGAGTGTCCAGCACCAGTTTTGGGCTCTGAGACTTCTTGATCTGGCCTGTGGCCAAGACCCAGAGAGGGAGGTTAGCATCGATGGACTATGCTTGTGAAGGTGTATACTCTCGGGTGGAACAGGCATGTGGGGAATGAGAGTCTGGTAGTAGTGGGCATAAGATGTCATCTTGGGAAGAATCCTTCCGGTTTTTCAGTGTTGTTTTCCCTGTAACCTCAGCCTAGCCTAGGATTCCTTTCCTTGGGGTGGAGCTTAGTCCCATCTTGGGGGTGACCCACTGCTGAGCTGATGAGCAGTGCGGTCTAAGGCTAGGAGGTTCATGGAAGGCCTGCACGTGGTTGGTGGAATCTACCATTGTTTCAAAGATAAGTATCGGATGATGTTTATTCATGTATTCCGCTGTGTATATCAATTTAATGTTAATACTATTGATTGTTGATTATAGCAGTAAATCTTATGTTTACTCTGATTTTAATTGAATTTCTTGATTAAATGCATGTTATTACTATAAATATGGTATGAGCTATGTACAAAGTGGTGTTATAGTTTTATTGAAGAGTGATTAAGCCTTGGAAATAGTAAAAGCTACATCACAAATTGGTATCAGAGCCAAGGTTTCGACACTGAGTCTAGATGGGCCAATTGAGTGGTCTTTGGACCGAGGGTGTGAGGATAAATTGTGTCTAGAGGACCAATTTCGAACCCTAGTAAGATCAGGAGGTATAGCGGTGTGCGAAACCATAGCCAGTGTGGTCTATGGCCACGGGGAGAGAGGAATCCACACGAACAGTGTTGGAGCCTTAGGATCTGTTCGAGAGGGAAGGTGAACCCTCGTGACCGTTGGATCTGGAAATTGTGCACAGGGATTAAAATCCCTTTTGAATTACATGGGAGCATGGGAATCGCAATACACGAAATCCCAAAATCATGAGGACCATCTATCGGAGGGACACATGGCTATCGATCAATATTTCGGCATCCACGAAACCAAAAGGCAAGATCACTCGTTGTCACAAGTCGAAAAACCCTGGTTATCGAAAACCCGAAGTCCTGAAATATTCGAAGATGGAAGAACAGACCTGAAATCCTGAAATGATCTACACAATAGATTGTAGGAGAGAAAGATTTGACCATTGGATTTCATTTGGAATGGATGTGGACACATGGGTGTGTACCACGTGCCAGTGGGTCGAGAAGAGAGGCGAGAGTGGTGGGACCTGATGATGTCACCAAAGTGATGTGTACCCTCCTGAACGTGCCACGCACCATCGTGGATAAGGGTGACAGTTGTGCTATGGGCTCGAAGAATAAAGTAAATCAGAATTTCAAAATTCAGGGATTGAAATGATGAGAGACTTGGAGTCACTACATTGCAAACTCCCGATCACCAAAAACCCGAAACTTTGAAATCCCGAAATGCCAAAAGGATCTGTGCCATAGATCTGAGAAAGATATGACTTTTGGATTTCATTTGGAATGGACGTGGACACATGGGTGTGTACCACATGCCAGTGGGTCAAGAAGAGAAGCGAGAGTGGTGGGACCCAATGATGTCACCAAAGTGATGTGGACCCTCCTGAACGTGCCACGCACCACCATGGATAAGGGAGACAGCTGTGCTGTGGGACCGGAGAATAAAGTAAATCAAAATTTTAGAATTCAGGAGTTGGAGTGACCAAGGGTTTGGAGTCACTGCATCGTGAACTCCTGGGTACCGAAGACCCGAAACCCAAAGTCCCAAAGTCCTGAAATTTTTGAAGATAAAAGAACCATCAAGGATTTGTCTATTGGATCCTCGTGGACCAAGACCCTAAAACCTGAAAAAGAATATGAGAGTCTCATAGATCGAGACCCTGAGACTAGAAGTCCTGAAAGCAAGTGTGTGATCCTCATACACAAAAACCTCGAAGTCCCGAAGTCCCAAAATTTGTAGAGCCGATAGAGCTCAGAAAACTTTGTGAAGTCAAAACGTTTTCTCACTTGCATTGGTTTATGATTATTGTGATTTTATTAAGGGTTTAAGTCCTGACAAACTTTGGTTGACTACACGTTGTGTGTGCAGATTTCAACGGGTGTCAGGACACCAACCAAAAATTGATGCCAAGTATGGAATTGGAAGAGGTGCAGATTGCCTCTGAAACAGAAGATGAACGGGAAGGAAAGGATGTCAATGTGGAAGTGGAAGGATCAAACTCCAATGGGAATGGAAAAGAGAAGGATAAGGAAGGACACATAATGAAAATCATCGAAGGATTGCAAAGATATGCCCAGGCTCGCTGAGCTGATAGTTGAAAGATCATGAAAGTTAGGGATCGGCAGGGTGAATTCAACTTAAAATTGTTGAAGAGCCTGGAAAGAATAGAGATGAAACTCGAAAAGTGAAGAGACTCAAGTAAGACAGAGGGTCGTATAACCCCTGAGAGAAGAAGGATATCAAGAAGCGTCAGGACTCCCGAGAGGAGAAGGAGGTCAAGGAGTGGTAGTAGACATCTTAGTCACTCCCAAAGACATTCCAGTGGGGGGACACGTAGCAGTTCAAGCTCGTCTCCTACCAGAAAACACCGGAAATATGGAAGGGAGGAATTGAAAGGGGAAATCAACAAGATTAAACCACCTACATTTGATGGTGAACACGAGAAGGAGGAATATGCCCAGACATGGTTTCTTGGCATGAGGAAATATTTCCAGCTACAGAATTATTCTGCCCATGCAGAAGGAAGAATTGCAATGTATCAACTGAAAGGAAAAGCATCCATGTGGTGGGATCAGTTTGTGCAGGTGCAGCACATCAGAGAGAAAGAAGTCACTTGGAAGGAATTTAAGAGGTATTTAGAGAAGAAATACCTGAATGAAATATACTATGACATAAAGATGAAGGAGTTCTTCGAACTTAAGCTAGGAAACATGACTATTGATGAGTATGAACAAATTTTTTTGGAACTACTGAAGTATGTTCCATTCATCAAAGATGAGGCTATCAAGATTCATAGATATCTGAGTGGACTGCCACCTTCCATGGGTGACAAGATTTAGTATGATGATCCTAAGACCATGGAAGAAACCATAAGAAGGGAGAAATTCTTGTATGAGCATCAAGGAGAAAGGCCTATCCTTTGGAAGGCTTGGAATGATCAAAGGAAGTTTAAGAAGGAACAGAGGCAGAAGGGAAACAAGCCTTCCTTTTTCAAAAACAGTCTTCAAGGACAACCATCATTTAGAGAGCTGAGAATGATTGAAGAGGGAGCACAAAGGCAGAGACAAATGCCCATTCAGTGTTGGAGCTATCAAGGAAACCACAAGTACAGGGATTGTCCCCATAAAAATGGCAAAGCCAGAGTTGTCCATACAGTTCAACAAGATGAAACAATGGAGGACATGGGTAGCAGAATGTTGAGGATCTATGCAGCCCTGGACAACAAGCAGACAGAATTTCAATTGCACATGATTGAAGTGGAAGGTATGATTAACAACCGACCACTCATTATTTTAATTGATTCAGGGGCTAGCCATAGTTATGTAGATCCTAGGGTGGTGGAAAGTTTGCGTTTAATAGGAAGAAAACATGAAAAGTCTTTGCTAGTGTAGTTAGCCACAGGAACCAAAAGGAAGGTCACTGAATTGGTTAAGTCCTTTTTCAGTGGACATGAAAGGAGTAAGCACTAAGGCTGAATTGAATATTTTGTCTTTAGGCTCTTACGACTTCTTAATTGGGATGGACTGGTTGGACCAGCACCATTCCCTTCTAGACTTCCGTAACAAGAGGTTTACATGCTTGGATGAAGAGGGAAATTAGGTAATAGTCCAAGGAATTCTCAGAGTCGTGGCTGTTAGAGAAATTTCAGCCATGCAGCTGAAGAAATGTTACAGGAAAGGCTATCAGTTATTTGCAGCCTGTGTGGGAGAAGCATCCAGTGATGCAGTCTCAAAGCTGGAAGACCATGAGGTACTCATAGAGTTCAAGGATGTATTTTAAGAGGTACCTGGACTACCTCCGAAGAGGAACATCGATTTTTCTATAAATCGGATGCTAGGAGCAGCTCCAGTTTCGAAAGCACCATATAGAATGAGTACGCCAGAGCTGAAAGAGTTGCAATTGTAGCTCGAAGAGCTACTAAAGAAGGGATACATTCACCCCAGTATGTCACCTTAGTGAGCCCCTGTCCTATTCATGAAGAAGAAAGATGGGACGTTGAGGTTGTGCATTGATTTCTGACAGTTGAATAAGCTAACTGTCAAGAACAAGTATCCTTTGCCAAGGATCGATGATCTTTTTGATCAGTTGAAGGATGCGAAAATATTTTCAAAAATAGATCTTCGATTAGGATATCACCAAATGAGAATAAAGGAGGAGGACATCAACAAGACCACCTTTAGAACAAGGTACGGTCATTATGAATTCATAGTGGTGCCATTTGGACTGTCAAATGCACCTGCTATTTTCATGTGCTTAATGAATGGTGTGTTCAGGGACTATTTGGACAAGTTTGTCATAGTCTTCCTGGACGATATCTTGGTGTATTCCAAGTCAGAGGAAGAGCATGAGAAACACCTAAGAATGGTGTTGCAAGTGTTGAGAGAACACCAGCTGTATGCCAAGCTGAGAAAGTGCTCATTTTATCAAAGGCAGATTCATTACTTGGGACACATTATATCGAAAGAAGGGATCGTTGTGGATCCTAAAAAGGTGGAGGCCATCCGAGAGTGGTCAGCACCAAGGAATGTGGCAGAAGTTAGATATTTTATGGTTCTAGCAGGCTACTATAGAAGATTTATAGTTGGATTCTCAAAGATAGCTCACCCTATCACTTCCTTGCAAAGGAAGGAGAAGAAGTTTCAGTGGACGGAAGAGTGTGAAAATAGTTTCCAGTGATTGAAGCAATTGTTAACCAGTGCTCCAATCCTGAAGATTGCAGATCCAAATATGGATTTCATGGTGTGCACAGATGCATGTAAGGAGGGGTTGGGAGGAGTTCTCAGCCAAGAGGGATTTGTAATCTGTTATGAATCCCGAAAGTTGAAAGAGCATGAAAGAAATTATGCCACTCATGATTTAGAGCTGGCAGCAATCGTCCACGCATTGAGGAAATGGAGACATTACCTCATGGGAAGGAGATTCGAATTGAGAACAAACCACAACGGTCTAAAGTATTTATTTGATCAACCAACTTTAAATGCCAGGCAAATCAGAGGGATGGATTTTCTCCGTGAATATGACTTTGATATTAAGCATATCAAAGGGAAAGAAAATAAGGTGCCTGATGCACTCAGCAGAAAAGTGCACGAATTACATGCTACAACCATTAGCATGTATAGGCCTGAGATTAAGGACAGAGTTTTGGAAGCTGCAAATGTTGATTTGCAGTACAGAGGTCTAGTAGCAAAGCTACAGCTGCATGAGAGACCACAGACCAAGAAAGTTACACCTTGGGAACTGATGGCTTACTTCTGTATAAAAACAGAGTGTATGTACCCAATGTCCGAGATTTGAAGCTGGCAATTCTGAAAGAAATGCATAATGTGGCTTTATGTTGGGCATCCCAGATACCAGAAAACTGTCGCAACAGTCAAAAGCCATTACTTTTGGCTGGGTCTGAAGAAGGAAATCACTGAATACATCGCCAGATGTATGGAGTGCCAGAAGGTTAAGGCTGAGCATAGGCACCCAACAGGGTTGCTGCAGCCTTTACCCATTCTTGACTGGAAATGGGACATGGTAACAATGGATTTTATCACCGGACTACCCAAAACAAGCAAGCAACATGATTCAATCATGGTGGTGGTGGACAAGCTTACAAAAGCTGCCCATTTTATTCCACTAAAAACCACACATAGAGCAGTTGATGTTGCTGATATCTTTTTAAAAGAAGTTGCACGCTTGCATGGAATTCCTAAGACAATTGTGTCCGATAGGGACCCAAAATTCACCTCGAATTTTTGGAAGGGACTGTTTAAGGGATTCAGAATGAATCTGAACTTTAGTATAGCATATCATCTCGAGTCTGATGGATAGACAGAATGAGTGAACAGAGTAATAGAAGACATACTGAGAATGTATGTGATGGATAAACCATCAAGGTGGGAAGACTACCTACATTTGGTAGAATTTGCCTACAATAATGGGTATCATGCATCGTTGAAGATGAACCCATTCAAAGCACTTTATGAAAGAAAGTGCAACACTCTAGTGAGCTAGGATAATCCAGCTGACAGAGCAGTAGTTGGGCCTGAACTGCTCAAAGAGATGGAAGACCAAATGATAAGAATTAAACAGAATCTAAAAGCTGCCCAGGACAGGTAGAAAAGTTACGCTGATAGTAACAGAACCCATAGAAAATTCAAAGTGGGTGATCATGTTTTCCTGAAAGTGAAAACTAACAGGAGTTCCCTGAAGCTAGGATGTTGCGCCAAGTTGGCAGCAAGATTTTGTGGGCCATTTGAGATCCTAGAAAGGATTGGGCTAGTTGCATACATGCTTGCATTACCTGCATCTATGACTGTACATAATGTGTTTCATGTTTCACTACTTAAGAGATATATACCTGATGCTAATCATGTTATCGATTGGAATGTGATTCAGGTGGAACTAGAAGGTGTCCTACAAGTGCATCCTATGCGCATATTGGACAGAAAAAGAAAACAACTCCGGAATCGAGCCATAGAGCTTGTAAAGGTCCAGTGGACCTGGTACGGTCCTGAGGACGCGACATGGGAGCATGAAGATGTTATGCAGACAGAGTACCCACATTTTTTTGAAAATTTTGAAAAGCTTGCAGAAACAGTGTAAAGTTGCACTCAGGACAGTGCAAAAATAAGGGGAGGGGAATTATAGTGTCCCCAAGACCAAGTCTTTGTAAATATGGTTTATGAAATGAATTGTAAATATGTGTTGTAGGCTGGTGAGCCAAGTTTGTGTAAGCATGTCGGCTTATGTGATTGTTAGGCCAGAGAGCCTAACGGTTGTAGGCCAAGGGCCTGATTTTGTATCTATATGTATGTAGCACATTAATAAAATATAGACACCACCACGTGTAGACCGACCACGATGAATGAGTGATGGGGGACTGAGCTTCCATAAAGTGGGCAAGGAATTAGGGGCTGGAAGGTGGGAAGAGGGGCTAAGTGTTGAGCCTAGGGGCTTAAGTCCTTGGGAATAATATTTTATTATTATTCCAAAAAGCCACATGAATTATGTGAATGTGACGTTTTATCCTAAGTTCTTGGGGAAGTACGAGGGACTTCCAAATGGGAAGGAATGCATGTTGAATAGAATGCATGCAGTTCCATGGGTGACAAGAGTCAACCCTAGTGCACATGAATAAAATGGCCAAGATGAGTGTGAGAGGGGTTCCTCACCCATTCCACCCGACTACCTGAGCGTGTACAGAGCTCCAAGTAGTACAACCGACCCGAGCTCTACAGAGAACCCTTGTACTTCCCTGAAATCCGATAAGCCTATGTTCATTTATCAAAGTTTGTTTTCCCCCTCTCCATTCTGATCCGTGGAACCTATGTCATTCCCTACATGGATTTTTTGTCACACCTCCCCGAGAACCAACACTCTGAGACCTTGCACCATTGCTAAGCCTGTTTGGGAAGCCCGTGTTTGTTTTTTTGGTTGGAAGATGTGGCCACGCAGAGCTAGATTGAGCATGCCTTGCTGGCCATTGCAAGTTGTGATTGAGCCTATGTATGACCTCTCTCCAGGTGAGGGAGGTGACTGTTGTTGTAAGAGGCAGGTTGTCAAGCCTATGAGAAATTCTCTCCAGGTAAGAGAGTTTTCTAGGAAGTGGTTTCTTCCGGAGAGTGTCCAGCACCAGCTTCGGGCTCTGAGACTTCCTGATCCGGACTGTGGCCGAGACCCAGAGAGGGAGGTTAGCACCAATGGACTGTGCTTGTGAAGGTGTATACTCCTGGGCAGAACAGGCATGTGGGGAATGACATTCTGGTAGTAGTGGGCATAAGATGGCATCTTGGGAAGAATCCTTCCAATTTTTCTGTGTTGTTTTCCCTATAACCTCAGCCTAGCCTAGGATTCCTTGCCTTGGGGTGGAGCTT
Source organism: Picea glauca (assembly GCA_000966675.3). Lineage (NCBI taxonomy): Eukaryota > Viridiplantae > Streptophyta > Pinopsida > Pinales > Pinaceae > Picea > Picea glauca. Next base: position 900,884 of record JZKD02S1917346.1, read on the forward strand.
AGTCCCAGCTCGGGGGTGACCCACTACTAAGCTGATGAGAAGTGCAGTCTAAGGCTGGGAGGTTCGTGGAAGGCCTGCACGTGGTTGGTGGAATCTACCACTGTTTCAAAGATAAGTATCAGATGATGTTTATTCATGTATTCCGCTATGTATATCAATTTAATGTTAATACTATTGATTGTTGATTATAGCAGTAAATCTTATGTTTACTCTGAGTTTAATTGAATTTATAGATTAAATGCATGTTATTACTATAAATCCAGTATGAGCTATGTACAAAGTGGTGTTATAGTTTTATTTAAGAGTGATTAAGCCTTGGCAATAGTAAAAGGTGTGTCACAAATCCTCAAGCGGTGAAGTGTCTGGCAATAACTGTACTGCCAACGTAAGAGATGGGATCTATCACTCTATAGGAAAGACTTCTTCCAGCTTGTAAATGAGTTGAAAAGGTGAAAAACCAGTGGAAGTCTTTACAGACGTTCGGTATGCCCATAATTCTGAGTATAACATGAAATTCCAATTTGACTTGGACGAATTGATCGTTCGTTGTAGAATGGTATTGAGAGACTTATTCATAGCTTCCACCTGAACATTCACTTGTGGGTAGTAAGGTGATGAATTATATTGCCTCAACCCAAGCTTTGACGTTAACTCAGACATCATTTTGTTCTAAAAGTGACAGCCATGGTCAGTGACAATATCCTTCAGGATGCCAAACCTTGCTATTATCTGATTAAATAGAAAGAGAGTTATTGTCTCTCCATCATTATTGAATGTCGGCATAGCTTCGATCGACTTTGTGAAGTAGTCTACTACTACGATGATATAAAGGTGCCCCCTAGATGAACGGGGGTGGCATGTAGTATAATCAATCCCCCACTTAGTGAAGGGGCTGACAGTAATGACGGGAAACATGGGAGCGGGGTGTGCCCTCATCTTTCGAGAGAATATTTGACACGGGTGGCACTTCTTGATCAATTCAACGCAATCCTTGATTAATGTCAGCCAAAAGTAACTTGCTCGTAGAATATTTTGGGTTGTTTCCAACCCAGAAAAATGACTGCCACATTCTCCAGTGTGGCAGTCGTTAAGAACGAGTTCCTCTTCTTCATGAGTGAAACACCGATGAAGGATGCAATCTACACCTCGACGATACAAAGTGTCCTCGAGTATGAGATATTTTTTTGCCTGATGGCGTATACGTCAATGTTCATCGTGAGAAGCAAAGGCAGAGCACTTCAAAGTCTAGAGATAGACCAATATATCTCCATACTAGGGGTCTGAAGATGAAATCAGAAAAAAATCTCCTTTAATCAATGATTCTTCGGGGCGTAACATCACCTGACTCGACTGGAAATTCCGAGATAAGTTCCCCAAAGACTAGGGACTTTTTAGATTTTGCGGAAACAAAATCCAAGTCAAATTATTGGAGGATAACAATGCATCTACTAATATTTTTGTCGATTATATGTCGTGTCAACACGTATTGGAATGGATTCACAGTGAAAATGACAATGGTCTTGCGAAACAAGATATAATGACGGAACCGTTGGACAACATGTACTGCTACGAATGCAATCTTCTCAATGTGGGAGCAGTTGAGTTCTATTCCAAACAGGCCTTGGCTCAAATAATAAATCACATATTCTTCAAGTATATCGTTGTCTTGAACCAAGACCATACCGATGGTCGACTCTGCTGTGACCAAGTACAATAATAAATCTTTATTATATTTGGGTGGTCGAAGTAGAGGGGCAGATGTGAGGGAACGTTTCAATGCTTCGAAAGAGTGCTGAGAGGCTTTGTCCCAATGCAAAGGGACTCCCTTCTTTAGTAAATGCATAAACCCTTTAGTTATTTCGGCATAGCTTGTGATAAAACGCCAAAGAAAATTGGCTTTTCCCCGTAGACTCTGAAGCTGAGGGACTATGCATGGGGGAGGAAATTGAACTATCACCTCAACCTTTAGAGGATCGACCATGATCCCTATTGTCGAAAATATGAAACCTTAAATACAACCCGTCATGCAAAAAATGCATTTGTTAGGATTCAAGTGAATCCGATAGTAGAAACATTGCTCAAAGATAAGTCAAAGGTGTGTGGGATGATCAACTCTCTTATGAGATCGTGATGCTAAATCATCAAGATAAGACTCGACTATGTGTTTGAGATCATGGAAAGCAAAAGACATGGCCCATTGAAAGGTGGCTCCAACATTCTTTAGGCTAAAAGGCATCTTCCGATAAAAAAATGTACCCCATGGATAGATAAAAATTGTTTTATGCTAGTCTTTAGGCTTAATCTGTATCTGATTGTATCCCAAAAAATTATCCATGAAATAAAAGACCTCACAACCTGCGCATTCATCAACAATCTGGTCAATGAATGGGGTGAGGAAATTATCCTTTGGATAGGCCTTGTTCAAATCATGGAAGTTCGTACATACATGAATTGTACCATGTTTTTTGTTGACCGGAATGGGATTTGACACCCATTGCATCAACTGAACGGGGTATATGAAACCAACTTTGAGCAATTTCTCTACTTCAGCCTTAATAGTTGCTTCTTTCCGAGGATTAATCAGACGAAACTTCTACCAGACTGGCTTGGCATCAGGATAAGTTGTTATTTCATGTTCGATGATTCTTAGATCTATGCCTGGAATTTCCTCGTAAGACCAGTCAAAAATGCCACGAAATTATTTAAATAAATTAGTGTAGATTTGAATCTCATAGGGGGAGCAGTCCACTTCAACGGAGACATTCTCCATGACACCAGGGATTCTGGAGATGTTAATAGGTATCGTTTTAGAGATGGTTACCATATTACCCTTGGCATAAACTACGTGCATAGCCAGAGGATTAATAGGACAAGACCTATCTCCAATCATAGTCAACACAAATTCTCTTGCCTCTATTCTTTCTAACTCTGAGAGAAAATAAGATCTATGATGGAGATCATCCCAGGGTCTGTCTGGACCAGTCAATGCCTCTATAATTGCATCGTTAGAGGGCAAGACCAAGTCTAAGATATCCGTAGTAGCGGGGGAACCTTGAGCCCAAACAGGTTCTAGAACTGGATCTAACTCCTGTGCGGAAGTTGGATCGGGGTCGACCGAAGCTTGTTGGACAATAGAGTATGCAACTTTTTTCAAGGACAAGGGCATGGCCATGCTGTGGTACCCTGTCCCTTCCATCATGGCCAATGGGGAAGGAAGAGTCCACATATCATTAAATTAATTCATGTGGAACAATGATACTTGAAAGATTTAAGCCTTAGTGTTGCGTCTCTTTTGTCACTTGAGTGAGAAAATTAGAGATTCTTACAAGCCCAATTGGGTTAGCTAGAAAAGACAGCAGTAAAGGAAAGGGTTAGAAATATAAATCATGCAAGATAAACAAAAAACTAAACTAATAACTATAAAAGAAATTAAACTAGAGTGCATAAGATCATTAGAACAAGAATTAAACAAGACTCATGCCACCAATGGAAAGGAGTATATTAGTGGAAATAAAACACCAAAGAGAAAGGGATACTTTGGGTCCTCTCTTCCTCCAAGGGAGGGCTCTTGAACCCCCAAGATTGAGCTCTTCTTACAACTTGAAAACTTGAAAGAAATGGTGAAATAAGCCCAAGATAATTCACTCAAAAGGTGATGTGAATAGCTCAAATGGAATGGTGCTAGTATGCTCTTGATGAGAAAAGAGGATTCCCCAAGAGAATAGGAGTAGCATAACCTTACAAATGAATTCCCTGAAAAGGTAGTGCACCCATGGCCTCTTTATATAGAATAACATTGAGGCACTATTCAACCAGCTTTTAGTGTGAACAAGGGGCCATTTAGGGCACCCTTAGGTCTTTTACCAGCCACCCAGCCAGATTCAGTTGAGATTTGGATGTCAAATCAACCTGGAAGATGAACCAGAAGTGGGTGGGAGGTCAACCAACATCATAAATGCACCGGTTTGAGGTGTGTGTGGATTTTAGCGTCCACAGTCATGCATCGTGTGCATGTGCACTTTTCCTGTGTTTCTTGATGGCACATGTGTGCGCGCTCCCTATATAGTCATAGCGCATCCTAATTTTATAACTGGTTTGTGTAGTTTTGGACCTTTTGGAAATGCATTTTTGGTAATTTTGGTCCATGGGTGAACTAATAGTTGTTTGGAGATGTTGGATTCCTGTAACCATGTGTGGACGAGATTTCAGTGATAATAGATGCCCCCTGATGGATGAGGTTAGGAGCATATGTATAGCCGAAATTCATCAATGTTTCTTCTACTGAGAGTACCATTGTAAAAAAGAGTGAGAATGAGAGTATCAAGAGCGACCCATTGGAGGGAGAGGGGAACCTGTAGGACCCAAACCTTTCACAAGGTGTAAGAAAAATAAAACTATGTACAAATGAGGCGGGCATGCCCCATGCTCGTGTCATATAGCTCAAAAAAGGTGTAATACAGTAACTGAAGCTGTGTGTTGGTGAAGATGATTGCAGCGCCCTCGGGGGTGGTTGGATAATAGCAGAGGACAATTTAGATGGGGAACAAACTCTTAAAAAGAGGCGATGCCATCTATAAGAAGTGTCAATGATTCGCAGGCATTGATGGCCTAACAATGTTTTGAGGTCTTCAGAAAATATAAAAACAACTGCAATAGTCGCAAAGTAAGACCCACCGTAACATGATAAAGTATTGAAGTCGAATGTCATGGGGGTCATTGGCAGTAGAGAGTAATGATGGTTCTCTCTGTGTCGTGCGAGACTCCTCATTATGAAGGTAATGAGAGTCAAGATACTGTCGCCCGTCTGGAAACTATGTTGATGTCGACAAAAAAGGAGACGCAACTCTAAGAAGTGGAGGGCTTCATGAAATCCACTGGAGAAGATCATGAACTGATGAGTAACATGGATGACGTCAGGAAGTGGTGAGACGCGAGACTGCCCTTGGTTGGGGATAAAGGGGGGGTGGCTACAACCGTGAAACTGGACCTAGCATCAGGGGGATGACTAGGCGGGGGTTATATGGTGCTAGAGGTGTGACAAAGTGGACAAAATCAGAGATCAAGGGTACAAAGATAGTGAGATACTCAAGGTTTATGGAAGATGTCAACGGGAGTAGAAGATAATGGATGCCCCAACCAAGAGCGACATGGGTTGTGTTTGCCAAAAGAAGAAGGTCGCCAAAGGTAACGACAAAAAGCTATGTAAATGCTAGAAACAAAGGCTTTGTACAATTTCCAAATAAATAAATAATGGGGGATGAGTGGACAAATACAAAAATGGGTGCCCCAGTGCAATATGGCTTGGCCTATGAGGGCACAAGTTGCTTAGGGAACTGATGGAGGGTGGGGGCCCCATGGGTGGGTCTCTATATGAGGTAAATGAATGAAGGGGAATTCGTAGATGGGAAAACTGATGTTGGATGAGATGAGGGGATAATGATACTGTGGGGGTGAAGTCTAATGAGAATTGTGAAAAGATATCCTGGGAGTCTTTGGGAAGGATAGCAATGTGAGGAGAAGGAGTATGTGGTTGATTATCAAACATGTTTAAGACTAGTGTGACTCCCATCCCTAGGGGGTGAAAGCAACATGAGTGTCAAAGTGTCAAGGGAAACTTAGAATGGGACAACTCATGTGGGGAAGATTGCTACCGGGTGACAGTACTGAAAATGCAGCAGAGGTGAGAGTACTGCAGAGCCGGATGGGGGTATCCTATAGGAAAATGTCGGAGGGTGTAACTGGAAGATGCAGTTGATATTTAAAGGGAATGACTACATGCTAGTGTCGAGCATATACCTAAAGGGAATGCATGGATTTGTCAGGGCCAAGTACCTGCACACTTTAAAACCAAATACCCAACGTGAACAATATATGAAGATAACGAACATATAACAATTATTTGATAATATTGAACATGAGCATGCGTACCTGAATGGGGTATGCGAAAATGGCTCCTCGGGGGTCGGGGATGGATGGTGACCTGAGAAGTATCACTGTGTAGGCAGTAGGATCCTGATCCCTAGAGCAGTTGTAGCCGGAGCTGTGATGACTGGGCAGTTGCCCCCAGGACCTGAGGGACCTATAACTGGTGGGGTACCTCCGCTAGAGGGAGGACCCGGTGCTGGAGCACTAGAGGTGCCCTGACGGCCACTAGATATGTATTTTTCTGTTCTATATAGGCTGGTGAGCCCATTTTGTATAGTTGTGACATCCAATTTTGTACTAATCAGCTGGGTGAATTTGGATTTGGTTGTAGCCATAGAAACCATCCATGAAAGACAACGCCTCGCGATTGGTGCAATCATCAATAATTTGGTTGATAAAGGGTGTGGGAAAGTTGTCTTTGGAAAAGGCGTGATTGAGGTCGCGAAAATCTGTACAGACATGAATAGTGCCCTATCTTTTGTTAATAGGGACGAGGTTGGAGACCCAAGATGTATAGGCGATGGGGTAAATGAAGCTAGCGGCGCGTAATTTATCAATCTCAGCCTTAATGGTCGCTGCTTTGGATGGGTGTAGTGGCCGCTATTTTTGGCGAATAGGCGTGATATCAAGCCAAGTGTCTATTCAAAGTTAGATAATAGAGAGGTGAAGGTCGGGCATCTCCATGTATGACTAGGCAAAAATGTCCCAGTATTCTTCAAAGAGAGCTTTCTAAGCAGTAATTTCTTTAGGAGTGCATACGACGCCAATGGTGATTTCCACGAAAACTCCATTTTTTATGGAAATGTCGATTTTGATGGTAGGGGAAATGTTGTCCATATTTCCTTCTTCAAAAGCATCAGGGGCAGGGATAGGGTTTTTGAACCAGTCGATATGCCCTGATGGGATAAAATACTTCATTTTGACTGCATATATGGGGTGTCGGTTAGGAGGCGCAAAGGCTTCCTGTGAAAGGAAGAGTGCTCTGTGGTGTAGCACATCCCATGGGCAGTCAGGGGTGGTTAATTCCTCAAGTATGTCCTCGTCACAGTGGAATTGTCAAGAATACAAGGGATCTAAAAGAGTGATATCGGTGACTATCATCATGTGGTTTTCTTCTGGTGATGAATAAGAACGGGGAGTGACACAAGGAGATTGTGATGGTTCGCTCGACATAAACCAAATATTGAGATACTGAGGGTTAAAAATGGTATTCGGGCATAAAATTTCCATGGGGAAATGAATGGGAGAATTGGAGGGATTTGGGGGTAAATCTTGGTATAAATCATCCAAGAACCATGGAGGAGTAGGGGGTGTCATGTTTTCAGGAGAAAGGATATGAATAACCTCTGGAGATGGAGTATGGGTAATCATTGATTCCGCTGGCACTGGACGGGTTGTAGGGTTTTCAATAAGATCCATTTGGCGATGCCTATAATCAATGATCATAGTACATTGATATGTAAAATGATCAAGTGGTTCACATAGGGTGCAAGGACACATCATACATTTATTGAATGAAGTGGTGACATAATGAATGTCAGTGCTTTGGGTACTTGATGACATGGAGGTAGAGGGGTTTTTTTGAAAACTCCGATGTACTGCCGCGAGTGTCTATCAAAACTAAGATAGGATAGGGAAATGATGAGTATAGTGGCCATACTCTGAACATATGGCACATGTGAATTTGGTTCGCAGCCCTTTATTTTCTATAGTGGACGACATTGTGGTAGTATTGGGTGTGCTTGAAGAAGCCATGGGCAATGTGGTCACACGGGGGAGTTGGATTAGATTGTGTAGCTTAGGGAGAGAGGGACATCAATTAGTGGGGGGTCCTTATTTCTTGCAGAGTGCACAAGGAGGTTGTATGCGAGGAGGGAGAGGCGTGATGGGCTCTTTCTTTTTTCGTCTTCCCCTAGCTGTAGTGGTGGTGTTAGCAAGAGGGGGTGAGGGTGTTGCTTCTAGAGTAGGTATTGGAATCTACATCAGAACTCCTTCGGTTTGAGGAGGGAGAGATGGTTGAGGAACCATTACTGGTGGATGTAGATACCATACCGGGATTTCTAGCACCATATTGGGAAGGGTAAGTGTTGCAACTACTTGAAAAGCTTAGACGCCTGGTGGGAGATAGACGAAGGGGATTTGAGTAGTGGCTTGGGGAACTGTTTCCCAAACTGGGATATGGCCCTGGGGTGAGGTGAAATCATGAACTGGTGGAGTTGATGAGTTCTCAGGAGATTCTTGAGGGAGGATCTCTGGGACTAGTGGGACGTTAGATATAAGATAAGCCTCACTGGGAGGAAGGGTATCCTCAATGTCAGTTCCCTTGGATGAGACGACACATACCTGATTGGAAGGATGAATGAGTGGTGGTGCATCATGGTAAGTTCCTAACAACGATGGGTCTTTGAAAATTCTGGAGGCCATCTCGATGAGTGGGTATGCCTCAGGATTAGTGTGGATGAAAGGGATAATGTTATCGATGTTGGCAAAAGGGTTAGGCTCATAATGTGAAACTTGATCAATGGTAATGATCTTCTCATTATGGGGGAACATCATGGTTCAAAAGATGGAAGAGGAAACTGCCTTCATAGCATACATGTAGCTACGATCAAACAATATATTGTAATCGAGTAGGGCATCGATAACTTCAATGTCAATGAGAATGCTCTTGCCCCCAATTTCTACGTGGACATTTTGGAAGAGTCCTTTGGGAGAAGATGGTCATCTATCATAGGCTCTTAAGGTAATGGAAGTTGGTATAAGTTCAGGGGAACCAATTTTCTGCCATACATATTTTGACATAATGCATGTGGATGCACCCTCATCAATGATGCATTGGTGAACTATAATGTTACAGATTTTAACTGGTATTTTAAAAGTGATGAGAGCGGGGAGGTGAGGTTCTCCGCTATCAAGATCAAATGTGATGAGTCAGGTATCTGTAGGGTAGAATTCCCTTAGGGCGCAAAAGTAAATACTTCTGTTGAGTGGGACAAGTTTGAAGTACTTCTAAGATTGACATAGCAGTAGGAGATTGTGCCAAGTCATCAACCAAACTGTAATTATGAGCCACCCTAGCCTGAGGGTTGTGGACATTCCTACGTAATGGTATGGAGGAATAAAAAGGGGGTGTTCAGTATTAGGGCGAGGAATCATCAAAGGGGGTCCATTTACGACTAGGGGTTCTTCCAAGGTGGTGGGAGTAGACTCAGGGGTTGTGTTGTATTGACGACTGCATGTTTGTAGAAGAACTTATTCCTCGCTAGTAAGGAGGATAGTGCGATCTGTAGAATTGCCCGGATTGGGATATATTCCCATATGAGGTAGGGTAGGTTGCACATATTTTTGGGTATTCATCACTCCTTGGTGTGGAATGGGGTTCTACAACACGGCTAGGGGTGGTTGTTGTGCATACTATTGTGGGGCCTATTGCAAGGCAGGCTATGCAGTAGGACATGGTCTATTTCTGGATTCTTTCATCCATTTAAAGTCAACAATTTGTTGGCAATGATGAGTATAATGGCCAAACTTACTGCAAAGGGAACAAATGAAGTTTGTCCATAGATTGTTGTTATTCTTCCCTTGAAGTTTGTTATTAGTGTTGCCTTGGGTATTCTGGTTCCCTTGATTCTGGTTACCACCGACATGTTGGTTCTGTTGGGGATGGTTTCCTCCTGGTCCTGAATTATTATTGTTTTGATTTTTCCCTTTATTTTTGGCATTATTCGACTGATGGGTCGGATTTGTCGTATTCAATTGTTCAAAATTTTGATATTGCTGAATGGGAGAGGGTTGAACAAAATTAACCCCAGCGTCTGGGTTTCCTTGTGGTGGAGCCATGGGCTGTGGAGGGCTCGGAAATGGAAAGTATGGATTATGTTGTGGTAATGATCCATAAGGTACATAGGAAGGTGTGGTTATTTCTCTAGTACTTAGGGTATAAGTGATCCAGGTGGATATCGATGGCCACCCACCTTTTCCAAATGGCTCAAAACGACTTTCTGGCAATTTTGGAAATTTACTATTTTTAGCAGGTTTTAACTTCCGGGGCCATTTTGAGGGCCCAAATGAAGATTTTTTGAGATCGAGGTTCTCAATGATATATAAAGGCATGATTGAGCCCCCAAAATGAATATCCTCAACGATACCTTTCCAACGAGCTATCACACACCTAAAATGGAGATTGTATGCAAAAGTTACGACCCCGGGAAGTTGATGTACTCACTTACCCAAACGGGGCCCACATGACTTTTGGTGCTTCATCTTCTAGGGTTAGGCTTTTGGATGTTGAAGACTTTTGGAATTCCAATTTATTGTAAAAGGGCCTTCAGAGCCTCATTGTAATCATCTTCTTGTGAATGCGAGTGGCTGTCACATCTCTTCTCAGAGATACGATGCCACCATTCTAGCGAGTCTTTCACTCTGTATTTTTATAGTCTCTGTACATTTCTCTGATTAATAGAAATCGTGTATTATTGTATATCTGTGTTTATGGTTGCATCTCTGATACATTTCTTTTATATTATTGAATATCTGCAATATCTCTGTGCACTTCTTTATTATATCTCCGCTCTCATTTCGTGCCGAAAATAATCCAGATCAATAAGCTGAGGTAGAGGGAGTACTAGAACTTGTTTGGATAGGTGAGCGTATTGTGGGTGTCAGTGGTGGCCCACTAGTAGGTGGAGGAAGGGAAATAGGATATGGTTGTTGATAAGGGGGTGGAGGATAATAAGGGAGTCCTCCATAGGCCAATAGATATTGAGGTGTGTCATACATTGGTGGTTGTTGGGTTTGTGGATTGTGATGTGTGGTGTTACCAATCAATCCATCTGCTGAGTGAAACATCCCAGGTTTGTCTTGGCCAAATGGCATGGGTCTGGGGAGATCAGGAAGTACTGTGTACAATTATCCTAATTGTGAATAGATGAGGTCATATTGTTGAGCCTTACTGATAGCTTCTTCTTCTAATTGAGGGAAGGTAGAAGCCACATCTTTACCGAGGAGAGAGACAAGTGATCTGAGAAACCAATCAAGGCATTGTTGCTTGGCGGTTTCTGCTTTGCACAAACTACGTCGTCGACGCCACTCGTGAATGTGATCAGTGATATGTGTGTCTGAGGTTTGTTTAAAATCTGAGAGTAGTTCAAGACCATTGTCATGGCGGATTGGTAATTTAAAGAAGGTCAAAAATGATTTGGCCAAAGACTTGAAAGTCGCATGGGACCCTGATTTTTCGTCTACATACCACTTGGTTGATGGGCCAATGAGTGTGAGTTGAAATAATCATAGTCATATGGAATCATCCATAATGTTTTTGGAAGAGCACCATAAGTGGAATGTCATGACATGGTTGGTAGGGTCGTCTCCTGCCTTTCCTTCAAACTTGGGGATGTCTGAAGGTAGTTTGGTAGGCATTGCAAGCCATGTGGGGTCATGCAATATAGGATCATTTGTGAGTTTTCTTAGATCTGGTATGTTGAGAGAAGCGAAATATGGCATCTAGAGTGGTGGTGGAGGGCTATTTCCAGCCATGGTGTGATTGTTTTTTGAACCTGACCCTTGAGGGGGACTAGGTGGATTTGTACTTCTCCCTTGAGGAGAAGTTGGCCCCCTGCTTCTGTGTAAAGGAGAGTTGGTGGGTGTTTGACTTTGGGACTTGGACCCAAGTAAAGTGGAACCAACCAAAGATGATCCTAAGACAGTGGCACTCACGGGGGTGTGAGAAGGTGTGACCGGTGAGTTGGTGAGACTAGGAACTCCTCCTAAAATAGGAGGGATATTAACAAGCATCTAGAACGACGGGGGTTCTGTGGATCCCCTATGATGTCTGACTAGCTAAGTGGATGTGTGAAAATGGTGATGAGAGAAAATAAATGAACAATAGCTTTTGTTGTAATTTCTATACTTTCACAATATATTTCACAATTTTTAGATGTAATCACAAGGTCATCATATATAAATCATTTTGATAAAGAATCATATATGTGGGTAGGTGTATTTTTTCCACATGGGAGAAAAAAGAAAATAAATGCTCGTGTCCTAAAATTCGTAATGTCCTTTCTCTCAAATAGCGTTGGACCTTCCAATAGCACTCGATAGTGGGGTCTGAAGCCACCGGAAGAGGAACTAGTGAAGGATGAAATAATCATTTATAATTATGGGTAGAGGGGGCATATCCCAAAAGAACTGACGATATTTCCCAATAGCCACAGAAAATCTGATCAAGGTGAAATTGCAGACCACAATTTCCACCTAGGTAGATGTCCTAAAATCTGGTCACTAGGTACCTCGGTCAAAGTGCATCATTTAGATTTTTAGCCTTAGAAATGGATCATGGGATGGATCTCGTCCAAGAGTTGGGTACCTCAAGGGGGGACACACAGAACAACTAGACCTCAACCTTCAACCCTTCACGGGTATCTCCCTGCCTTATGGTGTAGGAACACTTGACCTGGAGGATTTGAAAGTTCCCTATTTGTCAACTTCTACTACTTTTGATTATGTGAGAACTAGATAACGGTGAGTTATTTGGATGCCTATCCCTGAAATCCTACCTAGGCTAAAAAATTCTTTTGGCACCTCCCGTAGAGGAAAACTTAGTGAGTTTTTAAAGTTTTTTAGGTGTGTTTGTTTGAGAGGTTGGGGGTGTTAACCAACCTTGTTGAAATTAAGTGGGATTGGATAGTCTTGTCAAGAAAAGGGTGGGGAATTTTAGAATCCTGTTGGAAGAAACTTACTTCAACCTCCACGATTTCTCGATAAAACAATGTGAGTGATTGGTGAACTTTGTGTGTGAACAAGTGAAAGTGTGCCAATTTTTAATAATTTAGGTGTCACCTTGCTGCATGTGGACTTCACTTGGTCCTTACAAGTGTTGATTACCTAAGTTACTATGTGTCATTGGTACAGCCTTGTAGAATTTTAAAGTCCCTAGGAAACTAGTGTTGTAGGAAAATCTGCCTGCGGACAAGTAGATCGACCTCTAAGGCTTGACCTTAACCCTAGACAGAAAAGTGCTTATCATGGACACTGAATTTCTTTCGAATCTATCTA
>JZKD02S1917346.1:941684-953505 GCA_000966675.3 Picea glauca
TTTATACCATTTATGTCACTTCCTTTTAACATTAGGTCCGACCTGACACTTTCTTATTTTGTAATTCTTTTCTTTAATTATCTTCAGGGCCTACATGTACAATTCACTTTCTCATATTCAAAAATGCATTTCTCCTCAACCATGAGGATCCACGTGACGTGCCACATACCACCGGAAACAGCATGATGTATATTATCCATACATGGGTGTTGTATCTTCATTTTCATTTTCCTTCATGTCCAAATAACTTCATCAATCTTCTGGTCCAAAACCCATGACTAGGGTTGACATCAATGACAACAACCAATCTTCCAACAACCCGATGTACGTGGCCTATAATGGAGCAACATGCATATGTGCATGTTGTCTAATTGTAGCTGGCGTATATGCATAAAAAAATTTATTTTTTATTTTGGATGAGCAAAATAGGGGAATTGAGCCTGTAGAGGGAAAAGGAAGGCCACCAAATCATGATACATGGAGTGTGGAAAAAAATTCTATAACATGTGCCCCATAATGTGTGAGGTTGGAGGAGCAATCACGATTCCTGAAATACATTATAATTCCCATAAGTGGAGTAGTGAGGAGCCAACTAGAGGAACTAGTCACCCATTATAATACACATTGAATCTATACACATGGTTTCCAATCTGAAGTACACTGCAGATCCATGTGGATATGTTAAATAATAGATGTTCATGGCCATGAATAGGCAATACAAAGTAGGCATATTCCATAGGTGGTCATAATCATGAACAATACACAGTAGAGTCCAACCTCATAATCAACTGAAGATATCTGTATACAATGCAATACAATCTGATATTCCATGATAACTGAATTCATAGAGGTACTGGTACAATGAAAGAAAACAACAGGTATGAGGTGTTTCTATTGTAAGCTGGAGGTCTTCTACAGTAACCGTTGACAGTGCAATTCTACATCATGTGAACAAATGAGTTGAATTCAAACACAATGAGACTTCATTTGATTATCGGTCATTGAGGTATACCATTAACAAATGTGACACAACCCATAGATGATGAAAGTAGGCGTCAAGGTACCGAGTACATTCAACAAGTGTGAATAAAGGTGTTCAGGTCGAACACTTGAATAATCCATCGAGTAGGAGAAATTGATTTATTCCCAACTGTTGATGGCAAGAGAACCTGCCACTGATGAATGCAAGCCTCTAGGTACTATTATGACTCTATATATCAATTCCAGAATAGATGAGTTGAAGTCGATGGAATGAGACCCGTTGAAAGGAAATAATTAGGGAATCTCTCACCATCTAGGGTGAGGTACAAAGAAACAATTTGATGATTAGGAAAAACTCGAACGAATAGAATATGCATGAACCAATGACCATGTGCATCTCTCACATGCACTAGATGTAATTAGTACATGAACGAGACCCTCTAGATAGCAACCAATATTGAAAACTACTGACAGAGGTGAGGAAACCACTAATAGGGTCTAATGGAATCCAAGACACTGCATCAATCCCAATGTGTGAATAGATTTCTTGCCATCGAACACAAGGGAAACAACCCAGTCAACAACCAATGAAGAGATGTCATATGTTGGGTTCAAGGTCACCTACCAATGATGAAAGTAGGCCCAGGGTTCAAGGTGAGACTACAACTTCATGTGATTCTGAGACTCACTTGTAAGGGGATGGCCGACATGCAAATTCAATAATTCTGAGGAATGTCCTACACATGTTTGGACTTCCTTTGAACAATAGCATGAGACAAATGGATAAATTAGGTAGCATGGACTCAAAACTGAACATTAACAAAAGTATGTTATGCAGGAGGCATCGGCAAACTCTTCATAGTGACTGGAAGAATAACCAGTCGGAGGAGTAAGCTCTAAGTAACGAGTTTATCTTCCTAAGGCCATACTAAACCCAAATATTTGATGAATGGACTCAAACATTTGTGCTCTATTTAAAGGCAACATGACTACTGCTAATAGAATACCATACTCTTTTCTTGCCCTTCATTTTTTTTCACATAGTAAAAGTATGTTATGATACAAGAGAGGAAACGAGTGTCGCGAATAAGAAAATTGGTTCCATTTAGTGGAACATACCTATGCTCAATGCAAGGGATTACATGCAAGATATAGACACTTGGGGGATGTTTCCTCTCGTGGTAAATGGGTGTCAAGTTGCAAAAGATATATGAAAGGAACTGCTTGGCTAATGTTAATAATTGTTGGGGAAAAGGGATTATAATAAGAAAGTGGGAGCCGACATTAGGCTCAACAATGCAAACAGGATAATGAAATGTAGTTACCACTCGACGCCAAGAAGTAAAATTACAATAGTGTTCTTTTTTTGTAGATTTTGTCTCTTGGGCTCGAAAAAGTATAAAACAATACCAAGGATAATTCTTCTAGCCAATGGTGACTTGCATATTCATTTTTCGTAATTATTCAATTTGGTTCGGAAAAGGGTTAAACTTATACCAAAATAGACATCCTTTCTGTTAGCAGCACCAGAAGTTGTCCTCGGATTGCAATGAGGACAAGCCTGATACCCATCATTTTTTATGTCACAGGTCGGTTTTATAAAGGGTGACCGAATGGAAGCAAACTCAGAACAATATCACTTTAACTCATAAAAATGGGTTGGAAATGAAAACATGAGTGAGGTATCAATCTAACTTAGGCCAGTAATTTGTATAGTGGTGAGCATTCAGAGGAATGAGATAGGGAGAGAAGGTCTGCTCTAGATGTCTGGTCCTCCAGCAGTCTTGAGAGGAAAAGCATCATATACAAGATCCTCTTGGATCTGATAACTTCAAGAAACTGAAACCACTGCAATAATAGAAATATTCAAACCTACACTACGCTATGGTCACAACACCCGACTGGATCATTCATGCCCGAGCTTTCAAAATCAGAAGCAAAATATAAAGAGAAGGAGTTGGCTACCATTAAATAAGAAGTCTCAAACAACACTCATAACGAGAGAACCAGAGGCCTCATCAAAACATTACACTTAGGAGCTTAGCTCTACCATCGATACTAACAAAAATGGCAAAAATGCCTACATATACTCAAAGAAAAATAACAACAGGAAGTTCGAGTCACTACATTAAAGGCATTACATCTACATGTTTACTGGCAGACTGCGTATGCAGTCTCTAGACAATCGTGCACCTCAGTAAGACGCAATCATGCTTCTGGAGGACTTGACAAAATTTCAGTCCCTTTTTGGACTTTCCATTTATGGTGGAGATGACGTCTAACCACCACCAACAATATCAATAACTGCTTCCTTGGGATTAGACGAAGGCCCCGGTCAAATCCACACCTTTGAGATGTGGAGGACTCCTCACTCTGCCACTTAGATCTGCTTAGAGGATTCATGGGAAGGCGTGAAGGATGGAGCACTTGACGGGAAGCAATGAATGAATGATGACTAGGTAGGGTGATTTGGCATGCTCGATGTGGAAGTGAGATGAGGATAGACCAAGTGGACGAAGGTGGCAATAGGAAATCCATTGGGCCAATGTAGGTGGGATGAGTTGGTCGAGGGGGAACACGTCGCTATGACGGGGTGACCTGGAGGAGGAGGGACATGTGTCAAAAGACCAAAGAGGGCAAGAGAAAGGGATATGACATAGGGATGAGTGGAAAACCCATGTCAGGCAGGGGCATGTTGAGTGGAGGATAGGTGGAAGGATAGGGAAGAAGGGAAAGGATAGAGGGATGTGACTGACGGGTGGGAGATGTAGTGGAACATAGGTGGCAGGAGAAGAGGAGAGCGGTAAGCAGAGGTGTTAAGAAGTCTACTCGGAGGGGGTAGGTGATGGTAAGCGGGTTTAGGCGGTGGGAGTCCGAGTTAAGGAAAGAGTGACACGTTAGTGGGGGCCCCGCCATTTAAAACCACCAACTCGGACCCCCCCCCCCCTCATTAAAGGAAGAATGTCAACGAGGGGGGTGTCCGATATGGATATCCATCCATAGATCTGAGTGTGCCAAGATTAGCCTCTCAGATCTGCACGCACAACAAACCAATGCGCCCAGTCCACCAAAACTTAGGAAAAGTGGGTTTTTAGCCCATTCTTGTCTATTTTAGCCAAAGGGAGGGAAATTCTTAGGAAAATACTCCCTTTACAAACATATGTGCTAACATTAGTCTCCATGGGGGATGTCTTGCTCCCTGTGAGATGCCAAGAACTCTTCTGCAGTTCTAGTGCCTTGTTGTTGGGTTATGGGGTCACTTATCAAACCGAAAACAAAACCAAGAAAAAAATATTTACAAATACATAGGAACCACTCATGGCTCAAGCAAAACCTTTATTCAGAAAATGCCCATTCACAGGGCCGTTGAAAACTTCCTCACCCTCCAAATCCTGCAACCTATAGGTATTATTTGAAAATACTTCAGATATTTTGAAGGGCCCAATCCATAGGGCCTCAAATTTACCATGATTTCCCTTGTCCTGTCTAGGAGCATCCCATTTAAGCACTAGCTCTCCCAGCTGGAAATCTTCCTTTTTGACCTTCCTGTCGAAGGCCCGCTTGATCTTCTATTTTTGGTCATGTGCTCTGTCCGTCACCTGCTCTATATCCTGTTGAACTTCTACCAGCTGATGAACTCTTCTGATCATATTGTTTGGCTCTCCTTGATAATCTTGCAAGAATTTTGCCACAGGTAGAGCCAGTTGAGAGGGAAAGACAACTTCTGTCCCATAAACAAGTTGGAAAGGGGAGATTCCTATGGATATTTTTGTTGTCACTCGATCATCCCACAAGGAGAATTTTAACTTTGAATCCCAAGCCTTCTTATTGTCTTCTAACAGTCTTTTAATAAGCTTGATCAAAATTTTGTTAGAAGACTCTTCTAGTCCATTGCCCTGGGATAGTATGGGGTAGAGTGGATTAATTTGATCCCAATCTTCTCATATAATTTGATCAATGGTTCGGATTTGAAAGATGTTTCATGATCAATGACAATCCTGCTCGGGCAGCCGAATATGGTGATGATGTCCTCCAGGAATCCAATGATTACCTTATGAGAAGCGCTCCTGGTGGGGATAGCTTCTATCCACTTGGTGAAGTAATCTGTGGCAGTCAGGATCCACCTGTGTTTTCCACTGGAGGGAGGGTGTATTTCTCTAATAAATTCAAGCCCCACTGCTGGAAGGGTCCTGAAACAACCACATGCTTTAATGAAAAAGACTTGAGTTGTTTCTTCCCTAAGAACTTTTTACATTTCATGCATGCTCTGATCCTTTTGTAGACATCAGTGAATAAAGTAGGCCAATAGTACCCAACCCTGAGAGTTTTGTAGGCTGTAGTCTTCCAGAAATGATGGCCCCCACATAGGCTTCTATGAAAATCAAACATAACCCTTTGAGCCTCCTGCGAGTCCAGACATCTCAAAAGAACACCCAGGGGGTCTTTCCAATATAAATCTGATCAACAAGGCAATATCTGATTGCTTTGAGATTTAGAGCTCATGCCTTGTTCCTTTGCATTCCATCAAGAGGCCACAATTCTTGTAAAATATATATGACATCCTGCTAATGGAGGGTCTGCCTAAGAATTTGTATCAAGCAGTTTAGCCTACTGATTTTCTAAACACTCACTAATAAAACTCACCCCCAAAGATCTGCAATTAGATTCATCCAGTAGCTTGGCTAAACCTTGACCCTTGATTAGCTTGGTGGGTCTAATTTCTAGGTCAAAATCTAGGATCTTGGTAATCCATCCGCTCCTTTTTCCATCTATGTCTGGCTGAACAAGAATCTTCATCACGGCAGATGAAGGAACATAGGTGCTGACCTATGATTGCAAAACATAGACTCTGAAATCTTTGAGATGTTTCACCAAGGCATATGCCTGTTCTCCATAATGTCATATTTCAGATCGACATCCCTCAGTACCTTACTGAAGAAAGAAATAGGCTGCTCTAATCCTTCCTTATTTTTCTGCAACAAAACAAAAACCACAGTGCCAAAAGAGGCAAAGGAGAAAATAAGGAAGCCCTTTGAATAATATAGACCGATAAGCCTAGGTGCTTTAGTCAAAGCCATTTTTATCTGTTCAAAATATTTTCTAGGCCCAACTATCCATTTGACTTTGTTCCCTTTATTTAGCATGGTTGTGATGTCTTTCACCATCTCGACAAAGTTGGAAACAAACCTCCTTAGAAAGTTAATTTTTCCAAGGAAATACTGGACCTCTTTCCTAGATCTCGGAAGTGGCAAAGTTTGGATTGCTTCAACTCTGCTGGGATCAATCCTGACTCCTTCAGCTGATACTATGTGGCCCAACAATTTTCCCTCATTCATGGCAAACAGATATTTCTTGGGGTTTAAGGAAAGACCAAACCTTCATCATTTCAGAAAAACCTTCCTCAGATGATAGTGATGCTCTTTGGTGGATCTAGAAAAGACTGTGTTTTCATCCAGATAGATGACCACAAACTTATTCTTCTCCCCAATGAAGGCTATGTCCATGTCTTGCTAAAAGGTTGCCCCTGCATTTATCAATCCAAAGGGAATTTTGGCATACATGAATGTACCCCAAGGAGTGGTGAATGTTGTCTTTTCTCTATCCTCAGGTAGAAAAGAGATTTGATTGTAGCCAGAGAAGCCATCAAGCATGGAAATCCTTGATGCTCCTGTTACCCTCTGCAATATATGTTCCATATTTGGAAAGGGATAATTATCCTTCTTTGAGCTCCTATTCAAGTTCCTGAAATCGACACAAAGTCTGATTTCCCCACTCTTATTCCTCACTGGGACCAAGTTGGCCACCCACTTTGAATACCTCAAAGGTACAATAATCTAGGCATCCAACAGTTTCCTTACCTCTTTTTCCATGATAGGAAACAACATGGGGTTAATCTGTCTCAACTTTTTCCTAAATGGTTTGGCCTCCTCTTTCAGAGGTTTGTGTCTGATGACACTTGTGTCATATGTTTTGAGGTCCTCATATGTCCAGGTGAACACATTAGCAAACTTCTTCAACAGCTCAACATACTCAGCGCTTTGCTCCCTTGATAGGCTCCTTGACAACTTGATAAATTTCAGATTCTCCTCTGTGTCGATGTTGTACTCAATTGTATCAGCATCATCATTTGATATTTTACCCTTTATTTCCACATCATTTCTATCAAAAAGTAT
Source organism: Picea glauca (assembly GCA_000966675.3). Taxonomy (NCBI): domain Eukaryota; kingdom Viridiplantae; phylum Streptophyta; class Pinopsida; order Pinales; family Pinaceae; genus Picea; species Picea glauca. Next base: position 948,839 of record JZKD02S1917346.1, read on the forward strand.
TTCCAAAGGAACTATTCCCTTTGGAATGTGATTGTTAGGCAGTTGAACAATATGATGATCTGCAATCTTGCTCATAAAAATACCAGCATCGGGATCAGATCCAAAAGCAGGATCTTGATCAATGTGCAATGCTGAAAATTCTTCAAGTCTCTAGGAATCTTCTGATTTCCAGATCATCCTCAAAAAACTTCCAATGCTTGACATTGTCTGGAATAGAGGGCCTATATTTTACTTCAACATCATACTGGATCTTGGGTGGCAAGGGCACTCTGAAATTGCTCGTTGAATTAGCCAAAGAATCTACCACTTCATTCATCTCTCTAGGAATGTATGAGATGTTGAAATCCAAAAAGAAACTATCTATTAGGTCCCACACTTCATTCCTGTAAGATCTGAGTCGTGGATTCTTGGCTTGGTAAAGATTTCTAATTTTTTTTACAACCAACTAGGCATCCCCAAACACATATATTTCCTTGATTCCCATGTCCTTTGTAGCCCTCAAACCCAACACAAGAGCTTCATACTCTGCCACATTATTTGTAGTTTCAAATTCTAATTTGTAGGAAAGATGTATGGCTTCTTGATTTGGTGAAATAAACACCATTCTAGCACCAACACCCTCCCTAGAAAAGGCTCCATCAAAGAAAATTTTCCAAATAGAGGTGATGGGGGAGGAATTTTCATGAAAAATAGTGGACTATTTTCTGAGTTTTAGAGGAGGCTCGAGAGCATCAGTGAGCTGCAGTAAACTGGATCCCTACTCAGTGTCAAGGGAAAATATAGGATGGTTGGTGGGATCAGCTTCATCACTGATGATATAGGCCAATTGGGCTTCTCTGTACAGTCTTCTATTCTCCCCCCCAAACACTGGAATAGTAGCATAAGTGAGGTCCATCTACAAGGTTCCCCGAAGTCTTTTAATCCAAGATCTTGACAACAACATGCCAAACTTGGGGGGAACATCTGCCACTACAATGTCCATGACCACACTCTTCATGGGAAGCTAAAACAGGGTCACAACCAAGTCTTTGATAACTCCTAGACATTGGACCTTTCTAGAGTCAAAGGAATAAAGATCATGGTAAGCCTTTGTGACTTCCAGCTTGAGTTCTTCCATGACAGTTTTAGGCATGAGGTTGCGGGAAGCCCCTGAATCCATCAAAACACCTTGTCATGTATGTTCAGTGAGGTATAGAAGGGAGTGAATGAATCATCTCTGCCTTCTACCATAGTACCTAGGATGACTACTGGATTTTCATATTGCAAATTAATTGAGTCTATGGGATGGTGTGAGGATTCAGACTGCAATAGTTTGGAGAGGCTCTTTTTAAAATCTTCATGTTTGACCAGTTCGAAGAGGGGTATAGGGATTATGATTTTGTGAATTTCATGATCAAAATTAAAAGAGGATGTGAGATTTTGAATTTGTTTTACTTCAGGAACATGGATCTGTACCACTGGAGAGGGGGCTTGGGATTTCTTACCTCTGTTGTTGTCTTCCACCTCCTTAGTAGGGTTCTCCACTCTGGTAGGTTGCTCAAGAATATCAGGCATTCCTGCTTTCTTCTTGGATCAGAGATTGTACCTGTTTTGGCTGCTGCCATCTTTATCTCCCTTGCTCAGCCCATTTAACTGACTTTCCATGAGAGATTCCTCGTATGATGATTGAGTCAAATCAGGAAAAGGAGAGGTGTCTCTGAATCAATGGATTTCAGGATCAAGCTCATCTATTTCCTCTCCTTCATAATTAGTCACAAAATTATTTTGAAGAGGAGTTTGGATTCTCTGATCCTCTCTGTCTCTCCCCCTCTTGTCTCTTTGCATAATCTAGGGAGCATTGTTATTTGGCCTCTTGAAATTTCCTCTATTTTCATCATTTTGAGGATTTTTGTAACTTTGCTTCCCCTCAAACTTCATTTTCTCCATCTCTGCAGAAAGAGACTTTACCATCTTGTTCAATTCGTCCACTTGAGGGTGAGGAGCATAGGAACCAGAGGTTGAGGTCTCAGATCTTCCCTTTCTTCTATCTGCATCAGCCTTATTTCTGATCCTATCAACTGCGAATACATTAGATTCCACTTCTATAGCCACATCTTTCATTTGAACTAGAGAAGTAGCTCTTCTCTCTCTTAATAGGAGGCAGATGATCTGGATTATTTTCGGCACGAAATGAGAGCGGAGATATAATAAATAAATGCACAGAGAAATTGCAGATATTCAATAATATAACAGAAATGTATCAAAGATGAAACCATAAACACAGATATACAGTAATACATGATTTCTATTAATGAAATAAATGTACAGAGACTGTAAAAATACATAGTGAAAGACTCGCTAGAATGGTGGCAGCTTATCTCTGAGAAGAGATGTGATGGCTACTCGCATTCTCAACAAGATGATTACAATGAGGCTTTGAAGGAATTTTTACAATAAAAAGGAATGAAAAAATTCCTAGACATCCAAAAAACTAACCCTAGGAGATGAAGCGCCAAAAGTCATGTGGGCCCCATTTGGGTAAGTTACTACATCAACTTCCCAGGGTCATAACTTTTGCATACAATCTCTGTTTCAGGAATATGATAGCTCGTTGGAAAGGTATCGTTGAGGAGATTAATTTTGGGGGCTCAATCACGCCTTTAGCTATCACTAAGAACATTGATCTTGAAAAACCTCCATTTGGGCCCTCAAAATGGCACTGGAAGTTAAAACTTGCTAAAAATAGTAAATTGGCAAATTTGCTGGAAAACTGTTTTGAGCCAGTCGGAAAAGGTGGGTGGCCACTGATATCCACCTAGATCAGAAGAAGTCAAGGTCAAATGAATTAGCATAAGAAATTTTAGCAGAGGCTTACGTGGGCTTTATTTTGACAGGGATTTTATTATACATTTTGTTGAATCTTTTGGAGAAGTCAGAGACAGACTCTCCTTCCTTTTTCTTTAAGGACCCAAACTCTATCATGTAATACCCTGAAATATTTTCTATCTCCCCACTATCTCAAAAAGGCATTATCTAGAGCTTCAATTCCAGCAATAGATCTAGGGGCCAGTCCTTTAAACCACTTCCTGACCTCACCATCAAGGCTCTGGACGAAGACTCTCATCTAGACATCTTCATTTTCAATGTTCAGGCTATCTGCATAATTGTAAAAGGCAACAAGGTGTTCTTCAGTAGTTATGTCTTCTTCTCCAGTGAGCTTAGGCATGTATTTCAGGTAATCTCCTATAGGGAGAGCATTCAAAGGTTGAGGTAGGACTAGGGGGCATACCTAGCAACCACTGTGGCATCCTTTCTATTTACAGGGGGATTATCACCTACCATAGGGATAATAGGTGGAGGAGAACTAGGAGGATAAGGGGTTCGACTTGGGGAAACTAGAACTAAATTTTCAAGAGGAAAAGGAATCAACAGAGGATCAGAAGAAAAAGTTAAAGGACTTGAGGGAACAGAGGTTGGTGTGGGTACAACAGTAACAACAATAATAGGAGGAAGGGTGGTAAAATCAGGAGTGGGAAAATATTCTATGTTCTTGGGTCTAGACCAGGCTGCAACGTCAGGGGAGATAGGAGTGACAAAGCTCTCTCCCTCTAGTACTATACCAAGCGAAGAAAACTCAATAGGAACACTCCCAAAATTTAACACACGAGAAACTCCAACAAGAGGTCTGATAGGAAACTGAGAAGCAACTATTGGAGTCTCTAACAGGGGGAAATGAGAAATATCAGAAATACCTGGTTCTGTAGTAGAAGCTCCTTCTCTGAGGGCCTTTCCCTTTCTGATAATCTTCTCTGGGTCGGCTTCAGGTGTTGCTAAAGGTAGTTGTGGAGTAGACCTTGTATGTCTGCCTCTAGAAGCCACAGTTGGAATAGTGGAGTCGCTTGTGGGTTCGCATCAATGAAGTCACCACAGTGGAGTCGCCAGGGGCACAATAGCAATATTTGTAGTTCTGATATCCGATGTGTTATAAACCTATAATTTATAGGATCAACTGGTGACTGATAATTTTATCCTTTTATTGTTTTGGTTGCCAAATGATTTTTCATTCTGCAAATAATTTGAGAAAAAAGAAAAGAAAAGAAAGAAAAAGAAAAAGAAAAAGAAAAGAAAGAAAAAGAATAAAAGAGGGCATAAAAGAAATTTAAATAAAGCCCCATGCAATAACAATGACTTGGTCCATATAGTTTAAGCATGGCCAAGTCCTTTAAATTGATGTTGATAAGAGTAGTGAATAAGCTTGGCTAAATTGTTTAATCTTAGCCAAGCAAATTAGGTTAGCTAGTGAATAAATTTGACCAAACTGCCTAATCTTGGTCAAATAACCCCAGGATAGAGTAATTTATTAGTCCAATAGTTTAATCTGGGCTAAATGTCATAGGTAATTAGGTTAGAGCATAGGGTAGTTTTATTTATCTCAATAAAACAGGCATGATGATCGATGTTGAACCCTATATTTGACATTTGAAAGTTGAATGTCTAACCCCATGGTGATAAAAACAGGGAAAGCTTGGACAAACCCACTTAAAGCGCTTATCCTAAGTTTTCATAGAAAATATGAGTTTGTGCTCACAGATTAAAGACAGTGCATAGATAAATGGTTGAGGTGCTAGTGCTCATATCTATGGTTGATAATTTTTTCCGGACCCCCTCGACCGTTCTATATTTAACGG
>JZKD02S1917346.1:969193-980821 GCA_000966675.3 Picea glauca
AAGAACCAAAACATCCTGTTCTCTGTAGACTTTCATTAATGCTAGCCAGAAACTGGGTTAGTGATCCCTGCTCAGAAAGGAAGGGATCAGACTGCTCTGTTCTCTGTAAACCTCAACCTCACAAGTGTGCTAAGACAGAAGTAAGGCTCAAGGCTCCTGCTTAGAAAGAAAGGAACTAGGTGGCTTTGTTTCCTGTTAGATAGAGTTAATTGTTTTCTGCATTACTGTTTTCATGAAAAGAGTGTTAGCACTGAAGTTTCTGTTTGAGAGTAAGGGTCATGTTCTCTGATTGCAGAATAGTTGTTCTTTCCCATTGCAAGTATTAATTCAAATGTAATCCAGGATTCTTAGATTGATCTTTAAAGGTTTGCAATAGGGAAGTTACTTTATTGTGATTTAATACAGAACTTCAGTTTATTTGATCAAGTGAGATTAGTATAAGTTTCTTTACTACAACACTAAGCTTCTTTTGGAATTGAGCATATATAGTGTGTGGTTATCTTTGAAATAAAAGACTTCCCTGGTTTGATAATTTATGTTTCACTTGGTTGTTTAAAATTAATTAAGCAATTATAGTGACCAACATCAGGGAGGATACTTCACCTTCCATCACCGAAGTCTCGGCTGAAGAATTCCAATTACACACCAAAAGGCCAAAAACCAGTCATACACCTGACACGGCTGGTAAAAAGGAAATCCAATCCACTGCAAATACGAAAGATGATCAGTCACTTCTGAGCACAAGCAGCAAGAAAATCATGTCTACCATTTTGCCTAAGAAGCCCACGAATACTCCACTAGTCAACCAACCAAGTAAAGTAGGGCCAAAATTGAGTGTTTTTGAGAAGTATGACCTGATCAAAAAGAAAAATCAAACACTGGCCAGCAGTACTTATGCTTAGTTTTGGAAACAGACTTCAACGGCATAGCACAGACTATCGTCTACATTCGATACAGAGAAGGGTAGAATGCACATGGATTTTCTGTAGGCACAGGTGCCGGACCCGAAAGCCATCATTGATTACAAAAGAGAAACATTCGAGTTTCATACTAGAGATGTGCATCCCTCTGATCAGATGGATCTGCACAGGCAAACTGGAGAAATGATTTTCTCCACATTGGAAAATGCTTCTACTGCAGCTACTAAATTACAGGTATCTCTGAGCAATGTTTAGACACAGCTGAAATTAGAAAAGATATCATCCTTTGCAAAAGATAATAGAATTAAGACGTTGGAAGAATTGGTCCTTAAGATTGGGTATGACCCCTCGAATGTGAAAGCAGTTGAGGAGATTTTAAAAAAGAAAAATTTTAATATAGCATCTCTGAGGAAACAATTGAAACTGCCACCAAGGGAAGATGCATAGGCAAAGGAGATAGCTGAGACAGAAGGGGAAAAGAATGAGATGCTCAGGTTGATTATGGAGCAGAATGCACAGTTGAAAGAGACGGAAGCAGAACTGGAAAGGTTAGTGAAAGAGAAGGAACAATCAAATCCTATGGAAGTCATTCCATTGAGCGTAGTTCCACTCACAGGAGTAAGCACAACATCCATAGTGGGAATCCCCTCAACAACTCCACTAACATCTATGGAGAAGACAATAGAACTGGAAAAATCCATGGAAGAGATGAATTTGCAAGAGATAGAGATTAGTAGACTTAAAAAGGAGGTTGAGAACCTTCAGGAACTCAAGTCTTCTTACCAAACCAGCTACTCCAAGGAGAAACAAACATTGGACAATCTCAAACAGGAATTACAACAGCTTCAAAAGAAAACAGTGGCAGGAAAAACACTTGCTGAGGTCAAGGAAAGTGTCTAGGTGGATATCACCAAGTACGTAAATGAAATATGGCCTATGGTACAAATAATGTTCGAGAAAAATGAACTAGTACAAAGAAGGAAGCATGCTATTGAGAAAATAAGAGGAGAACTGGGAGAGATGCCCACTGAAGCCACTAAGATCATTACATTCCTAAATTCAAAAACCAGAGAAGAGTTAGAGGATTTGAAAATTGAAGATAGGACAGAGACCATCCTCGAGGTCAAGAGGGTCCTAACCAAAAGAGGACTGATGCTACAGTTGGAGGACAAAGTCTAGACTATGGACATAGGAGTGCAAAGATTTTTCAGCAAAATTGAAGCTCTGCAGAAGAAAGGCCTCCCTAACTTAAGGGTCATAAATGACAAGTTAATGACACTTTCTGATTATAAAAAGAAACTAGCCACCGTGGCCAAAGATAGTTCAAAATTCTCGGGAATATAGGGTAGTATCACAAGCAAGGCATTCTTAGAAGATTTACAGTCAGACATCAGCATACAACACGAGATCCGGTACATTTTCATCGTCAAACCAACTTTTTCCAAGTATACAAAGATGGTTGAAGTATCCCGAAGACTACTCAAAGTCGTTGTTCCCAGTCACCTTCTATGGGAAGAGTTATGCAATCTAATCGAGTAGGAGATGAGGTGTCCAAGCCCAGTCAGCTATCCAATCAGATGAGGTCATGCAGAGGACTCACCAACGATTTACCCCAGAAATCAGCATGAAGATTTCAACACATCATCAAACAGTTCCTAATTTTTTGTATCTTGTTGAGTTAGTTAGCTAAATTTAGAATTTGTCACGTCCTGATCTTAAATGACAGGATCGTATGTAATTTTTGATTATAAATACTTCAAACTTTGAAGTACCAAGGGTTGATCTTTATGCCCTGTAAGCTAGAAATACTGTAATTTTTATCAAGAGATCTTCCAGTAATACAAAGGGACGTTTCACAGGATTCTCGCGTGTTATTCATTGGTGATGTTTTCTTTTCTATGTTAAATGTTTTTCTCCCGCAGTTATCATATTGTTTTCTAATATAATATTTTAAAAGTAGCGCATGTTGCAGGATTTATCTTTGTATACCCTGTTTCCGGCTTTGAAAGATCTAAATGTTTATCTTTATGATATTACAGTGAAGAAATTCTTAAATGCTTCTTTACTTTAATTGATATTCTCTTCTTTTTGGCTATTCATCACTTTATTGCTAAAGAATCCAGTGAATGCATTATATTTCCCTATGAAAAGAATCTTTTATTTTCTATTTAGACCTCAATCTTTATAATACAGACCCCATAGCCCAACAGAGGTGTAAAAACCTTTTCAGCCAACCTAACAAAAACAAAACAAACCATTCAATCTTATTTTGTTTAACTAGCCTAATATCTCAAAGTTAAAACATAGTTAAATCATACAGAGAGATCCCTCTCTGAAGTTGGTAGGGCTAGATTCCAGTTTTGAAGTGGTTGGATAAAGTTACCTCTTGTAAATTTCTTCTACTCTGACAACCTCTGGGAATTTACAGAGCGTTAAAATAGTGGTGACCATACTGGGGAACTGAACAAACACTCAACCCCATGGTTTCTTTTTCCCTAGAAGAAAACTTTGTTTCTGATCAAATTATAAATCTGAGAAAGAAATAATGTTCATAGGTTGTTAAATGCTTGTACATAAGTAATTTCGGATTCATAAAAAAATATATATATAAAAATTAAAAAAAAAAATCTAGCTCCTAAAAGAGCTTATACTCGATCCCACCTAGACCCGGAACCTATGATAGAAACTGATAATCCAGAACAGTTACTCAAAAAGAAGACCATTGCAGAAGGTTTAGGGAGTCATAGTCCCCTTCATAGGTCCCCTTCTCTTCCAGAGGAACTTGTTTCCCTTCAAGATCTCGACTTTGACACCATTTTTTAACAAAGCCTGTTTAGAACGAAATCTGATAGCTTTGTGATTGAAACCATTTTATATCCAACCATCCTACAACCCCGAACCCCTGAAATACTATCTCCCACTACAAAACCTCAAACCTCTCACTCCATGCCAGCTAGTCCCTCATCCTCCTCATTTTCTACCACCGCCCCACCTATCATTCAGGTTGTTGTCCCACCCCCTCCACCTATCATGGTGGCCAGATATGCTCCCTTGGTGTTAGTTGCACCTTTACATGACATGCCCTGGTAATATCAAACGATACTCCCACAGTTCGATGGTACAGGGCCCTTGAACGCACAGCAACACGTTGATAAAATGAATGACTATTTTGACTTGTAGAAGGTGGATGAAGCTGATGTTCAAATGAGACTTTTTGCGCAGCGTATGACTGGGGACGTTAATAAATGGTACAAAGGCTTACATGCTACTTCAGTGGTCGACCTTACGACGTTTCAAAGAAGTTTTCTGGACAGATGGGAGGTAAATAAAAACCCTCTCTAGATCTTATCAGAATATGAAAACATCAGAAGGAATCAAGGAGAGACAATACAAGACTACTGCACCCGCTTCAACAATCTATACAATGCTATTCCATCCTATATTAAACCCCCACAAGGTTTGGCACTGATAAAATTCCCTAATGGTTTCGACGCTGATATGTTGTATCAATTAAGGGAAAGAAACTCCACCACCCTGGAGGACATGCAAAAAAGTGCAATAAGTGTAGAGGCCAACCTGTTGGCTAAAAGGGCACAATAGAGGACAGAGAGGAGAGTCACGATTAAGGAGGAACCTTCCACATCTTCTTCTGATGCCAAATTGGATTCCTTAGCTAGAGCAATGGAAAGGATGATGGAGAGACTTACTGTAGCCGAAAGAAATCCTCCTAGACAAAACCAACCGACTCCACAAATTCAGAATCCTAACTTCAGAAGAAATTCTCCTCAAATAAAGAAGAGAGATCCTAGGGATCAAAGAGAATAGAGGGGTCCTGATCAACAAATTAGACCACCCCTACAGAAAAATTATGCCGATGAAGGTGAAGAGGTAATTGAAGAATTAGAGGACACACACATAAACCTCATGGGCATTCATGATAACGAAGCCATTTTCCTTACTCATGAAGAGCAAGAACTTTTTCTTCTTTCTTAAATAGAGTTGAGTGAGGAAAATAAAGAAACTAAACAGTAGGCATTTGAAAATGCCATTATGGAGGTACATAGGCAGTACAATCTACGAAGTAAAAAGACAAATGAAAATTCCCCAAAAAAGGTAACCGAAACCAAGAAAACAGTCGAAACCAAGAAAGATCTTGAGCCTTCTACCAAGAAGATCCCTGAGAAAGGTAATGCTGAAACTCCAACAAAAAGAAACTCTACCATTTTACAAAGATCAACGCAAACTGAGGTTTCATCAACCAACCGACCAAATACTTCTGCCCAAAAAACTATGGTGGACAGATCAGAATTGCTAAGCCAAAGCAGAGCACCTACTCCTTTCAGCCTCAAAGGGGAATTAGCCAAAGTGAAAATTCCCATTCCCCTTTCCGAGTTGAAGAGTAAGAACGCTTACCGATCACAGGTGATCAAAGCGTTGAGAATTGAGTCTGATATAGGCACGAAGGCCTTAACCATTGGATCGATGAATCATTTGGACATGGTAAATCTTACCGATGATCAACCTGAACTCCTGTTTGGCCCTGAAGTTGATGGCCAGACTGACACTGGTGTTGTCGCCCCTTTTTACATCAGCCTTAATATACACGACCTGATTCTGCATAATGCTATGCTATATTCGGGTGCTTCCCATAACCTGACGCCTAAAGCAGTGATGGAAAAACTAGGACTCGAGGTCACCAAACCTTACAAGGATTTACACTCTTTTGACTACAGCAAATTCAGATGTATCGGTTTGATCAAGGACCTATGTATCACCCTAGTTCAGATTCCAGCAAAAATCATGGTTATGGATGTTGTGGTCACGGACATTCCCCCGAAATATGGTATGTTGTTGTTCAGGTCTTGGGGGGCGAAGTTGAAAGGCACGTTTCAGTTGCATATGTCATATGCCACCATCCCAATATTCAGACAACAGAGAAGACTGTATAGAGAGACACTGATGAAATATGTGGTCAGCAGACAGGAAAAGCCCCATAACTATCCTCTATACTCTGCTCACTTTGATCTAGATTCCTTCGTCCTGTATAATGACGATGATATGGGAGAACAAATCACTCAGCTAGAAGAAGATACATTTGACCCAAACGAAGGCCAAGAAATCACTGAGGCAAAAGGGAAGAAACTCGTAATAAGTGAATAATTGCCAGCATATTTCCGGAGCATGGAATTTGATGGAGCTATAAACAAAGAAGGAGCTAGAGCAGGAGTTTGGTTGCACAATCACAAATACAGGTATTTGGAAAACCTTTCTTACAAACTGAATTTTCAATGCACTAACAACATAGCTGAGTATGAAGCTTTGATGCTCGGCCTGAAACTACTAAAGAAGGTTGGTGCCAAACAAATCATGGTAAGAGGCGATTCTGAATTAATTATCAAACAAATTAAAGGTGAGTATGCAGCAAAACATCCTAGGCTTAGAGCTTATAGAAACGTTGTTTTGGATGCCCTTCAATGTTTCACTGAAGTTGATTTGCAGGTGATGCCCAGGGGATAGAATATTTTAGCAGATGGTTACGTCAGCAACTACATGCAAGATACCTTTTCGTTCCACTCGCCCGTACACAGTGGAGGTAAAGTGCAGACTGACTGTCCTGGACAACATCAGATATTGGCAGGTATTTGGGAACGATGACCATATTGAAGATTTTCTACAATGTAAAAATGATTTCGATTGTACAAACATAGACGTAGAAAACGATGATGAAAATGTGAATAAATCTGTTTTTGGAAATAATAGTGTAAATAAAATAGATTCAGAAGAATCAGGTGAAGATGAGATAGATTCTAATGTTTTTCATTTAAAGAGTAATGTTTTAACTAGGGGTTTAGTTCCATTAGAAGACTTATTTGATTTTAATGATGTAGCTAAAAAACCTAAAATTGAAGCCAGTGGGAAAGAGGTTGAAGATTGTAACATAGGGACAAAAGAGAAACCCAAGATGGTAAAAATTTCCAAATCTTTACCCCCTGAGCAGAAACTCAAATACATTGAACTTTTCAAGGAATATGTGGACGTGTTTGCTTGGGGTTATGAAGACTTAAAATCTTATGACACAAGCATCATTCAACATAGGATCCCGATAAAAGAATATCAAAAACCTTTCAGACAGAAACTTAAGAGAATCAATCCTAAGTTACTTCCCCTGATAGAAAAAGAAATCAAAAATATGTATGATGCTAATATCATAGTTCCTTTACGATTTTCCAAAAGGGTTTCAAATCTGGTCCTGACCCGAAAGAAAACTAGGGAAATCAGGCTTTGCATTAATTTCCGAAACCTAAACAAGGTTTCCCTAAAGGACAACTACCCACTGCCAAAAATGGACCATATATTACAAAAGGTAGTTGGATCCAGTCGAATCTCCTTACTGGATGGTTTCTCAGGCTATAACCAGGTTCTCGTTCACCCAGATGATCAAGAGAAAATAGCTTTCACAACACCTTGGCGTACCTTCAAGTACGTGAAGATGCCTTTCAGTTTGATGAATGTTGGAGCGAATTTCCAAAGAGCGATGGGGATCTCTTTTGTGGAATAACTTGGCAGATTTATTGTCATTTATATGGACGACGTAATTGTTTATTCCCAGTCCGATGAAGAGCACTTGTGACATCTTCGACGAATGTTTGAGAAATGCAGGAGATTTGGGATTTCTCTAAATCATAAGACAATCCTTTTCGGATTAGAGGAAGGTAAACTGTTGGGGCACATAATCTCTAAGGATGGAATTAAGATAGATCCCAGTAGAATAGAATCCATTCAGAAAATGGAACACCCAAGGAATATCAAAGAGTTACAATGTTTCATTGGAAAAATAAACTTTCTGAGAAGATTCATACCTAACCTAGCTGAGCTTCTCAGGAACATCACCAACATGTTAAAAAAGGACAAAAAAATAAAATGGGACACTAAATCCAAGCAGTGTTTTGAACAAGTTAAACATGCACTCACACAGGCTCCAGTCTTGATCAGTCCTGACTTCACCAAGGATTTTTACCTTTTTTCTTTATCTTCTAAACATACCATTGTAACAATATTACTACAGAAAAACAGCGAAGGGTATGAAAAACCCATAGCATTTTTCAGTAAATCTTTAAGAGATGTTGCTTTGAATTATAAAATAATGGAGAAACAATATTTTGCCCTGGTAAAAGACATAAAGGATTTTAGAGTATATATTCTCCATTCCCACACCATCGCATACGTTCCGAACGCAGTAGTGAAGGATATTTTAACCTAGGAAAATCTAGATGGCAGAAGAGGAAAAAGGATTTCTATCATTCTAGAGTATGACATAGAGATTAAGCCTACTAAACTGATTAAAGGTCAAGGTCTAGCAAAGTTAATGGCGGAATCCAATTTCCATGCTCTTGATATTAATTTCTTAGTTGCAGTAGATGAACAGGGAGAGCAAGCGACTCCAAGCATGAAAGAGGTATTTTTGAACTCTCCATGGTACGTAGACCTGATATTTGTTTTGCATAACTTACAATCTCTCCCTGGTCTGACCAAAACTAAAGCTAGGTTTTGGAAATTGAAATCACTAAAATTTTGCATTCTAGAAGGCAATCGTTATTGAAAGGATATTGGAGGTATTTTGTTGAATTGTCTGTTAAAGGATGAAGCTGACAAAGTATTGCAGGAGTTTCATGTAGGAGACTGTGGTGGTCACTTGAGATGGAAGACCACAGCTAATAAAATCCTCAGAGCTGGGTTCTATTGGCCTACACTATTTGTTGATGTGCATCAGAAGGTGACTTCTTGTCACAGATGTCAGGTGTTCGAGGGAAAAAAGAAGCTCCTCCCTTTGCCCCTGAAACCAATCTCTGTTGAAGCTCCTTTCCAGGAATGGGGATTAGACTTTATCGGAGAAATACATCCTCCCTCTTCAAGCCAACACAGATGGATTCTTGCTACTACGGACTATTTCACAAAATGGATCGAAGTTGTACCAAGCAGGCAAGCTACTGATTCTGTCATTATTAAATTTTTAGAAAATAATATCTTGTCTCATTTTGCGTGTCCAAGAAAAATTATAATTGACAATGCAGCTGCTTTCCGATCCAAGAAGCTCATAAATTTTTGCAGCCAGTATCATATCGGTTTAGGACATTCCACAGCTTATTACCCTCAGGGAAATGGGTTGGTGGAGTCATCCAATAAAACCCTGGTGAACATTATTAAGAAGACATTGAAAGAAAACAAAAATTCATGGAATAACAAGCTGGTTTTCTCACTATGGGCTGACAGACTGACCACCAAGAGGTCAATTGGTATGTTTCCATATCAGTTGGTCTATGGAACTGAAGCAGTTTTTCCTACTTCCTTAGGGGTTCCTTTCATGAAACTACTGCAAGAGATGCAAGTCGAGCCGAACGATTCCCAAAGAAGGATAAACCAGATGATCCACTTGCAGCAGTCCAGAGAAGAAGTATACAACAAAACTTAGGTTGTCCAAGAGAGCATAAAAAGGATCTTTGATAAAAGAACTAAAGAATATGACTTTGAGCTAGGTGACCTGGTTCTGAGATGGGATGCCCAAAATAAGGATAAGGGGAAGCATGGAAAAATTTTCAGTCTATGGAAGGGACCTTACATAATTCACGCATTCAAAGGAAATAATTATATCCTACTCAACAACAAGGATGGGACCAATCTGCCAGGAGGACCTGTGAATGGCAGAATGTTGAAGCACTACTCCCCTCCTCAGTAGGGACCTTGAGTCACACCTTTCCATTGTACAAATAATTTTATTTTGCTTACAATTTTTTGAGTGAATAATTTTGATCATATGGTTGAATCCCATAGAGAAGGCCCTAAGCCATTGAACATTGTCATCAAACTTTCAAAAATAAAACAAATCAAACAACAAAGGCAACTGTGGAGAAAGTTTTTCAGAACATCAGAAAACATGATTCTTGGCACTTCACAAGGAGAGTGCCATCCCCAGGTGGAGCCGTTGTTATAACCCTATAATTTATAGGATCAACTAGTGACTGAAAATTTTATCCTTTTATTGTTTTGGTTGCCAAATGATTTTTCATTCTGCAAATAATTTGAGAAAAAAGAAAAGAAAAGAAAGAAAAAGAATAAAAGAGGGCATAAAAGAAATTTAAATAAAGCCCCATGCAATAACAATGACTTGGTCCATACAGTTTAAGCATGGCCAAGTCCTTTAAATTGATGTTGATAGGAGTAGTGAATAAGCTTGGCTAACCTGTTTAATCTTAGCCAAGCAAATTAGGTTAGCTAGTGAATAAATTTGACCAAACTGCCTAATCTTGGTCAAATAACCCCAGGATAGAGTAATTTCTTAGTCCAATAGTTTAATCTGGGCTAAATGTCATAGGTAATTAGGTTAGAGCATAGGGTAGTTTGCTTTATCTCAATAAAACAGACATGATGATCGATGTTGAACCCTATCTTTGATGTTTGAAAGTTGACTAACCCCATGGTGATAAAAACAAAGAAAGCTTGGACAAACCCACTTAAAGTGCTTATCCTAAGTGTTCAAAGAAAATATGAGTTTGCGCTCACATATTAAAGGAAACACACAGATAAAGGACTGAGGTGATAGCATTCAGATCTACGATTGATAAGTTTTTCTGGACCCCCCCCCGACCATTCTATCTTTACTATGGAATTTAGGCAAGAATGTTTTATCTGTTTCCATGGTTCATAAATGATCAGGGGATCAAAATTTGCTCAATTTTCAAAGTGCTCGGATTGAGACGAAAACTATGCCATTGTGTCCGTCTCGTTTTCCTAATTCCGGCGGTATATTTCTTTTCGCGAATGGAGTCCGTATGGAGGAGATATTGCGATTTTATCGCCAAGTCAAACAGGGCAAAAAAAAGGGGATGCTGACTGTACCTGTCCGTACAGTCCGTACGGCCACGTGGAGGGCCGTACCATCATGATGACGTGGTGCTCATCGATTGGTTGTTTGTTGGCACATCCTTATTGGTTGATTATTTTCCAATGGAAAGTTGACACGTGTCCCCATTTGTTTGGTTCATTATGGTATGCAAAACATTGTTGGGAGTCCGCGGGTTTGAACCCGGGACCGCCCCCCATGTAAACTTTAATACAACTCTGCTAACCAATAATCCCGCCATTATTCCTTGTGAATAATGTGGACGGGCTTGTATTTAAGGTTGGATATATGTATTATTTGAAAGGGGGGGGGGTCGGGGCCAAGCCCCGACCCATAGTATTATACCATAGCACATGTATTATGTGTTAATACAAACGCGCGCGCAAATTTATATTTCATAACCATTGCATTACATATATATATATATATATATATATGTTGTATGCGTTGTAACCAACGGTTAAATGCGCGGTTTGTAACATATATGTTAACCAATGGTTAATGCGTGCGGGAGTTGTGACCGTTTGAACGGTTGAACCACTTGTTTGCCAAAACGCGCGGTCATGTGGCCATACGACCCAGTGCCGAGGCGGTTGGTGGCTGGAGGCGCCCTAACCGTCCTACGGTTTGCACCGTTGGCGTGGTTTCACCCAGTGCTAGGTTATAACGCGTGTTTGAGCGTGTTCGAGGTTCATATGTGTGCAAAGGTGCAGATTGTAGAACCAGAGACAGCAAAGAAGGAGGGAGACTTCAGAGGAGGCTATCTTCTTCATTTTTCGACCGTTTCAGGTGCCGTCAGAGCCTAGACAG
>JZKD02S1917346.1:983309-1011597 GCA_000966675.3 Picea glauca
CCCCCCCCCACTCTCAGTGACAGGATCTGGTCCTTCACAGGAATAGAATGCAATGCAGGAACAAAGTACAGAAAAATATTGTAGTGTAGGAATGGTGAGTGCATTGGTGCATGAATCCTGAGTATGTTGGCGTAGGAATGTTGAGTGTGTTGGTGCAAGAATGTTGATGGCATGAACACAATGCAATTTGAAACAATACATGGAGTTGGCACATTATGTTGAGATTTTTAAAAAATAGGTGTACCAATATGAGAGTAATTTACTGAATTAAACAGGTCACAATAGGAAAACTAATCTACATAAATAAAATTCCATTTATGTGAGATGAAATCAAAACAAAAACTAGAATTGAAATATACAAACAGAAATGTAAAATACTATTCTAAAGACAAACATAAATAGTGCATACCAAAGGATGGGGGCCCTCCAAACATGTATTGCACTATGGAAGATATATATAGTACTAAAGAATGATCTATGCCATGTATAGGAACATCAACTCTTTTGTTTCATCAAATTCATAAAATTACAAGTCTCTTACAATATTGGCATTGTCACGATAACACCCTAATCTCCATTACAAAAGAATTCCCATAATAATAATGTCTCTCTCTCTCTCTCTCAGCCCTATGAGGCTTATTTATACATGAAATCCATGGAGGAATGGATAAAACCAAATTCCCCAAACTCAGATTTTGGTTAAAACCAATTTTACAAATTTTGGAAAAAAATCACAAAAATATGGGTTTTCCATCAATTTGGGACAATTTGAGTTAGAGATCCACCCATATCATCCAAACCAATTTTAATTTTGAAAAATTTCTTTTGTTAAACTCAATTTTCCACCTTCTGGACAAAACCCATATCTTAGAATTTTGAGATATGCCTTCATCGACATGAAAATCGAGGCGAAAGTTGGTACTTGAATTCTGGAATTGGTACCAAAATTATGTAGGATGATGGTACTGGAATTCTATAGAACCTTCTAAGTACTGGATTGAGTACCGAACTGTTGACTATAACACATTTCTTAAATACAAACACATTAGTAAACCATCATTGATAAAACCATGCTAAAAACATATTTAATCATTAAAAATACAAGAAATCATTAATAATTAATCACATGGTAAAATGAATACATTGTAGTGAAAATTGGTAATATAATGGTTATGAAATATGTGATAAGTACATAACATGGCTTGTGAAGGATGGTTTTATATAGTAGAAAATATGGCATATTTGGAGCTCAACAATACCCTAAAGACAAACTAGTTTAGCATGCAATGAAAAGTAAAAGTATACGGCAATTCATTAAAACATTCCCTAAGTGGAAGAAAAAATGGACAGAGGGTCACCTACCAATTCACCCTATTGTAAAATCTTCCAATTCATATTCTATTTATATAAACCTTTGGTCCCTTAATTCAATGCATAAAATTAAAATTATCAACAAAATTTAGAACGACATTGGGAAAACCAAAACAAGTATAAAGAATGTCAACATGCAACTACTAAAATTGAAAGAGATATATCACTGCCATTTTGTTCCAAGAAAAAATGTTTTTAAATAAAGAAACCTAGTTCTTTATGTTCATCATAGAATTCTCCACAAACCCAATAACTAATATTGTAAAAACCAAATTCATAATATATTCCTTGATATGTTGTTACTTATTAAATCGGCACCATACTCCTAGAGACTACATAAGCTTTGCTTTGTGTTCTTAGGGTTCCTAATCTTGCATAAGATTGAAGATATATCTATTACACACCTAATTGTCGCACTACCAAATGTCACACTTAAGTGTCTCACTTTATTTAGTGTCGCAATTTCACCACCATGTAGGAGTGCATGTTATAATCCCTAGACATGTTGGAAGGGAAACCTATCATTTGGAGGTACTTACTTTCATATTGAATTTTTGGACTTTGTTGAGATTCATCGTCCCCCTACCCATATGGAGAGGGGGATAAACCCTAATCATCGCTACTTGTCCAGTTATAAGGGAGTGATAATGTCTCCCCGTGCTCATTTATGGGGGGTGATGAAGTAGTTGCAACCATTATGCCTTATTTTGATAGGTTGTTTCTGAGACATTTTAGTTGGTTAGAGGTTAGTTCGAGCTACCCTCTATCCAATGCAAGCTCAATCTTGTTTTTTTAGCTAAATCCTCATTTGATCCCATCCTCTCCTCAAAATTATCCTATGGTTATGCTGCCTCAACTCCTGTATAATGAAGTCCATTATTGGGTGAAAGGGGGGAGAATCAGAGAATATCATATCGTTGATCTTGTGAGACTTAAAGGGACAAAAAGGAGAGCTTGGAGGAGCTACTGCAACATCAACATTAAGGTTGTAAATGATTCGCTATTTATGTCTTTCCATAATATAAATTGGCCTATTCCCTTCATGTTTATATTGTTCACTATATGTGTGTCTATTTTCGTCTAATTTGATATAGATAGATTTGTTTTGCTGGAAAATATATCGTAGAAGAAGGATGTATCGATGTGTTCTTTGCATGACTTCCCTTGCACCAAGAGCTTGGACATCAAGATCAAGGGTTGGAGAAGCAAGGAAACCCGACGAAAAATAGGTAAGTCATCTATCCATATCTTCTCATTATGATTGTTGACATATAGAGTGGATCTAGGGGGAAAGTAGAGCACCATTTGTTTTTATCTATCTTGGATCAAGGGGTCATGATCCAAGGGGGTTTTCACCTGTCTGCAGGAGAAAAAATTCCACGATATAAATTGGTGACTCCACTGGGGAAGGATCATTTTGATCTTTTCTTAGTGTTTTTTATCCTTTTGAGTCTTTTTTGTTACCTTATCTTTTTTATAGTATGAATCTTCTTTTATTTTTTCCCCTTCCTTCATCATCACTAGAAATCTCAATGAGTCAAGAAGGTGACCTTTTATCAGACTTGGGAATTTTTTAATCTTTTTCACCAAGTTTAGGACTTCATCACTCCTCTATATGGGAGTACAGAGTGATAATATATTGATTATCACACTCTCCTTGTGTGTTAGGTGGCAATGAATCCTTTATCAACGCTCTATTTGTAGTGTTACAGGGGTGATAATCTCTTTTCTTAGTGAATTTTGGCCCTAACAGGTTTCCTTCGTGTCAGTATTTTGTCTCAAGATTCTACATCAAAGTATTTGTTGCTTCATTAAGATTTTGATTTCTTATTAAATTGAGTGATTTCTATTCTTTTTTATTCCTTTTTCAATTTTCCTTTTCCTATCAATTTTTGGAAGTACTAGACCACTTTAGGTTAACTTGATCCTTTTGTTGAGTCTATCTAATTGTTGGTCTAATTCCTATTACCTTTAGGCATTCAGACCTCTATCATTTTGATTCTGAACCCTTCAAACTTCCTCATTTGTCTTTGAAATTTCTTTTATTTAGTTAGGAATTGGAATATGTTGTTTTGGGCATCCTTTGATTGAGTTCTTTTTCTCTTTTTTTTGGCTAAACATCAATATTTCACAGATTTAGGAATTCATTGGCCTTATCACAATTCTTTCATTGATGTTAAATATTTCTTTCGTTGAATTTAAAATGTTTCAAAAGGAAATTTCTCTTGATTTTCATTTTTACTGGTTTTTGCAAGCATTGAAAGCTTGAGTTGTCTGTTTGCAAATAACAAGTGTTGAAGGCATCCTTGTGATTGGATTCTTTTACTTATTGTTAGCCTATTTGAGTGATTCTTTTATTCTTCTTATTTAGTTTTGGGATCCTTTGCAAGTGTTATTGAGTCCTTTCATTATGATTCAAAGAAAAATCAAAAGAAGGCTATAATTTGAGTTTTTCATGTAACTTGAAAAGAAGGAAACAACAAGTTTTTGCATTTTACTTTCATAGTTGTAGTTTTGGATGCACATTGTAAAAGAAATTGTCTTGCATTTGTTTTTGGATTTCAAGGATATCAATTAGATAGTTTGGAATTTTAATTATGTCCTTTTGTTAAACGAAAGATGATATTTGCATGGTTTTGGGAATTTATTTGCGTTAAAAAGAAAAATAACTCCCCTCTTTCCTCAAATAGAATTTATTGAAAAAAAATCTTTCGCATTTCATTCTTTCTTTATGGTTTTGGAGTTGAGTTGATCTAGGTGGATATCGGTGGCCACCCACCTTTTCTAGCTGGCTCAAAACAACTTTCTAGCAATTTTGATAATTTACTATTTTTAGTAGTTTTTCTAGTCCTGAACTTCCAAAGTCGTTTTGAGGCCCTAAACGACACTTTTTGGGGTATGTTGAAAATTATGTGCAAATGTTGTAGTCCTTGGATAGAACTTTTAAATGGGTTATCATACACTTAAAATGGATATCGTATGCAAAAGTTACGACCACGGGAAGTTGATGTACTGACTTACCCAAATGGGGCCCACATGACTTTTGGCGCTTCATCTCCTAGGGTTAGGTTTTTGGATGTTTATGGTTTTTGAAACTCCTATTTATTGTAAAAAGGCCTTGAGAGCCTCATTGTAAGTATATTCTTGTGAATGAGCACAACCATCACATCTCTTCCCAGAGATAAGTCGCCACCATTCCAGCAAGCTTGTTTTCCGCTGCATTTTACAGTTTTAGCTTATTTCCTTATTGAATAGAAAACCAGTTTTATTGTATCTCTGTTATTCTTTGTTAAGAATCTGGTAATAATCTGTAGTGATTTTTTTTTCTCATAAAATCCAGATCAGTGGTATCAGAGTGGTCTTTCATTGTCGTCTTAATGCATGTCCCCAACGAGGTCAGAGTACAAAGATTTGGGTCTCGAGCTTGTTTCTCTTGAGGACAAAAGCTCTCGCACACCCAAGAGACCTCTCATGGAAGGAGAAAAGAAAGATGATGGGACAGGAGATCCTTTCAAATTGTTGATTGAGGAATCCCTCATGCAACAGAGGAACGAGATGATGGATAATTTCATGCAAATCCTTCGGCGACTACCAACATGAGACACATCTTCTTCGAGCGGAAGCACCGCCCCCTTCAAGGCACAAATAAACTTCGATATTCCTATATTTGAAGGTCAAATAGATGCAGATGCTTTAGACAAGTGGTTGAATCTACTAGAAGGGTATTTCTCTATCCATAACTTTTCGAATAGAGAAAATATTACTTTTGGGCTCCTCAAAGCCATTCCCCATGTCAAAGATTGGTGGGAAACTTTTTGTGAGAAAAAGGAAACAGAGGAACCTTCATTATTTATAGTCACAACCACTTGGGAATCCTTCAGGGATGTTATTAAGGAACAATACTACCCTGTCGAAAGTTATGACGACTTGTATACCAAATGGACCACATTGCGGCAAGAAAGAGACCAAGCAGTGCCAGATTTCACAAATATCTTCCATACCTTGCACACCAAGCTGGGTATCAAAGATTCAGAGAGACATCTGGTGCTCAAGTATTGTGGTGCTCTGCATAGATATATCTAGACCGAAATGGAATTTCTGGACATCTCATCCTTGGGCGCGACCTAACGATATGCCGTCAAAATTGAGCAGAAGCTCAAACAAAAGAAGCGACAATTTGGGTCGGGGAACCCCACACAAAAAAATCCAGGAAAGGGAAGCCCCAACCCATAGAACAAAGGACAAAGCAAAGATGGACTATATCAGGACAACCAGTCCAATCCGCAAGCAAAGAAGGACACTGAAAAGACAAAGAAAGATACCGGGAAGTGGTTCGACTTCCATAAGAGCCCTTAGCATAACATTGCTGACTGTCGCTCAAAGAAGACACTGGTGGATGAAGTGAAAGCCTCTGAATTAGATGCGGGTTCTGACTCCGAGTCAAAACCAAAAAGGGGAAGATGGATCATTGATGCGGAAACTAGTGCCACCATTGCTACCACTAAGCTCCAGCATGGTGAACCAAACAAGCCAAAAGGAGAGCGCCTCTTCCATTCCCAGATGTGGGTAAAAGGCACTCCACTGCACTTCATCATTGATAGCGGTAGCTAGAAGAACCTCATCTCAGCAGAGGTCTTCAAGCGGTTGGCCCTACCGACAACGCCGCACCCACAAACCTACACCATTGGATGGCTCCACCAAGGAAGCGATCTCCGCGTCAGCCAACAGTTTCGACTATCGTACGACATCAAGCCCTTCAAAGATGAGGTATTGTGTGATGTTGTTCCCCTTGAAGTTTGTGATGTTCTTTTGGGCCAACATTATTTATGGAAACGTCATGTTGTATATGAGTCTAGGCCTCGTAGTGTTATTATTACTTTGAACAGGAAATTGTACAAGATACCCGAGACTGTCCCACCTAGTGCTATTTCCTTGATATCTTCTAAGAAATGCAGGAAGGTCATCTCTCAGACAGGGAAGTTTTTATTCTTCATGATCCACTCTCAGAATGAGAGAAAAATCATAACCACATCTAGGGTCTCTGCAACCGACCTCTCCACACAGCAAAATCAAGTAGATAAGGTCGTGGAAGAATACTTGGATATCTTCTACTCGCCTACCAGGGTACCTCTACACTACCAGGTCAAGCACCCCATTGATCTGAACCCCGACGCACTGCTGCCCAATGGGCCAGTCTATCACCGCTCTATGTCAGAGAATGAGGAGATCAAGCGACAGATCTAAGAATTGCTCCACAAGGGGCACATCCATCCTATCTCATCACCTTGTGGGAGCCCAATCATGTTGGTACAGAAGAAAGATGGAACCTGGTGACTTTGCATTGATTATCAGGCTCTAAAAAAAATCACAGTCAGAAACCGTTACCTGATTCCCCGAATCGATGACCTGCTTGATCAACTCATGGGGGCCAAATACTTCTGTAAGATTGATCTGAAGTATGGCTACCACCAGGTCCCGATAGAATAGACAGATGTATGGAAGACCGCCTTCAAGTCAAAGAAAGGCCTTTTTGAATGGTTGGTCATGCCCTTTGGTCTGAAAAACGCTCCAGCCACTTTCATGAGGATGATGGACGATATCCTGTGACCATTCACCAATACTTTTGTCATGGTGTATCTTGATGACATTCTCATTTACAAAAAGACTCGGGCTGAACACTTGCAGCATATTCAACAGGTTCTTCACACCCTGCAGCAGCACATGCTATATGCCAACTTGGAAAAATGCTCCTTCAACATGGACAGGGTCCATTACCTAGGCTACATCATTGATCAAAATGGAATACATGTGGATGCAGCCAAGATCCAAGTCATCTGTGACTGGATAGCCCCAACCACACTCACTAAGCTTCGAAGCTTCTTGGGACTTGCCAATTTCTATCACAGGTTTGTGTTGGGATTCTCCCATATTGCATGGGCCCTCAGCCAAATAACTAGAGGTGGTGGTAAGGAGAAATTTGCATCGGGCCAGCCCCAACAAAAAGAATTCGATGATTTGAAGCAACGCTTTTGCTCAACCCCAGTACTTTCACTACCAGACCTGCAACAGCCATTTGAGATTGAGACCAATGCTTCAGACTATGTTGTGGGTGCCATTCTCACACAACACAGCCACCCCATGGCCTATCATAGTGTGACACTATCAGATGTTGTCCGTAAGTACCTACTTACGACAAAGAAATGCACTCCATTGTGCAAGCCTACCACTAGTGGAGGCATTACATTCTTGGGAGGGAGACATTCATCCACACTGATCATAAGCCATTGCAGTTCATGCAGACACAAGGAAAATTGCAGAATGATCGCCATCAAAAGTGGTCCACATACTTGCAACAATTCCACCTCAACATCAAGTATAAAACATGAAGCACCAACCGTATCAACGATTTCCTTAGTAGAACACCAGTCGCAGCACTCACTACAGTGCTAGACTCTTGTAGCCATGAGACCTCTGGATGGCCCCAACTCTATGAGATAGACCCGGACATCGCCACCACCTACCAAATGTTGGGTGCAAAGGTAGTTGTCAATAATTTCCATCTTTAGGATGGGTTGTTGTGTCGTTTGGGCCATATATATGTTCTGTCAAGTGAGTGACTGAAGATGATCTGGGAAGCCCACTACAGCCAGGTGGCAGGACACTTCGGCATCGAAAAGACAGTGGCAATGCTACAAAAACATTTCTATTGGCCGAAACTTTGACAAGAGATCAACAAGTATATCAGGTATTGCACTTCTTGTGCTATTGCCAAACCAACCACTAAGAAATAGGGCATGTACACCCCTCTTCCTACTCCTGGAAGACCATGGGAATCTGTCTCAATGGACTACATGTCGGGCCTCCCGTCCACCAAGTGGGGAAATGACTATGTTTTGTGGTTGTCAATCGCTTTTCTAAGATGGTGATTCTGGTTTCTTGCAATAAGAGAATCACAGCAGAAGCTGTTAGTGTCAGAAGTCACTCCTGGATTGCTTGCAAGAGCAGAGCCTGACACCCATCAGTTTAATGTCACGATTTATTTGTAAAGGGTTGATTAAATGGAGACGAGGACTCGAGGAGGTATCACTCTAATTCAGGGACTGTGTCTGGTACGTAAAGAACCAAGGAGGTCTGGAATCCTAACTTCAGCCGATGAGTTGATTTAAAGGTGGGCAGGTGGAAGACTTAGGAGAAGGATGGACAAACAACTTTGGGTAACAGGCTTACAGCAGCTTGCAGCAGAAAAACTCTGAATGCAAGATCTTCTTGGTTCAGGGTTTCAAGAAACTGAAAGGGGACTTGACTGGATCCTTTAATTCCAAGTCACTCAGTGCTGGGAAAGACACAAGAACTGACTAGAATGACGTAACTGCTACAGTGATCCATTACAACATTATCCTATAACAGTCACAACTCGACTGGATCCTCCAATTCCAAGCTATTCTAATGCAGTGTAACAAAGAGATGAAAGAAACTGGCATTCATAAGGCAAGAAGTCTCAAAGGTTCATACATAACCAGAGTAACGGTGCTTCATTAAAACATTACCACCGGGAGCTCTGCTCAACCATCAATAGATACAAAAATGGCGGAAACGCCTATACATACTCAGAACAACCCTAGCAACAAAATCGAGACGCTGCATTGAAAGCTTAGCATTTGCATGGATTTCTGACGATCTGCACCTGCAATCTTTGACTAATCGGGAACCTGCGGCGGACACAATTGATCTTCTGACAGTTCCGTAGGTGAATCGACGTGCTCTTAACTCGTCGCAGGAATTTCCCATTATGGCGGAGATGATGTCTAACCACCACCAACTACCTCAATAACTGCTTTATGGGGATTGGGATGACCCTGCCACCTCGGCACTTTTGGGACGTGGAAGGCCTCCTACGCGGCCACCTGGATTAGCTTGAATGGCCTGATGATTTGATGTGGGAGGCCAACGCGAAGGATGGGGTGCACAATGGGGTGGTGGCGCCAAGATCGGGAGGGCGAGATAAAAAATGATGAGGTGTGAGAGGGATCACAGAGGAGGACACATGGTGGAAGACAACAGTTGGAGGGGGCAGGAAACGAGATGTAATGGAAATTTTGGCAGGAGGCCGAGGTGAAAAGGAGCGGGACATGTGGCGTGTGGTGAGTGGTTGATGACATGTGGGATGTACCATGCAGATGGAGAGAAGGGAGATAGACAGATGGCAGGGGACGAGGAGGCTCGGGAAGATGAGTGGATGATGAGATGGGGGGAAGGGACCACCTGGAGGGAAAGATGGGAGGCTAAAGGGAAAGGACCCCATCGCACGGCCAAGAGGAGGACAAATGAAAAAGGGAAGGATGATGCAAAGATGACTTGGCAGGGAAGGGGGGCCCATGCGGGTTAAAGGCAGGGTAGCTGAGAAGGATGAGACTGCTCGAGTGTCGTTGATCTGGGCACGCTGATCTCGGCTGTCGGGAAGCTGCACCCTCAATTCTGGACCCCCCCCTCCACTTAAAGGTAGAAAGGTGGGGGGGGTTCGGAATCGCCTCCAGTGTCGTTGATCCGGGCGCTTCAATCACAGCCATCGGAGAGATGCGCCCCGGATTCTAGACCCCCCCCCTTTAAAGGTAGAAAGGCGGGGGGGGTTCGGAATCCGATATGCGCCGTTGATCCGGGCGCGTGAGATCCCGCCGTCCAAACTTGATTTTCATTTAACACAGACGCATCCACGCCCCAAACTTAGGACAAGTGGGCTTTTACCCCATTCTTTGTATTTTACCCCCATACCAGAAATATCGTTAACATTTGGCTCCATGGGGGATAGAGTCATCCCTGTGATGCTCTAAGAACTCTTCTGCAGATTCAGTGCCTTGTTGTTGGGCTATGGAGTCTTTTATTAAGCCAAAAACAAAACAATAAAAAACAATAATTACAAAAAACACAAGAGCCAATTATGGCTCACAAAAAACATTTCTTCAAGAAATGCCCATTCACTGGGCCATTAAAAACCTCTTTGCCTCCCAGATCTTGCAACCTGTAAGTGTTGTTTGAGAATACTTCTAGGATCTTAAAAGGCCCAAACCAGAGGGCATCAAATTTGTTGTGTTTTCCCTTATCCTGCCTGGGTGCATCTTATTTGAGCACCAGATCACCCTGCTCGAACTCTTTCTTTATACCCTTCCTGTCAAAAGCCTGTTTGATTCTCTGCTGATGGTCATAGGCCCTGTCCAAGACCTGCTCTTTGGTCTACTATACTTCCACCATCTGATGAATCCTTCTGACCATATGGTCAGGCTCTTCTTCAAGGCCCTGGAGGAATTTCGCCACAGATAAGGCAAGCTGAGTAGGGAAAACAGCCTGTGTCCCATAAACAAGTTGAAAAGGTGAGATGCCCAGTGATTTATTGGTTGTCACCCGATCAGCCCATAGTGCAAATTTAAGCTTGGAATCCCAGGCCCTTTTATTGTCTTCCAATAATTTCTTAATGAGCTTGATCATACTTTTATTGGAAGACTCTGCCAGTCCATTTCCTTGAGGATAATAGGGGGTAGAGTGAATCAATGAAATCTCAAACTATTCACAGAACTTGATCAGAGGCTCAGACCTAAAGGCAGCAGCATTATCTGTGATAATTCTACTAGGGCAACCAAATCTGGCTATGATGTCCTCCAAGAAGCTGATAATAGCTTTGTGAGAAGTGCTTCTGGTGGGGACAGCCTCTATCCATTTGGTGAAATAATCTGTGGCAGTGAGGATCCATCTGTGTTGGCCACTTGAGGGAGGGTGAATCTCTCCAATGAAGTCCAATCCCCATTGCTAAAAGGGTGCTGAAACCACGACAGGCTTTAATGGCAGAGATTTGAGCTGCTGCTTTCCTGAAAACTTTTGGCATTTGATGCAAGCTCTGATTTCTCTGCAGACATCAGGGAACAAAGTGGGCCAGTAATACCCTACCTGGAGGATCTTATGGGCTGTGGTTTTCCAGAAATGATGGCCCCCACA
This sequence comes from Picea glauca, assembly GCA_000966675.3. Taxonomy (NCBI): domain Eukaryota; kingdom Viridiplantae; phylum Streptophyta; class Pinopsida; order Pinales; family Pinaceae; genus Picea; species Picea glauca. The sequence continues at coordinate 994,665 of JZKD02S1917346.1, forward strand.
AAGGCCACTGTGGAAATCAAACATAACCTGTTGGGCTTCTTGTGGGTCCAGGCACCTTAAAAATACCCCTAAAGGGTCTTTCCAATACAAGGTTTGGTCAATGAGGCAATACCTGACCGCCTTGAGCTTTAAAGATCTTGCCTTGCTTTTCTTCATTCCATCAGGAGGCCTCAATTCTTGCAGACAGTACAAGATATCCTTGTACCAAGGACATGCTGCTAGTGATAGGGTGGTCCGAGGATTCTTGCTGGGTGACTCAGCTTGCTCATTGATGAAGTTAATCCCCAAAGCTTTGCAGTTGGATTCAACTAGCAGCTTGGCTAAACCCTACCCCTTTATCAACTTGGTGGGCTTAATCTCCAGATCAAATTCTATGATCCTGGCAACCCACTTACCTCTTTTTCCATCTATGTCTGGCTATATAAGAATGTCCTTCACAGAGGCTGAAGGAACATATGCAGTGATTTTTGAGTGCAAGACATACACTCTGAAAGCTTTGAGAGCTTTCACCAAGGCATAGGCCTGCTTCTCCATGATCTCGTACCGGAGTTCTGCATCTCTTAATGCCTTGTTGTATAAGGAAATAGGCTGCTCTCTCCCTTCTTCGTTTCTCTGCAACAAGACCGCTGCTACTGTATCATAAGAAGCAAAAGAAAATATCAGGAAATCTTTAGAAAAATCAGGACTGATTAGCACAGGTGCCTCAGTCAACGCCCTCTTTATTTGGTCAAAATATTTTCTGGGTTCAGCAGTCCATTTCACTTCATTTCCCTTCCTGAGCATGGATGTGATGTGTTTCACCAATTCAGCAAAGTTTGAGACAAATCCTCTCAGAAAATTTATCTTCCCTAGAAAGGCCTAAAATTCCCTCTTAGACCTGGGGAGTGATAGGGTATAAATTGCTTTTATCCTACTAGGATCAATTCTCACCCCCTCTGATACTGTATGGCCTAACAGCTTCCCTTCATTCATTGCAAACAGAGATTTCTTGGGATTTAGGGAAAGGCCAAACCTTCGACACTTCGAAAAAACTTTTCTTAGGTGGCAGCAGTGTTCTTCGTCAGACTTGGAGAAGAATGTTATGTCATCCAGATAGATCACCACAAACCGGTCCTTTTCCCCGATGAAGGCTATGTCCATGGCTCGCTAAAGTGTTGCCCCTGCATTCATCAGTCCAAAGGGAATTTTGGCATACATGAATGTGCCCCAAGGAGTAGTGAATGTCATTTTTTCCCTGTCCTCGGGCATGACTGATATCTAATTGTAACCAGAAAATCCATCAATCATGGATATTCTAGATGCACCAGTGAATCTCTGCAATATATGTTCCATGTTGGGCAGGGGATAATTGTCCTTCCTTGAGGTTCTGTTCAGGTTCCTGAAATCAACACAGAGTTTGATTTCCCCGCTCTTCTTTCTTACTAGAACCAAATTAGCCACCCAATCGAAATATCTCAAGGGGACAATGATTTGGGCATCTAGCAGCTTCTTCACTTCTTTCTTCGTGACAGGCAACAATAGGGGATTTATCTGTCTCAGCTTTTTCCTGAAAGGATTAGCCTCTTCTTTTAGTGGGATCTTGTGTTCAATGACTGATGTGTCATAGGTCTTGAGGTCTCCACAGGTCCATGCGAACACATCAGCAAACTCTCTCAGCAGCTTAGTATATTCAATCCTCTGCTCCTTGGTCAAACTCCTTGACAGCTTGACAAGATTAGGCTCCTCTAATGTGCCAATGTTGCATTCAGCTATGTCAGCATCATCACCTGGAACTCTGCCCTTCAATGCCACATCATTCTCATCAAACAATCTCTCTAATGGGACTAGTCCCCTTGGAATGTGATTTCCAGGTAGTTGAATGATGTCATGCTTTGCTATTTTACTCAGCAACTTACCCCCCTCAAGCTCTTCCTCAGAGACAGAATCCTGGTCGATATGCATCTCTGAAAATTCTTCGACAGTCTCCAAGAATCTTTTGATCTCGAGGTCATCCTCAAACACCTTCCAATGCTTGATGTTGTCAGGTATGGAGGGTCTGTATTTTACTTCTACATCATACCTAAGCTTGGGCGGCAAGGGTATTTTGAAATTGCTTGCTGATGTAGACAAGGAATCTGCCACTGTGTTCTCCTCTCTTGGGATGAAGGAAATGTTAAACGCTGAGAAGAAACTATCAATCAGGTCCCATACCTCATTTTTGTAGCTTCTGAGTCAAGGATGCTTAGCCTGATAAGCGTTTCTGATCTGCTGGATGACCAACTCTGCATCTCCAAATGCTGCTACTTCCTGGATTCCCATTTCCCTTGCAGCTCTTAGTCCTAGGATGAGAGCTTCATACTCTGCCACATTATTGATAGCTTCAAATTCTAATTTGTATGACAGAGATATGGTCTCCTGAGAAGGGGACACAAAATCCACCCCAGCTCCAGCGCCTTCCCTGGAAAAGGCTCCGTCAAAAAACATTTTCCAGACGGGGGCGATGGAGGGAGGAAATTTAGGGGAAATGGTGGGATGCTTTCTGAGTTTGAGAGGAGGCTCAGGGTCATGGGTGAGTTGTAATAAACTGGAGCCTAAATCAGTGTCCAAGGAAAAGATGGGATGATTGGTGGGGTTGGCTTCATCACTGATTATATAGGCCAATTGGGCTTCCTTGTATAGTCTTCTATGCTCTCCCTCAAACACTGGGATAGTATCATAGGTCAGGTCCATCTGCAAAGTTCCCCCCAGTCTTTTTATCCAAGATCTTGACAACAACATATAGAACTTAGGGGGAACATCAACCACTACTATATCCATGACCACACTTTTCATGGGCAGTTGAAATAAGGTCACAACCAGGTCCTTAATAACTCCAAGACACTAAACTCTCCTGGAGTTGAAAGAATAGAGGTCATGATAGGCTTGGGTGACTTCTAGTCCTAACTCTTCCATGACGGTTTTTGGCATGAGGTTGTGAGACGCCCTGAGTCCATCAAGCAGTTGTCTAGTACTTTATCATGTATGTTCAGGGATGTGTAGAAGGGAGGGGATGAGTCATCTCTGTCTTCCACCATGGGACCTAGAATAACTGCAGGATTTTCATCTTGGAGGTTTATGGAGTTTGAGGGAGGGCATGAGGCTTCAGATTTTAAAAGCTCAGAGAAGCATTTCTTAAATTCCCCATGTTTAATTAGCTCGGTGAGAGACACAGGGATCCTGATCTTTTGAATCTCATATTCGAAATTAAAAGGAGATGGAAGCTTTGGAATTTCTCTTATTTCAGGAACATGAGTGTGAACAATGGGAGAGAGGGGTTGAGCCTTCTTACCTCTGTGAGCATCTGCTACTTCATCAACAGGTTTCTCTATTCTAGTGGACCGCTCAGGAATATCAGGTGCTGCTGTCTTTTTATCGGACCTCAAGTTATACCTGCCTCAGCCGCCGCTAACCTTGTCTCCCTTGCTCAACTCATTTAGCTGATTGTTCATGAGAGACTCTTCGTAAGTTGTTTGAGTGAGATGAGGAAAAGGAGGAGTGTCTCCTAAGTAGTGGATTTCAGGATCAAGCTCCTTTGCTTCTCCTTCTTCCTCCTCAGCCACCAAATTGTTCTGAAAAGGGGCCTGAATTCTTTGGTCTTCTCTGTCTCTTCCCCTTTCTCTATGCATAGTCGGGGGAGCAATATTATTTGGCCTTCTGAAACCTCCTCCATTTTCGGTGTTTTGGGGGCCTTTGTATGCTTTCTTTCCCTCCACCTTCATTCTCTCCATCTCTGCAGACAAAGACTTCACCATCCTGGTCAGTTCATCTACTTGAGGGTGAGGCAGTGGGGAGCCAGAAGTTGAAGCTTCAAATCTCCCTTTCCTCCTATCTGCATCAGTCTTGCTCCTCAATCTATCAGCTGCTAATACATTGGATTCCACCTCTACAGCCACATATTGCATCTGAGCTAGGGAGGTAGCTCTTCTTTCTCTCAATAGCAGGCAGAAATCAGGGTCAAATGCACCAGCATAGGAAATTTGGGCAGAGGCTTATGAGGGCTCTATCTCTGCAAGAATATTATTATACATCTTATTGAATCTTTTGGAGAAGTTAGAGACAGACTCTCCTTCCATTTTCCTTAGAGACCCAAACTCTGTCATGTAATACATGAAGTCCTTCCTATCTCCCCACTGTCTTAGAAAAATACCATCTAGAGCTTCAATTCCAGCAATAGATCCAGGGGCTAGTCCTCTGAACCATTTCCTCACCTCACCATCCAAGCTCTGGACAAAAACCCTCATCCAGACATCTTCAATTTCAATGTTTAGGTTGTCTGCATAACTGTAGAATGCAGCCAAGTTCTCTTCTGCAGTTATGTCCCCTTCCCCAGTGAACTTGGGCATGTATTTCAAATAGTCTCCAGCAGGGAGAGGATGCATAGGTTGGGGTAGGACTAAGGGAGCATATCGGGCAGCAACTATGGCGTCCATTCTAGTTAAAGGGGGATTAGCACCAGCCATAGGGATGTTAGGTGGAGGAGAAGGAGTTCGTGAAGGGGCTACTGGGGATAACTCTCGTAGTGGTGTGGGAAACAATAGAGGATCGAAGGAGAAAGCTAATGATCCTAAGTCAGCAGGTGCTTCTTTGTGTGCAGGAGTAGGGAAGTATTATATAGTCCCTGGTCTATGCCAAGGGGAAGCTTCAGAGGAGAGGGGAGTGACAAGAATTTCTCCCTCCAATCCCAGACCAGGAGGGGAAAACTCAGCAGGAACACTCCCAAAATTCAAAAACTGAGAAACCTCTTAAGGAAGTCTATCAAGAAGCTGAGGAGGAGAAAACGGAGCTCTTACGGAAGGGGATGGTGAATTACCTGTTTCGGAGGTGGAGACTTCTTTTGCGGAGCTCTTTCCTCTTCTGGGAATCACCTCTGGGTCAGCTTTGGGTGTAGCTAAAAGCAGTAGTGGATGAGACCGCCTGTGTCTGCCTCTGGAAGCCATAGTTAAAACAGCGGGTTCGCTCCAGTGGAGTCATCACAATGGAGTCACCAGGTGCACAGTAGCAATCTTCAGTTCTGATATTTGATGCACCTTTAGAATCAGCTAGTCTTTGTCGTTCAATCCCGGGGAAAATATTCAACTTCGTCCCCGGCAACGGTGCCAGAAATGTTAGCGTCGGAAGTCACTCCTAGATTGCTTGCAGGAGCAAAGCCTGACACCCATCAGTTTAATGTCACGATTTATTTGTAAGGGTTGATCAAATGGAGACGAGGACTCGAGGAGGTATCACTCTAATTCAGGGACTGTGTCTGGTACGTAAAGAACCAAGGAGGTCTGGAATCCTAACTTCAGCCAGTGAGTTGATTTAAAGGTGGGCAGGTGGAAGACTTGGGAGAAGGATGGACAAATAGCTTTGGGCAACAGGCTTACAGCAGCTTGCAGCAGAAAAACTCTGAATGCAAGATCTTCTTGGTTCAGGGTCTCAACAAACTGAAAGGGGACTTGACTGGATCCTCCAATTCCAAGTCACTCAGCACTGGGAAAGACACAAGAACTGACTAGAACGACGTAACTGCTACAGTGATCGATTACAACATCATCCTATAACAATCACAACTCGACTGGATCCTCCAATTTCGAGCTGTTCTAATGCAGTGTAACAAATATGTAAAAGAAACTGGCATTCATAAGGCAAGAAGTCTCAAAGGTTCATACATAACCAGAGTAACAGTGCTTCATTAAAACATTACCACCGGGAGCTCTGCTCAACCATCGATAGATACAAAAATGGCGGAAATGCCTATACATACTCAAAACAACCCTAGCAACAAAATCGAGACGCTGCATTGAAAGCTTTGCGTCTGCATGGCTTTCTGACGATCTACACCTGCAATCTTTCACTAATCGGGAACCTGCGGCGGACACAATTGATCTTCTGACAGTTCTGTAGGCGAATCGACGTGCTCTTAACTCATCGCAGGACTTTCCCATTATGGTGGAGACGATGTCTAACCACCACCAACTACCTCAATAACTTCTTTATGGGGATTTGGGATGACCCTGCCACCTAGACACTTTTGGGACATGGAAGGCCTCCTGCGCGGCCACCTGGATTAGCACGAACGGCCTGATGATTTGATGTGGGAGGCCAGCGCGAAGGATGGGGCGCGCAATGGTGTGGTGGCGCCAGGATCGGGAGGGCGAGATCAAAAATGATGAGGCATGAGAGGGATCACAGAGGAGGACACATGGCGGAAGACAACAAGCGGAGGGGGTAGGAAACGAGATGTAATGCAAATTTTGGAGGGAGGCTGAGGTGAAAAGGAGCGGGACACGTGGCGTATGGTGAGTGGTCGATGACATGTGGGATGTACCATGTGGATGGAGAGAAGGGAGATAGACATATGGCAGGGGACGAGGAGGCTTGGGAATATGAGTGGATGATGAGATGGGGGGAAGGGACCACCTGGAGGGAAAGATGGGAGGCTAAAGGGAAAGGAGCCCATCGCACAGCCAGGAGGAGGACAGATGGAAAAGGGAAGGATGATGTGAAGATGACTTGGCAGTGAAGGGGGGTCCATGCGGGTTAAAGGTAGGGCAGCTGAGAAGGATGAGACTGCTTGAGCGTTGTAGATCCGAGCACGCTGATCTCGACCGTCGGGAAGATGCACCCCCGATTTTGGACCCCCCCCCTCCGCTTAAAGGTAGAAAGGTGGGGGGGGTCTAAAATCGCCTCGAGCGCCATTGATCTGGGCGCTTCAATTGCAGCCATCGGAGAGATGCGCCTCGGATTCCGGACCCCCAACCCCCCCCCCCTTTAAATGTAGAAAGGCGGGGGGGGGTCCGGAATCCAAAACGCGTCGTTTACCCGGGCGTGTGAGACCCCGCCGTCCAAACTTGATTTTCATTTAACACAGACGCATCCGCACCCCAAACTTAGAACCAGTGGGTTTTTACCCCATTCTTTGTATTTTACCCCCATACCAGAAATATCGTTAACAGAAGCCACTGCCAAGCTCTTCTTTGAATGAGTCTAGGTACATTTTGGAATCCGACAAACCATTGTCTCATATTGGGACAGTCGATTTCTCAACACATTCTGGTTGAGCCTCTGGTCGTTGCTAGACACCAAGCTCACCAAATCCACGGCCTTCCACCCCCAAACAAATGGTCAAACTGAGGTCATAAATCGAATGGCAGTGCATATCCTGCACATGTATAATTCCAAGCACCCTCGCAGATGGGATGAGAGTCTTCCCTATGTCTAGTATAGCCACAACTGAGCCCTGCATAGCTCAACCGACCACAACCCCTTTTAGGTGGGGTTGGGATTCCAGCCATTGGGTCCCATAGATGTTGCACTTCCCCTTCCGGTCACCTTGACCGACTCCTCTCCTACTCCAATAGAGGCTGACAAAGCCACTCGATTCATTGAGAGGATCCAGTACATCCTCCAAGAGTTTCAGGATATCCTACAGAAGTCTAATGACAAGTACAAGCAACACCATGATCAACATCGGGTTCCACATATGTTTCATGTGGGTGACAAAGTTTGGTTGCACTTTCAAAAAGAATGCCTTACATGACCCCATCGGAAGCTTCACCCACTCCATTATAGTCCGTACACCATCACCAAGTCTATGGGGGATAATGATTTTGCACTCAACATTCCTCCTTTCCTTGTCCTACACCCAGTGTTCAACGTGGACCTCCTTCAGCCTTATTTCCCACCGTTATTGGACACCTTAGACGTAGCAGAACAGCTAACACCAACAGAGCTCAACCCTAACTGCATGCAATAGGCATCCAGTGATCATATTGTGGACACACAGATCAAGGGCACTTGACAACAAAAGATCCAACGTTATCAAGTTGTCAAAGCAGGGCAGCTCCTACACCAAGGCAAGTGGCTCACCCAGGGCCAAATTCAGCAGAAATTTCCTCATCTGATGGGGGAACTCAACGCAATGGAGACCATTTCTTCCTAAGGATGGAGAATTGATCTAGGTGGATATCGGTGGCCACCCACGTTTTCCAGGTGGCTCAAAACAACTTTCTAGCAATTTTGATAATTTACTATTTTTAGCAGTTTTTCGGGTCCTGAACTTTCGGAGTCGTTTTGAGGCCCTAAATGATGTTTTTTGGGGTATGTTGCGGTGGTAAAATTTCATCAAAAAATTTTGTGCAAATATTGTATTCCTCGGATAGATCTTTCCAATGGGCTATCATACGCCTAAAATGGAGATTGTATGCAAAAGTTACGACCACAGGAAGTTGATGTACTGACTTACCCAAATAGGGCCCACATGACTTTTGGCGCTTCATCTCCTAGAATTAGGTTTTTGGATGTTTAGGGTTTTTGAAACTCCTGTTTAATGTAAAAATGCCTTGAGAGCCTCATTGTAATGATATTCTTGAGAATGATCGCAGCCATCACATCTCTTCTCATAGATAAGCCACCACCATTGCAACAAGCTTGTTTTCCGCTGCATTTTACAGTTCAGTTGATTTCCTTATTGAATAGAAAACCAATTTTACTGTATCTCTGTTATTCTTTGTTAAGAATCTGGTAATAATCTATAGTCATTTCGTTATGCTCATAAAATCTGGATCAGTGGTATCAGAGTAGTCTGCTCCTTGTCGTCTTAATGCATGTCCCCAACAAGATTGGAGTACAAAGATTTGCGTCTCTAGCTTGTTTCTCTTGAGGACAAAAGCTCTCGCACACCCAAGCAACCTCTCATGGAAGGAGAAAATAAAGATGATGGGACAGGATATCCTTTCAAACTATTGATTGAGGAAGACCTCATGCAACAATGGAACGAGATGATCGATAATTTCGCACAAATCCTTCTGCGACTACCAACAGGAGACGCATCTTCTTCGAGCGGAGGCACTGCCCCCTTCAAGGTACAAATAAACTTAGATATTCCTATATTTGAAGGTCAGATAGATGTAGATGTTGTAGACAAGTGGTTGAATCTACTAGAAGGGTATTTCTCTATCCATAACTTTTCGAATAGAGAAAAGATTACTTTTGCACTCCTCAAAGTCGTTCCCCATGTCAAAGATTGGTGGGAAACTTTCTGTGACCAAAAGGAAACAGAGGAAACTTCATTATTTACAGTCATGGCCACCTGGGAATCCTTCAAGGATGCTATTAAGGAACAATACTACCCTGTCGAAAGTTATGATGACTTGTATACCAAATGGACCACATTGCGGCAAGAAAGAGACCAAGCAGTGCCAGATTTCACAAATATCTTCCATACCTTGAGCACCAAGATGGGTATCAAAGATTCAGAGAGACATCTAGTGCTCAAGTATCGCAATGCTCTGTATAGATACATCCATAACGAAATTGAATTTCTGGACATCTCATCCTTGGGTGCAGCCTATCGATATGCCATCAAAATTGAGTAGAAGCTCAAACAAAATACGTGACAATTTGGGCTAGGGACCCCCTCACAACAAAATCCAGGAAAGGGCGACCCCAACCCATAGAATAAAGGATAGAGAAAAGGTGGACAATATCAGGACAACCAGTCAAAGACGCAAGCAAAGAAGGACACCAAAAAGACAAAGAAAGATACCGGGAAGTGGTGCAACTTCCATAAGATCCCTTGGCATAACACTGCTGACTGTCGCTCAAAGTAGACGCCGGTGGTTGAAGTGAAAGCCTCTAAATTAGATGTGGGTTCTGACTCTGAGTCAAAACTAGAAAGGGGAAAACAGATCATTGACGTGGAACCCAATGCCACCATTGCTACCACCAAGCTCTAGCATGGTGAACCAGACGAGCCAAAAGAAGGAGAGCACTTCTTCCATTCCCAGATGTGGTTAAAAGGCATCGCACCGCACTTCATCATTGATAGTGGTATCTAGAAGAACCTCATCTCAACAGAGGTCATGAAGTAGGTGTCCTTGCCGACAACGCCGCACCCACAACCCTACACCATTGGATGGCTCCGCCAAGGAAGTGATCTCCACATCAGCCAACAGTGTCGACTATCATAAGACATCAAGCCCTTCAAAGACAAGGTATTGTGTGATGTTTCTCCTCTCGAAGTTTGTGATGTTCTTTTCGGCCAACCTTATTTATGGAAATGCCATGCTGTATATGAGTTTAGGCCTCGTAGTGTTATTATTACTTTGAACAGGAAATTGTACAGGATACCCGAGGTTGTCCCACCTAGTGCTATTTCCTTGATATATGCTAAGTAATGCAGGAAGGTCATCTCTCAGATGGGGAAGTTTTTCTTCTTCATGATCCCCTCTCAGAATGAGAGAAAAATCATAGCCACATCAAGGGTCTATGTGGATGACCTCTCCACACATCAAAAGCAAGTAGATAAGGTCATGGAAGAATACTTGGATATCTTCTCCTCACCTATCGGGGTACCTCTGCACTGCTAGGTCAAGCACCCCATCGGTTTGACCCCTGGCGCACCGCTTCCCAATGGGCCAGTCTATCATCACTCTATGTTAGAGAATGAGGTGATCAAGCAATAGATCTGAGAATTTCTCCACAAGGGGCACATTCATCCTAGTTCATCACCTTGTGGGAGCCCAATCATGCTGGTACAAAAGAAAGATGGAACCTGGCGACTTTGCATTGATTATCGGGCTCTGAATAAAATCACAGTCAGAAACCGGTACCCAATTCCTCGAATCAACGACCTCCTTGATCAACTCATGGAGGCCAAATACTTCAGTAAGATTGATCTGAAGTCTAGCTACCACCAGGTCCCGATAGAATAGACAGATGTATGGAAGACCACCTTCAAGTCAAAGGAAGGCCTTTTTGAATGGTTGGTCATGCCCTTTGGTCTGAAAAATGCTCTAGCCACTTTCATGAGGATGATGGACTATATCCTATGACCATTCACCAATACTTTTGTAGTGGTGTATCTTGATGACATTCTCATTTACAGCAAGACTTGGGATGAACACTTGCAGCATATTCAACAGGTTCTTCACACCCTGTGGCATCACAAGCTATATGCCAACCTGGAAAAATGCTCCTACGGCATGGACAGGGTCCATTACCTAGGCTTCATCATTGATCAACATGGCGTACATGTGGATCTAGCCAAGGTCCAAGTCATCTGTGACTGGCTAGCCCCAACCACACTCACTAAGCTTCGGAGCTTCTTGGGCCTTGCCAATTTCTATCATAGGTTTGTGTTGGGATTCTCCCATATTGCATGGGCCCTCAGCCAAATAACCAAGGGTGGTGGTAAGGAAAAATTTGCATGGGTCTAGCCCCAACAACAAGCATTCAATGATTTGAAGCAATGCTTGTGCTCAAGCCCAGTACTTTCACTACCAGACCTGCAACAGCCCTTTAAGATTGAGACTGATGCTTTAGACTATGCTATGGGTGTCATTCTCATGCAACACGGCCACCCCGTGGCCTATCATAGTGAGACACTATCAGATGATGTCCGTAAGTACCCTAATTACGACAAAGAAATGTACTCCATTGTGCAAGCCTACCACCAGTGGAGACATTACATTCTTGGGAGGGAGACATTCATCCACACTGATCATAAGCCACTGCAGTTCATGCAGACACAAGGAAAATTGCAGAATGACCGCCATCAAAAGTGGTCCACATACTTGCAACAATTCCACCTCAACATCAAGTATAAAATAGGAAGCACCAACCATGTCACTGATTGCCTCAGCAGCCCACCAGTCGTAGCACTCACCACAGTGCTAGACTCATGTGGCCCTGAGACCTCTGGATGGCCCCAACTCTATGAGACAGACCCAGACTTCGCCACCACCTACCAAATGTTGGGTGCAAAGGAAGTTGTCAATAATTTCCATCTTCAGGATGGGTTGTTGTGTCGTTTGGGCCATATATATGTTCCCTCAAGTGAGCGAGCAAAGCTAATCTAGGAATCTCACTATAGCCGGGTGGCAGGACACTTCGGTGTTGAAAAGACAATGGTGATGCTACAAAAACATTTCTACTGGATGAAACTTCTACAGGAGGTCAGCAAGTATATCAGGTCTTGCACTTCTTGCACTATTGCCAAACCAACCACTAAGAAACAAGGCATGTACACCCCTCTTCCTACTCCTGACAGACTATGGGAATCCATCTCAATGGAATACATGTCGGGCCTCCCGCCCACCAAGTGGGGAAATGACTCTGTTTTTGTGGTTGTCGATCGCTTTTCTAATATGGCGATTCAGGTTGCTTGCAATAATAGCATCACAGCAAAATCCACTGCCAAGCTCTTCTTTGAACGAGTTTGGGTACATTTTGGAATCCCACAAACCATTGTCTTAGATTAGGACAGTCGATTTCTCAACACATTCTAGTTGAGTCTCTAGTCACTGTTGGACACCAAGCTCACCAAATCCATGACCTTCCACCCCCAGACAAATGGCCAAACCGAGGTCCTAAATCGAATGATCATGCATATCCTTCACATGTATAATTCCAAGCACCCTCACAGATGGGATGAGAGTCTTCCCTATGTCCATCATAGCTACAACTGAGCCCTGCATAGCTCAACCAACCACAACCCCTTTCAGGTGGGGTTGGGATTCCAACCATTGGATCCCATAGTTGTTGCACTTCACCTTATGGTCACCTCGACCGACTCCTCTCCTGCTCCAACTGAGGCTGACAAAGACACCCAATTCATTGAGAGGATATAGCACATCCACCAATAGGTTCAGGATATCCTACAAAAATCTAATGACAAGTACAAGCAGCGCCATGATCAACATCAGGTTCCACACAAGTTTCAAGTGGGCGACAAAGGTTGGTTGCACTTGCAGAAAGAACGCCTTATAGGACCCCATCGAAAGCTTTTACCACTCTATTATGGTCCATACACCATCACCAAGGTTGTGGGGGATAATGATTTTGTGCTCAACATTCCTTCTTTTCTTGGCCCGCACCCAGTGTTCAACGTGGACCTCCTTCGGCCTTATTTCCCACCATTATTGGACACCTTAGACATAGCAAAACAACTGACACCAATAGAGATCAACCCCAACTGCATACAATAGGAAGCCAATGATCAGATTGTGGACACACAGATCAAGGGCACTCGAAAACAAAGGATCCATCTTTATCGAGTCATCAAAGCAGGGCAGCTCCTGCACCAAGGCAAGTGGCTCACCCAGGGCCAAATTCAGCAGAAATTTCCTCATCTGATGGGGGAACTCAACGTAATGGAAACCATTGCTTCCTAAGGATGGAGGATTTATCTAGGTGGATATCAGTTCCCACCCACCTTTTCCAGCTGGCTCAAAACAACTTTCTAGCAATTTTGATAATTTACTATTTTTAGTAGTTTTTCGGGTCCTGAACTTCCGGAGTCATTTTGAGGGCCTAAACGACGTTTTTTGGGGTATGTTGCGGTGGTAAAATTTCATCTTGAAATTTTGTGCAACTGTTGTATTCCTCGGATAGATCTTTCCAATGGGCTATCATATGCATAAAATGGAGATCGTATGCAAAAGTTACGACCCCGGGAAGTTGATGTACTGACTTACCCAAACGAGGCCCACATGACTTTTGGCGCTTCATCTCCTAGAGTTAGGTTTTTGGATGTTTAGGGTTTTTGAAACTCATGTTTATTGTAAAAAGGCCTTAAGAGACTCATTGTAATGATCTTCTTGCGAATGAGCGGATCTGTCACATCTCTTCTCAGAGATAAGCTGTCACCATTGCAGCAAGCTTGTTTTCCGCTGCATTTTACAGTTTCAGCTTATTTCCTTATTGAATAGAAAACCAGTTTTACTGTATCTCTGTTATTCTTTGTTAAGCATCTAGTAATAATCTGTAGTCATTTCATTCTTCTCATAAAATCCGGATCAGTGGTATCAAAGCAGTCTGCTCCTTGTCGTCTTAATGCATGTCCCCAACGAGGTCGGAGTACAAAGATTTGGGTCTCAAGCTTGTTTCTCTTGAGGACAAAAGCTCTCGCACACCCAAGCGACCTCTCATGGAAGGAGAAATGAAAGTTGATGGGACATGATATCATTTCAAACTATTTATTGAGGAAGCCCTCATGCAACAGAGGAACGAGATGATGGATAATTTCGTGCAAATCCTTCGGCGACTACCAACAGGCGACGTATCTTCTTCAAGCGGAGGCACTGCCCCCTTCAAGGTACAAATAAACTTAGATATTCCTATATTTGAAGTTCAGATAGACAAAGATGTTGTAGACAAGTGGTTGAATCTACTAGAAGGGTATTTCTCTATCCATAACTTTTTGAATAGAGAAAAGATTACGTTTGCGCTCCTCAAAGCCATTCCCCATGTCAAAGATTGGTGGGAAACTTTCTGTGAGCAAAAGGAAATAGAGGAAACTTCATTATTTATAGTCACAGCCACCTGGGAATCCTTTGGGGACGCTATTAAGGAACAATACTACCCTGTCGAAAGTTATGACGACTTGTATACCAAATGGACCACACTGCGGCAAGAAAGAGACCAAGCAGTGCAAGATTTCAAAAATATATTCTATACCTTGCACACCAAGTTGGGTATCAAATATTTGGAGAGACATATGGTTCTCAAGTATCGTGGTGCTCTGCATAGATACATCCAGAATGAAATGGAATTTCTAGACATCTCATCCTTGGGCATGGCCTACCGTTATGCCGTCAAAATCGAGCAGAAGCTCAAAGAAAATACACGACAATTTGGGTCGGGGAACCCCTCACAATAAAATCCAGGAAAGGGAAACCCCAACCCACAGAATAAAGGACAGACCAAATATGGACAGTATCAGGACAACCAGACCAAACCGCAAGCAAAGAAGGACACCAGGAAGTGGGGCGACTTCCATAAGAGCCCTTGGCATAACAATGCAGACTGTTGCTCAAAGTAGACGTTGGTGGCTGAAGTGAAAGCCTCTGAATCAGATGTGGGTTCTGACTCTAAGTCAGAACCAGAAAGGGAAAGATGGATCATTGACACGGAACCCAGTGCCACTGTTGCTATGACCAAGCTCCAGCATGGTGAACTAGACGAGCCAGAAGAAGGAGAGTGCCTCTTCCATTCCCATATGTGGGTAAAAGGCACCTCACTGCACTTCATCATTGATAGTGGTAGCCAGAAGAACCTCATCTTAGTAGAGGTCGTCAGGCGGCTGGCCCTGCCGACAATGCTGCACCCACAACCCTACACCATTGGATGGCTCCACCAAGGAAGCAATCTCCACGTCATCCAATAGTGTCGACTGTCGTATGACATCACGCCCTTCAAAGACGAAGTAATGTGTGATGTTGCTCCTCTCGAAGTTTGTGATGTTCTTTTGGGCCAACCTTATTTATGAAAACATCATGTTGTATATGAGTCTAGGCCTCGTAGTGTTATTATTACTTTGAACAGGAAATTGTATAGGATACCCAAGGCTGTCCCACCTATTTCTATTTCCTTGATATCTGCTAAGAAATGCAGGAAGGTCATCTCTCAGATGGGTAAGTTTGTCTTCTTCGTGATCTGCTCTTAAAATGAGAGAAAAATCATAGCCACATCCAGGGTCTCTGCGGCCGACCTCTCCACATAGAAGAAGCAAGTAGATAAGGTCATGGAAGAATACTTGGATATCTTCTCCTCGCCTACTGGGGTACCTCTGCACTTCCAGGTCAAGCACCCCATCGATTTGACCCCCGGCGCACTGCTGCCCAATGGGCCAGTTTATCATCGCTCTATGTTAGAGAATGATGAGATCAAGCAACAGATCCAAGAATTTCTCAACAAGGTGCACATCCATCCTAGCTCATCACCTTGTGGGAGGCCAATCGTGCTAGTATAGAAGAAAGATGGAACCTGGCGAATTTGCATTGATTATCAGGCTCTGAATAAAATCACAGTTAGAAACTGGTACCTGATTCCCCGAATCGATGACCTCCTTGATCAACTCATGGGGGCCAAATACTTCTGTAAGATTGATCTGAAGTCTAGCTACCACCAGGTCCCGATAGAATAGACAGATGTATGGTAGACCACCTTCAAGTCAAAGGAAGGCCTTTTTGAATGGTTGGTCATGCCCTTTGGTCTGAAAAATGCTCTAGCCACTTTCATGAGGATGATGGACGATATCCTGTGACCATTCACCAATACTTTTGTAGTGGTGTATCTTGATGACATTCTCATTTACAACAAGACTTGTGCCAAACACTTGCATCATATTCAATAGGTTCTTCACACCCTACGACAGCACAAGTTATATGCCAACTTGGAAAAATGCTCCTTCGGCATGGACAAGGTCCATTACCTAGGCTACATTATTGATCAACATGGCGTACATGTGGATCCAACCAATATCCAAGT
This sequence comes from Picea glauca, assembly GCA_000966675.3. NCBI lineage: Eukaryota > Viridiplantae > Streptophyta > Pinopsida > Pinales > Pinaceae > Picea > Picea glauca. Next base: position 1,010,937 of record JZKD02S1917346.1, read on the forward strand.
CATCTGTGACTGGCCAGCCCCAACCACGCTCACTGAGCTTCGGAGCCTCTTGGGCATTGCTAGTTTCTATCGCAGGTTCGTGTTGGGATTCTCCCATATTGCATGGGCCCTCAGCCAAATAACCAAGGGTGGTGGTAAGGTGAAATTTGCAAGGGGGAAGCCCCAACAACAAGCGTTCGATGATTTGAAGCAATGCTTGTGCTCAACCCCAGTACTTTAACTACCAGACCTGCAATAGCCCTTTGAGTTTGAGACTGATGGTTCAAACTATGTTGTGGGTGTCGTTCTCACACAGCACGGCCACCACGCGGCCTATCATAGTGCGACACTATTGGATGTTGTCCGTAAGTGCCCTACTTATGACAAAGAAATGTACTCCATTGTTCAAGCCTGTCGCCAGTGGAGACATTACATTCTTGGGAGGGAGACAGTCATCCACACTGATTGCAAGATACCAGATATATAAAATATGCAGAACAGAGACGAAATGCTAGAAATAACAAAATAACAGTAAAATATCCAGCATAATCTTCACAATACACAGTGATGATATACGAAATAGCAACAGAAATAGCACTTGATTCAGATAACAATGTTCACAGGCCTCTTCGAGGGGGCAACCTCCAATCGAGCAGCGCTCTGTTACAATAATATCCAAGCT
>JZKD02S1917346.1:1041273-1064887 GCA_000966675.3 Picea glauca
TCTAATGCCCACAATGATCACATTATTTCCATACTGGAGTACGATTATTATGTCATCGCAAAGGTTTAGATGGATGTTTTCTTCATATATTGTATATAGCTCAAAAGGGTGATTCCCACTTCTTTGGCGATTTCATTTGTTGACTGGTTCACTTGAAAGAGTTTAAATTAAAAAACTGAATACACAATGAGCACAGTGATATAAATGAAGTTGTAAATGGTGATTCTAGTTAGTTGAATAAGGTGTTATGAGTACACTCTCAGACCTATCTACAGTGCCATTGGCATCTCTTGAAAGCTTGTATACTCTACTCGTGAGTTTTCCAAGTGTTAAAGTTTTAAACCTTGGTTCCGGATATTCATTCGGATAAATACATTCTTTGAGACAACAGTACATTGATTGGCATAAATCTAGGTTTGGTAAGGTTGATTTTGAAAAATTTATATTAGTTTTCAAACTAGATGGGGTGCAGTGCGTTTTTGACATAATTAAGGAGCATAATTATCACTGGATGGCAAGATAAATCCTAAATTTCCACAAAAAGTAGGGCAGATTGTGAATGGAGGCATGAAATCTATTACATAAGCAAGTATTTCAGCAATCCAGACCTGAAATAAACTCGTTTCCTCAATAAGAATATGAATAACCTCATTTTCTCTATCCTTGCTTCATCATTATCCTTATCCTCTAATTTCAGGAAACAATATTTATTGGACAAGCATCAGTTCACAAATTAGAAATCAATTGGATTACTTAAAGGAAAAGGAGTATTTTAAATAAGTTGTCCCACAGTTGAAGAAGTTTGGTAGATCCACCTTTTAGGATGTTGTTGATTGGATTGAAGTAATGCCTTGGCCTATATCATTACACTTAGCTCGATTATGAGATATTATGTAGGCCAACTACCTTCTACTGAGAGTGTTCCCTTAGCATAATACTTGAATCCATTCTATTTGGAGATTTCTTGATGGAGTCCATCATAGATGAGTTCCGACGACTGAGCAAAAAATGCACCACATATAAGTTAGAGTTGAACCTCGTTTTGAAGGTCGCATCAACCTAATAGCAAAGTGTATCAACAGGAGGAGTACTCCAGCAAAGTATACTTTTAGTAGAAAAGTGCCAAGATTCTCACCTACATTTTGGTAAAAATGATAGTTTGACCATTCTAGCAGTGGATTATAATCACAGTTAATTGTTGTTATGTTGTGAATAGCCTAGATCAGTTCACCATAATCAAGTCATAGCAGCGCATGAGAGAAATCGACCTATATTCCATCCTTATCTTCCTTGATAAAAGAAGGATCGGATCTAAAAGAGGGCACACCATTTGAGGGATTTCCATCGAGCACCTTTCTAGGAGGTTGTCATCAGATACAGTATCCATGGAAGTTTGTTAGTGAATTAAAATAGCTCGCAATCGACCAGTAGCAACTAGATTTTTTAGAACAAATCTACACACATATATCGATCTTATACTTCATATATTGATATATGGTCAAAACTTGTAGATCAGATCAAAAGAATAATGAAGACCGGATCTAGTGTATGGTAGAGTGATCTCATTATATCATAAATCGTAAATTCAAATTTCATAGAAACAAGTTATTGAATTGATTGTTTTTGTTTTCTTCTTCACATGAGGGAAATCTACCATGCAAGATGCAAATAATTTTTTTTATTTAAAAAAAAATGGCCAAAATAAGAAGATAATAATGATCTTGTCTTTTTCACTGTGAGTTCAAATAACCATATATATACATTCATGGTGCAAGAATAAAATTCATAATAATTCTAGATTTTCATGATAAATCCAAACAAAAAGAGGAATAAGACTTTAAACAACCTTTCGTGTGTTGGGTTTATGACTTTCTAGGATTTGCTTGGATCCATGGCTTGTGTTTGGGTTTATGACTTTCTTGGATTTGCTTGGATCCATGGCTTGTGTTCAAAATTCAAGGGAATATCAAAAATTTCAAGCCAAGCCTATCAACATTGAAGATTGACACAATGGAGCAGAGAATGGTAGATCAGATGTACAAATCAAAATTTGAAAACAAATATTGCAATTTTAAGGCTTGGGAAAAATAATTTCTTCCATAATTTTATTAGGAAAAATCAAAACCTTAGATCTATCTCAAATAAAAATGTTGATTCAAGAGAACTATGATGTCTACTAAGATCTGAAATTTTCAAGTGGATCCAACAACTAGTAAGTTAAATCTTGTGATAACTACCAATTGAGAACAAACATCCCAAACGCCTGGGTGTTGATAAATCCTAATTGAGAATTCCCATAGGCCCTAAGGGTTAGAACCCATGCTCTAACATCATATGTAATGGACCGATCTAAAAACGAAAATCAATTACATAAATTACTAGATATACTTCAATAAAAAATAGGAGCATTGAGAGATGAGTGACTCACCTGCTTCGAAGAAACCAACATACCCATGGTATGGGCCTAGAGACTAATACATTGAACTTGATCTGGAAAAATGCAACAACAAAGTGGGGGACAAATCTCCACTCAACCATAGACCTTGTTAATTTAATCTTCGGTAGCAAAGCATCCTCGAGCCCCGATGACTACTTAGCTAGAATTTCTTAAGTCTATTTCTCTCTATTTCTCTCTATAGATCATCCAAAGAGAGATGTTCCAAAGAGAGGGAGATGTCCTTTTCTCCTTATTTTCCCCCTTTTTATATAGTTCATCTTTGTAAAGAACCCAATCCCTAGGGTTCATTCTTTAATTATTTATTGTATATTAGGGTTTCTTCACCAATTAAGGTGACTTGTTTTACCATTTTCTTTTATTACCAATATCCATAATAAGTACTTATTGTTATGAACCATTATGACCCCCTTTGGTATAATTATTATAGACTTCTTTAATATAAGTACTTATTATTACGACTTTAGGATAATTATTATTTTTATTTATTTATATATTAATAATAATACGGGGCATGACAAGGTTGGTGGCATGTTTTGCGTGAGTCGCTTTGTGGGGACAAGAGAAGAGGTTGATGGATATGGAGTATAGGTTATGCACGGGGACTTCATTCGACATGTTCATTGGTTGCGGGGCTTTGACATTACATGATTTTAGGTGTCATTGTTTTTTTAGTCCGAAAAAGCTCACGAGTGATTGCTCGTAAAGATTCTCTCAAACTAGACTAGGTATGTGATCTACGGGTTTTCGGGTGAGCCTTTGAAAAGAACATTCCACAAGTTTCCCTCACAATGTGATCTTGGGAAGTTTTTGCAGTGCCTTAGGATCACTAGTTTGTGGTGCGAGGGTGCAATAAGTTTTTTGGGGTGTGTCTAGTTTTGTGGTGGATAGATCTACTTCTTTGAACACTGTAAAGGGTGGGACCCACAGGGAAAGTCACGTGACATACGGGCTTGTAGGTCTTTGGGAGCTTATGGCAGGAGCTTGTGGCTTAAGATTCTTTAGGTTTTCTATAGGGGTCTGTGTGAACATGTCGTTGAGATAATTTTCATCGTTATGCAGCTTCGTGGTAATGTTCATGTGTGGATAGTGTGAAGTTTTAGAAAATGACTACATTCTCGTGGGTGCGAGATAATAGAAAAATTTCTAAGAAATATCCCTATCAATGGCCCTTCTAAGTCCGCAGGAATATTTGTTTAATGTTGGTTTGAATAATTACATTCCTCTGCAGGTAATCTTGTTGTTCTTCGGACTGCGAGATTTACTCCTTTGCAACCTGTATGCTAGGTCGCTTGTTTCATTTTGCAATGGAATGTATCACATTACTTAGAAAGAAAGGAGTTGTTCCCACTTTTTCATAGTCAGAGGAAAGCGTGAGTGCATCTATTATGAAAATAAAAAGAATTCACGTCTATTTTCAATTCAATTAATCTAAAGGAAACCTACCCATCAAAATGAGTTATCATTAGTATGTCACACGACAAGCCCTTCTCCCTATTTAAATTAACAAGAAACACGTGCGAGTGTAACCTTAGCCTCTTTTAGAGTTGACCCTGTAAAATGTAGTGAGGTTTTGGTTTTTTTATGCAGGTAGGGTGTGATAGAAAACCTCATGGTATCTTCTATTTATCCATCATGTTAAGGGAGTGTAGGTTGGTTAGAGAGATTCCTAAATAAATCTTTCACCCCCCCGGCCCCACAACCTTTTTCTATTTGGATCATTAGGAGGATCACAAATTGAGTGGATAATCTTCATATTTGTTACATGGGGGTTGAGTGGATCGCAGAGTCTGACTAGGGATGTTAAGAAATGGTACAAAGGCTTACGTGATGCTTCTGTGGTCGACCTTACCGTGGTAAAAAGAATTTTTCTAGACAAATGGGAGGTAAAGAAAAATCCTCTCCAGATCTTGTCAGAATACGAAAACATCAGAAGGAACCAAGAAGAGACAGTATAAGACTACTACACCTGCTTCAACAATCTGTACAATGCAATTCCAGCCGATATCAAACACCCACAAGGTTTGGCATTGATAAAATTCCCTGACGATTTTGACGCTGATATGTCATATCAATTAAGGGAAATAAATTATACCACTCTAGAGGACATGTAGAAAAGTGCAGTAAGTGTAGAGGCCAACCTATTAGCTAGAAGGGCACGACAGAGGACGAAAAGGAGAGTCACGATTAAAGAAGAACCTACCACATCCTCTTCTGACACCAAACTAGATTCCTTAACTAGATCGATGGAAAGGATGATGGAGAGAGTTACTATAGCTTAAAGAAATTCTCCTAGAGAGAACCAAGATGATACACAAATTCGTAATCCTAACTTCAGAAGAAATCCTCCTCAAATTAGGCAGAGAGATCCTAGGGATCAAAGAGAATAGAGGGGTCCTGATCAACAGATCAAACCACCCCTATAGGAAAATTATGTTGATGAAGGTGAGGAGACAATCGAAGAATTGGATGACATGCATATAAACCTCATGGGCATTCACAATGACTAAGCCATCTTCCTCACTCAGGAAGAGCAAGAACTTTTCCTTCTTTCTCAAACAGAGTTAAATGAGGAAGCAGAGGAAACAGAACATCAGGCATTTGAAAATGCCATTATGGAGGTACACAAGCAATACAATCTGAGAAGAAAAAAGATGAATGAAAATCCTCCAAAGAAGGTAACTGAAACGAAGAAAATAGTCGAAACCAAGAAGACCTCAGAGCCTTCTACCAAGAAGATCCCTGAGAAAGGTAATTTTGAATCTCCCACAAAAAGAAACCCTACCATTTTACAAATATCAACGCAGACTGAGATTTCATCAACTAGTCAACCAAGTACTTCTGCCCAGAAAACTATGGTAGAAAGATCAGAATTGTTGAGCTTAAGGATAGCATCCACTACTTTCAGCCTTGAAGGGGAGTTAGCCAAATTGAAGATTCCCATTCCCCTTTCCGAGCTAATGAGTAAGAATTCTTACCGATCACAGGTGATCAAAGCATTGAGCATCGAGCCAGAGATAGGCACGAAGGATGTAATTGTTACATGGGGATTCAGTGGATCACAGAGTCTGACTGGGGATGTTAAGAAATGGTACAAAGGCTTACGTGTTGCTTCTGTGGTCGACCTTACCGCATTTCAAAGAAGTTTTTTGGACAAATGGGAGGTAAAGAAAAATCCTCTTAGATCTTGTTAAAATATGAAAACATCAGAAGGAACCAAGAAGAGACAGTATAGGACTATTTCACCTGCTTCAACAATCTATACATTGCAATTCCAGTCGATATCAAACCCCCACAAGATTTGGCATTGATAAAATTCCCTGACGGTTTTGACACTGATATGTCATATCAATTAAGGGAAAGAAATTATACCACTCTAGAGGACATGCAGAAAAGTGCATTAAGTGTAGAGGCCAACCTGTTATCCAAAAGGGCATGGCAGAGGAAGAAAAGGAGAGTCACGATTAAATCGAAACCTACCACATCCTCTTCTGATGCCAAACTAGATTCCTTAACTAGAGCAATGGAAAGGATGATGGAGAGACTTACTATAGCTGAAAGAAATCCTCCTAGATAGAACCAAGATGATCCACTTCAGAAGAAATCCTCCTCAAATCAGGCAGAGAGATCCTAGGGATCAAAGAGAACAGAGGGGTCTCGATCAACAGATCAGACCACCCCTACAGGAAAATTATGTTGATGAAGGTGAGGAGACAATCAAATAATTGGATGACACGCATATAAACCTCATGGGCGTTCACAATGATGAATCCATCTTCCTCACTCAGGAAGAGAAAGAACTTTTCCTTCTTTCTCAAACAGAGTTAAATGAGGAAGCAGAGGAAATAGAACAACAGGCATTTGAAAATTCCATTATGGAGGTACACATGCAGTACAATCTGAGAAGAAAAAAGACGAATGAAAATCCTCCAAAGAAGGTAACCGAAACGAAGAAAACAGTCAAAACCAAGAAGACCTCGGAGCCTTCTACCAAGAAGATCCCTGAGAAAGGTAATGTTGAATCTCTTGCAAAAATAAACCCTACCATTTTACAAATATCAACGCAGACTGAGGTTTCATCAACTAGTCAACCAAGTACTTCTGCCCATAAAACTATGGTAGACAGATTAGAATTGTTGATCTTAAGGAGAGCATCCACTACTTTCAGGCTTGAAGGGGAGTTAGCCAAATTGAAGATTCCCATTCCCCTTTCTGAGCTAATGAGTAAGAACGCTTACCAATCATAGGTCATCAAAGCACTGAGCATCGAGCCAGAGATAGGCACGAAGGATGTAATTGTTACATGGGGATTGAGTGGATCGTAGAGTCTGACTCGGAATGTTAAGAAATGGTACAAAGGCTTACGTACTGCTTCTGTGGTCAACCTTACCGCGTTTCAAAGAAGTTTTCTAGACAAATGGGAGGTAAAGAAAAATCCTCTCCATATCTTGTCAGAATACGAAAACATCATAAGGAACCAAGGAGAGATAGTACAGGACTACTTCACCCACTTCAACAATCCGTACAATGCAATTCCAGCTAATATCAAACCCCCACAAGGTTTGGCATTGGTAAAATCCCCTGATGGTTTTGACGTTGATATGTCATATCAATTAAGGGAAAGAAATTCTACCACTCTGGAGGACATGTAGAAAAGTGCAGTAAGTATAGAGGCCAACCTGTTAGCTAGAAGGGCACGACAGAGGACGAAAAGGAGAGTCACGATTAAAGAGGAACCTGCCACATCCTCTTCTGACGCCAAACTAGATTCCTTAACTAGAGAGATGGAAAGGATGATGGAGAGACTTACTATATCTAAAAGAAATCCTCCTAGAGAGAACCAAGCTACTCCACAAATTCAGAATCCTAACTTCATAAGAAATCCTCCTCAAATAAGGCAAAGAGATCCTAGGGATCAAAGAGAACAGAGGGGTCCTGATCAACAAATCAGACCACCCCTACAGGAAAATTCTGTTGATGAAGGTGAGGAGACAATCAAAGAATTGGATGACATGCATATAAACCTCATGGGCATTCACAAAGACAAAGCCATCTTCCTCACTCGGGAAGAGAAAGAACTTTTCCTTCTTTCTCAAATAGAGTTAAATGAGGAAGAAGAAGAAACAGAATAAAAATCATTTGAAAACGCCATTATAGAGGTACACAAGCAGTACAATCTGAGAAGAAAAAAGATGAATGAAAATCCTCCAAAGAAGGTAACCGAAATGAAGAAAATAGTCGAAACCAAGAAGACATCGGAGCCTTCTACCAAGAATATCCCTGAGAAAGGTAATGTTGAATCTCCCACAAAAAGAAACCCTACCATTTTACAAAGATCAACGCAGAATGAGGTTTCATCAACTAGTCAACCAAGTACTTCTGCCCAGAAAACTATGGTAAACAGATCAAAATTGTTGAGCTTAAGCAGGGCATCCACTACTTTCAGCCTTGAAGGGGAGTTAGCCAAATTGAAGATTCCCATTCCCCTTTCTGAGCTGATGAGTAAGAATGCTTACCGATCACAGGTGGTCAAAGCGCTGAGCATCGAGCCAGATATAGGCATGAAGGCCTTGACTGTTGGATCAACAAATCATTCGGACACTGTAAATCTTACAGACGATCAACCTAAACTCTTGTTTGGCCCTGAAGTTGATGGTCAAATCGACACTGACGTTGTTGCTCCTTTTTACATCAGCCTAAATATACACAACCTGATTCTGCACAATGCTATGCTAGATTTGAGTGCTTCTCACAACCTGATGCCTAAAGTAGTGATTGAAAAGATGGGACTCGAGGTCACCAGACCCTACAAGGATTTTCACTCTTTTGACTCCAGCAAAGTCAGATGTATCGGTTTGATCAAAGACTTATGTATCACCCTAGTTCAGATTCCAGCAAAAAGCATGGATATGGATGTTGTGGTCACAGACATCCCCCCGAAATATGGTATGTTGCTATCCAGGTCTTGGGGGGCTAAGTTGAAAGGCACTTTGTAGTTAGATATGTCGTATTCCACTATCCCAGTATTCAGACAACAGAGAAGACTATACAGAGAGACGTTGATGAAATACATGGTCAGCAGTCAAGAAAAGCCACATAACTACCCTCTATACTCTGTACATTCTGATCTGGATTCCTTCATCTTATATAATGACGGTGATATGGAAGAACAAATCGCCTAGCTGGAAGAAGATACACTTGATCCGAAAGAAGGCCAAGAAATTACTGAGGTAAAAATGAATGAAATTGTAATAAGTGAAGAACTGCTAGCATATTTCTGGAGCATGGACTTCGATGTAGATGTGAGAAAAGAGGGAGCTGGAGCAAGAGTTTGGTTGCACAATAACAAATCAAGGTATTCAGAGATTCATTCTTACAAACTGAATTTTCAATGTACTAACAACATAGCCGAGTACGAAGCTTTGATGCTCGATATGAAACTACTAAAGAAGGTTGGTGCCAAGAAAATCATGGTAAGAGATGATTCTGAATTGATTATCAAACAAATTAAAGGTAAGTATGCAACAAAACATCCCAGGCTTAGAGCTTATAGGAATGTTGTTTTGGACACCCTTTATTGTTTTACATAAATCGATTTGCAGGTGATGCCCAGGGGACAGAACATTTTAGAAAATGGGTTAGCTACATCGGTATCTACATGCAAGATACCTTTTCATTCCACTTGCCCATACATAGTAGAGGTGAAGTGCAGACTGACTATCCCGAACAACATCAGATACTGGCAGGTATTTGGGAACGACGATCAAATTGAATATTTTCTACAATGTAAAAATGCTATAGTGTACAAATATAGACTTAGAAAATGATGATGAAGATGTAAATAAATCTGTTTTTGGAAATAATAGTGTAAATAAAATAGATTCATAAGAATCGAGTGAAGATGAGGTAGATTATGATGTTTTTCATTTAAAGAATAATGTGTTACCTAGGGGTTTAGTTCCGTTAGAAGACCTGTTTGATTTTAATGATGTGGCGAAAAAACCCAAAATTGAAGCCAGTGGTAAGGAGGTTGAAGACTGTAACATAGGGACAGAGGAGAAACCCAATATGGTAAAACTTTCCAAATCTTTACCCCCCGAGCAAAAACTCAAATACATTGAAATTTTCAAGGAGTATGTAGACGTGTTTGCCTGGGGTTATGAAGATTTAAAATCTTATGACACAAGCATCATACAGCATAGGATCTCGATAAAAGAAGAACAAAAACCTTTCAGACATAAACTTAGGAGAATCAATCCCAAGTTACTTCCCCTGATAGAAAAAGAAATCAAAAAGATGTATGACGCTAAAATCATAGTTCCCTTAAGATTTTCCAAATGGGTTTCAAATATGGTTCCGACCTGAAAGAAAACTGGAGAAATTAGGCTTTGCATTGATTTTTGAAACCTAAACAAGGTCTCCCTAAAAGACAACTACCTATTGCCAAAAATGGACCACGTATTACAAAAGGTAGTTGGATCCATCCGAATCTCCTTACTAGATGGTTTCTCAGGCTATAACCAGGTTCTCGTCCACCCAGATGATCAGGAGAAAATAGCCTTCACAACACCTTGGGGAACCTTCATGTACGTGAAGATGCCCTTCAGTTTGATGAACGTTGGGGCCACTTTCCAAAGAGAAATGGACATCACTTTTGTGAATGAGCTTGGCAGATTTATTGTCATTTATCTGGATGACTTAATGGTTTATTCCCAATTCGATGAAGAGCACCTACAACCTCTCATATGAGTGTTTGAGAAATGCAGGAAATTTGGGATTTCTTTGAATCCTAAGAAAAGCCTTTTTGGGTTAGAGGAAGGTAAACTATTGGGGCACATAATCTCTAAGTATGGTATTAAGATAGATCCTTGTAGAATAGAATCCATTTAGAAACTGGAACATCCTAGGAATATCAAAGAGTTACAATCTTTCATTGGAAAAATAAACTTTCTGAGAAGATTCATACCCAACCTGGCCGAACTTCTCAGGAACATCACCAACATGTTAAAAAGGGACACAAAAATAAAATGGAACACTGAATCCAAGAATTCTTTTGAACATGTTAAGAATGCACTCACACAGGATTGAGTTTTGATCAGTGCTAACTTCACCAAAGATTTTTACCTTTTCTCTTTCACTTCTAAACATACCATTGCAGTAGTATTACTACAAAAAAACAACGAAGGGTATGAACAACCCATAGCCTTTTTCAGTAAATCCTTAAGAGATGTTGCTCTGAATTATAAAATAATGGAGAAACAAGATTTTTCTCTGGTAAAATCCATAAAGGATTTTAGAGTCTATATTCTCCATTCCCACACAATTGATTATGTTCTGAACGCAGTAGTATAGGACATTCTAACTCAGGACAATTCAGATGGAAGAAGAGGAAAATGGATTGTTGTTATTCTAGAGTATGACATAGAGATTAAGCCTACTAAACTAATTAAAGGTTAAGGTCTAGCAAAGTTAATGGCTGAATCTAATTTCCATGCTTTAAATATTAATTACTTAGCTCCAGTAGATGAACAGGGAGAGCAGGTGACTCCAAGTGTGAAAGAGGTATTTCTAAACTCTCCATGGTATGCAGACCTAAAATTTGTTTTGCATAATTTACAAGCTCCCCCTGGTCTAACAAAAATGAAATCTAGGTTTTTGAAATTGAAAGCATTAAAATTTTTCATTCTAGAAAGCAATCTTTATTGGAAGGATCCTAGAGGTATTTTGTTAAATTGCCTGTTAAAAGTTGAAGCTGACAAAGTCTTATACGATTTTCATGCAAGAGCTGTGGTGGCCACCTGAGTTGGAAGACCAGAGCTAATAAAATCCTTAGAGCCAGGTTTTTTTAGCCTACACTATTCGTTGATGTGCATTAGAAAGTGACTTCATTCCATAAATGTCAAGTGTTGGAGGGAAAAAAGAAGCTCCTTCCTTTGCCCCTGAAACCCATCTCTGTTGAAGCTCCTTTCCAGCAATGGGGATTAGACTTTATCGGAGAGATACACCCTCCCTCTTCGAGCCAGCACAAATGGATTCTTACTTCCACGAACTATTTCAGAAAATGGATTGAAGTTGTACCAAGCAGGCAAGCTACTGATTATGTCATTATCAAATTTATGGAAAATAACATCTTGTCTCATTTTGGGTGTCTAAGAAAAATCATAACTGACAATGTAGTTTCTTTCTGATCCAAGAAGCTCATAGATTTTTGCAACCAGTATCATATCATTTTGGGACAATCCACATCTTATTACCCTTAGGGAAATGGGTTGGCTGAGTCATCCAATAAAACCTTGGTGAACATTATTAAGAAGACACTACAAGAAAACAAAAATTCATGGCATAACAAGCTAGTTTTCGCACTTTGGGCCGACATATTGACCACTAAGAGGTCAATTGGTATGTCTCCATATCAGTTCATCTGTGGCACTGAAGCAATTTTTCCTACCTCTTTAGGGGTTCCTGTCATGAAACTGTTGCAAGAGATGCAAGCCGAGATGAATGACTCCCAAAGAAGGATAAACCAAATGATCCACTTGCAGCAGTCTAAAGAAGAAGCATACAACAAAACTCATGTTGTCCAGGAGAGCATAAAAAAGATCTTTGACAAAAGAACTAAAGAAGATGACTTTGAGCTAGGTGATCTGGCTCTGAGGTGGGATGCTAGAAATGAAGATAAGGGGAAGCATGGAAAGTTCGACAGTCTGTGGAAGGGACCTTATGTGATTCAAGCATTCAAAGGAAATAATTCTTTCCTTCTCAACAATAGTGATAGGACCAATCTGCCAGGAGGACCTGTGAATGGCAGAATGTTGAAGCATTATTCACCTCCTCAGTAGAGGCCTTCCGTCACACCTTTCCATTGTACAAACCATTTACTTTTACTTACAAGTTTTTGAGTGGATAACTTTGATCAGAGGGTTGAAGCCCATAGAGAAGGCCATAAGCCACTAAACATTGTCATCAAAATTTTCAAAAATAAAACAAATCAAACAATAGAATAAACTGTGGAGAAATTTTTCAGAACATCAAGAAGCAGGATTCTTGGCACTTCACAAGGAGAGTACCATCCCCAGGTGGATTTGTTGTTATAACCCTATAATTTATAGGATCAACTGGTTACTGAAATTTTATCCCTTTACTATGTTTGGTTGGCAAATAATTTTCCATTTTGTAAATAATTTGAGAAAGAAAAGAAAGAAAAACAAAACAAAGAAAAATAAAAAGAAAGAAAAAGAAAAAGAAAAGAAAAAAGAAAGGAATAAAAGAGGGCATAAAAGAAATTGAATAAATCCCCATGCAATAACAATGACTTGGTCCATACAGTTTAAGCATGTCCAAGTCCTTTAAAATTGATGTTGATAGGATTAGTGAATAAGCTTGGATAAACTGTTTAATCTTAGCCAAGTAGGTAGGTTAGCTAGTGAATAAATTTGACCATACTGCCTAATCTTGGTCAAATAACCCTAGGGTAGAGTAATTTCTTAGTCCAATAGTTTAATCTAGGCTAAATGTCATAGGTAAGTAGGTTAGAGCATAGGTTAGTTGGCTTGATTTCAATAAAACATGCATGATGATCAATGTTGATTCATACCTTTGATGTTTAAAAGCATGTTGCCTAACCTTCATGGTGATAAAAAGAAAGGAAAATAGAGCAAGTCCACATAAAGCACTTATCCTAAGTTTCGATGCAAATAAGATTTTGCGTTGGCTGATTAAAGAGAGCACATAGATGAACGGTTGAGACATCAACGCGTAGATCTACAGTCAACAAGCTTTTCCGAACCCCCCCCCGACCGTTCTACCTTTAAAGGTTGGGGGGGGGGCTCTGGAATGATGGGTGACAAGAACGTTCATGAAAGTTCATTAAAGGAAGCACTCAGATCTACGGTCCAACAGTGGGCACACGGATAGACGACTGACAATACGTTTAAGACCCCCCCGACCGTTCTTATTTTAATGGTGGGGGGGGGGTCAGAATGGAATGGTTTTCTGACGATCCCCCTGCTTTAACATGGTAGGAATCTATTGCACCAGACTCCCACCATTTACCGCAAACCATTTTACCACTTACCATTTACCACCTTTCTAACATACCACTATCGTCCAATGACATCACTTTCCACTGCTTTTCCTTACAGGTCCCGTCTCATAACTCTGTCAGTCCACCCCCCCTGTTCACCCGTCACAAGTCCCTTCACCATTGTTGGTCTCCAATCAACACCCTCCATGTCACCCAGTCATACTCGTCACCCATTTTTCACCTGCCATCTCATGCTCCAAATCACTCGTTGGCCATTTATTACAGGCTAACTTATCCGTTAGCCTATTGATCTGTCTCCTACGCCCAACGGGTATCCATTCACTCAAAACTAGCCCTGCTCCTCCATTCGCCCATCGCTCATCTTATCCTCACACAAGAAAGTTTTCTTTGTCTCCTCTCCGATTCAGTCAGTAGCCCAACCACAACCATTACCACTAACATTTTTGTTTGAATTGCAGGTACTCTTCACAGTGATGGCACCAAAATCCAAGAAGGAAGAAGCTGAGGAAAATCCTTTCCTCCCACCTCCTATCGACCTCGACAGGATCCCATTGGCCGACAAAGACCATTTCATCTCAGATACAAAGTGTGAATTTGACTTCGCAGATTTGTAGTCATGGCTCAAAGACACTTTCTTAGATTAGAGCGATGAAATTGGCCTCTGGGAGTCAAATCTTCCTGTATATCTTTTCTCCCAGGTCCATCATTTCCCTGAATTTTCCCTCAAATGCCAATCTCATTACCTCCCCGACCAGAGAGCCATAGTCTCGTCATTAGGGGAAACTCTATTCTTCATCACACCAAAGGCCATTGATGAGATGATGCAGATACCTAGAATCGAATCTACCTCCCCTTTCAATATTGAAATCATAACAGAGTTATACCAAAAACTATCTTTTTCTCAAAGAGCCCAAATCTTTGAAATTTTCCTCCCACAGGATGCTCAACTCCCTAAGTCAAATCCCCCATATCCTTCCTCCCTGTTCTCAGAAAATGGAAACCAAGTCATTTCATCGCTCTATTGTCTGCTTGGTTATTTTTCAGACGAATGGGTGGATGAACCTATATTTTGTTTTCTGTCCATTTTCTCTACCAAGGAAAATCCCACCACTCAGTTCGACTATAGCACTTTCCTAGTGGAGAATATTCACAAGCAACTTTCAAAATTCGCCACAGAGGGCATGTTCTGGTATTCCTCCATATTGGCTTACATGTTCATCTTATTTCAAGTGGACAGGTTCTCTTTCTCGATGCAGAAAATGGACAAGGACGGGAAGTCGTAGGAGGTAACATCTTGGACTTTGCTGCTCAGACAGAATTCCACAGAGTTCAGTTTCAAACAGTTCGTCGAGCAGTTTTACTACCTAGTGGTGAGCATACTTAATGGCAGACCAGAACCAAGAATAAATGAGGAGATTAATGCTTAGTGGGTAAATACTTAGGCAGTTTGTATGGAGCTAACTCGCACCCATATATTCTACTAGCAGATCATGTCTACCATTTCTTCCAAGAAGCCGACTGATACTTCACTAGTCGACCAGACGAATAAAGGATGTCCAAAGTTGAGTATTTTTTAGAAATATGACCAGATCAAGAAGAGGAATCAGACACTGACCAACAACACTTATGCTTAGTTTTGGAAATAGACATCCACGACACAGCACAGAATATTGTCTGCATTTGATACAGAGAAGGGTAGAATGCACATGGATTTTCTGCAGGCACAGGTGCTCGACCCAAAGACAGTCACTGATTACAAAAGGGAAACGTTCGAGTTCCACACCAGAGATGTGCACCCGACCGATCAAATGGATCTGCACAGGTAAACTGGAGAAATGGTTTTCTCCACTTTGCCAAATGCTTCTACTACGACATCTAAACTACAATTCTCTCTGAGCAATGTTCAGACATAGTTAAAGTTAGAGAAGATATCATCCTTTGCAAAGGATAACAAAATTAAAACATTGGAAGAATTGGTCCTCAAGATCGGGTATGACCCCTCGAATGTGAAAGAAATTGAGGAGATGTTAAAAAAGAAAAATGTTGATATAGCATCTCCAAGGAAACAACTGAAATTTCCACCAACGTAAGATGCACAAGCAAAGGAGATAGTTGAGACAGAAGGTGAGAAGGGTGAGATGTTCAAGTTGATCATGGAGCAGAAGTCACAGTTGAAAGAGATGGAAGTAGAACTGGAAAGGTTAGTGAAGGAGAAGGAACGATCAACACCTATGGAATTCATTCCATTGAGCACAGTTCCACTTACAGGAGTAAGCACAACATCTATAGCAGAAACCCCCTCAGCATAAATTCCCTCATCAACTCCACTAACAGCTCTCGAAAAGACAGTAGAACTAGCAAAATCCATGGGGGAGATGAACTTGCAAGAGACAAAAATTAGCAGACTTAAAAAGGAGGTTGAGGACATTCAGGATCTCAAATCTTCTTACCAAACAAGCTACTCCATGGAGAAACAAACATCAGACAAGCTCAAACAGGAATTGCAGCAGCTTCAAACGAAAACAGTGGCAGGCAAGACACTTACTGAGGCCAAGGAAAATATCTGGATGGATATCTCCAAATCCATAAATGAAATATGGCCTATAGTGCAAATCATGTTCTAGCAAAATGCACTGGTACAAAGGAGCAGACAGGCTATTAAGAAAATAAGAGGAGAGTTGGGACAAATGCCCACAGAAGCAACTGAGATCATTAAATTCCTGAATTCAAAAACCAGAGAAGAGTTAGAGGATTTGAAGATTGAAGACAGTATGGAAACCATCCTCGAAGACAAGAGGGTTCTGACCAAGAGAGGACTAATGCTGCAGTTGGAAGAGAAATTCCAGACTATGGACAAAGGAGTTCAAATATTTTTCGGCAAGATCAAAGCTCTGCAAAAGAAAGGTCTCCCTGGCTTAAGGGTCCTAAATGACAAGTTAATGACCCTTCTTTATTATGAACAGAATCTGGCCAGTGGCCAAAGATAGTTCAAAATTTTTGGGAATATAGGGTAGCATAACGGGCAAGACTTTCTTAGAAACTTTGCAGCTAGACATCAGCATACAACACGAGATCTAGTATATTTTCATCGTCATCCAACTTTTTCCAAGTACACAGAGATGGATGAAATATGCCGAAGACTACTCAAAGTCATCATTCCCAGTCAGCTACGATGGGAAGAGCTATGCAATCTGATCGAGTAGGAGATGAGGTGTCCAAGTCTAGTCAGCAATCAGATCAGACAAAGTCGTGCATATGACTCACCAACGGCTTTCCCCAAAATCAGCTTGAAGAATTTGACACATCATTGATAGTCCCTAAAGTTTTGTATCTTGTTGAGTTAGTTAGTTAAATTTAGAATCGACCACGTCCTGATCATTAATGATAGGATCGTTTGTAATTTTTTGATTATAAATACTTCGAACTTTGAAGTATCAAGGGTTGATCTTTACGCCCTGTAAGCCATAAAGACTGTAATTGTTTATCAAGAGATCTTCCAGTAATACAAAGGGACGTTTCACAGGATTATTGTGTGTTATTCATTGGCGATGTTTACTTTTCTCTGTTAAATGTTTTTCTCACTCAGTTGTCATATTGTTTTCTAGTCTGATCTTTTAAAAGTAGCGCATGTTGCAAGATTTATCTTTGTATACCCTGTTTCCGACTTTAAATATCTAAATGTTTATCTTCTGATTTTATAGTGAAGAAATTCTTAAATGCTTCTTTACTTTAATTGATATTCTCATATTTTCGGCTATCCATCACTTTACTGCTAAAGAATCCAATGAATTGTTAGAAAAACAGGACCGCGGAGCAATAAAATAAAACAAATGCAGAAACAAAACACAGAAGACACACAATGCAAGAGAGACACAGATTTACGTGGTTCACCCAGTGTGGGCTACGTCCACCAGAGAAATTGCCAGGTCCTTCCTTTGTTATTGTCCAGCAAATGAAGGGATACAACCTACAGCAAAACCCGTTGTAACTTCCTCTTCTTTCTCTCACAGTATCCTCTCTCAGAATACAATATTCACCACCATCAATAGCCGCAATACATTTCCCTCATAAAAGAGGGTTTCCTTCTAGGGAAAAAAAAACCCTAACATAATCTCTACCATTAGATCTGCGACCTTATAATGAACAGTCCAGATTTACAATGAAATTAAAATATACTTTTACAAGGCAATTTTTTCTTCGGGGGCTTCACCCCCGAACCCCCGTTGGGGGCCTGCTTACCCCCAGACCCCCCAGCCGGGGGGATGGACCCCCAGGACCCCGCAAAGGGGGTACCCCCCCTCTGCACTCCCCCGCGTGGAAGAGTGTACATACTTCTGGGGTGTAAATACTTCATGGGGTATAAACACGACTGAAAGCAAGGACCTCTGAATCAGGAAGATAATCAGGCTCCACAACCAACATGAATGCACTACCTTGCCTTGTGAAAAGAATCTTTTAGTTCCTGTTTTGATCTCTATCCTTATAATACAGACCCCATAGCCCAATGGATGTGTAAACCTTATTTCAGCCAACATTACAAAAAACAAACAATTCAACCTTATTCTATTTAACTAGCCTAATATCTCAAAACTAAAACATATCTAAATCTTATAGAGAGATCCCTCTCTGAAACTGGCAGGGCTAGATCCCAGTTTCGAAGTGGTTGGATAAAGCTACCTCTAGCAAATTTCTTCTACCCTGACAACCTCTAGGAATTTACAAAGTGATAATAGGGTCTTAGGGGGTTTATAGGCAAAGGGGGGTGTAAAAAGGGGTATCTAGTAAAACTATGGGTTTCTTTTGTTGAAAATATGTATTGGGAGGGGGTTTCAAAAAAAGGATTTTGGAATGTATTTATCGATATCTAGTGAAATTAGGGTTATCATTTAATATCCCATGAATGAAGGCGCTATGTCATAGGTTCACTAAGTGAAGTCCCTGTGAGTTGTTATGACTAGAGATTCATAGGCTTGTGAGAATGAATTGCATTAGAGATAACCAATGGTCAGTCAGACCTAAGGGAGATCGACACCATAGCATGCGAGAAGGGCATGATGAATTGATCTAGAAAGGAGGGGAAAGCCTCCAAATGAAGAGTATTTAAATTCCAATCTTTAAATCACCAAGAATGAACATCCTGATAGAAAAACATGATCATAAAACAATAAAATAAAACAAATGTGGAAATAAAACATAGAAGATACACAATACAATAGAGACACATATATATTTGGTTCACCCAGTGTGGGCTACGTCTACCAAAGAAATTTCCAAGTCCTTCCTTTTTATTATCCAACAAAATGAAGGGATACAACCTACAACACACCCTTTGTAACTTCCTCTTCTTTCTCTCACAATATCCTTTCTCAGAATAGAACACTCATGATAATACACAACTGTAATACAATACCCTCATAAGAGAGGGTTTCCTTATAGGGGAAAAAACCCTAAAAATAACTTCTGCCATCAGATATGCGACCTTATAATGAATGGTTCAAATTGACTACGAAATTACAATATTTTACAAGGAAATTTTTCACAATATTTTTCTTTGGGGGCACTGCCCCCTAATCCCACTCCAGGGGGGGGGATAAAAAAAATTATCGTTGCCCCCCCCCCTCTGGACCCCCCTGGCGACAGTTGTGGGGGGTAAATCCCCCTCACATCCCTCGGTTAGGGAATGGGGTCCAAGCATGGTTGAAACAAACATATGAATCATAAAGAGAATCAGGCTCCACAACCAACAATCTCCCACTTGGAGATTAATCACAACAACTCCATTGTTGTTGTACATGTTGAACTATGATCAAACTTGGACCTGGAAAATTTCTTGTCTTTACCTTCATGCTTGAAGACCAACTGAAACTGAGAAGGAAATTAGTTTCTCCTTGGTTACTCCCTTTTTTAACATGTCTACAGGATTCTAGCTAGTATGTATCTTTTCCAACTTCAAATGTCCATCTCCCACGACAGATCGTATAAAATGGTACCTGAGCTATAGATGATTAGTATATAAATGGAAGGTTGATTTCTTTGCAAGATGAATGGCACTCTCACTATCACAGTACAACCTGTTATTCTTCTGCTTCTTTCCCAATTCATCCATAAACCTCTGTAACCAAATCATTTCTTTACTAGCCTCTGTAGCAGTGACATACTCTGCTTCTGTTGTTGAAAGTGAAACAACCTTTTGTAGTTTTGAAATCCAACTCACTATTGTTCCACCTACAGTAAAAACATGCCCTGTGGTGCTCCTCCTGCTATCTTTATCGCCTGCCATATCTGAATCAACATATCCTTGTAGAACAATGTTTGAACCTCTAAAACATAATGAATGAGTACAAGTGCCTCTCAAATACATGAGAATCCACTTTACTGTCTCCCAATGTTCTTTACCTAGATTGTTCATATACTTTTTCACAACTCCCACTGCATGTGCAATATCTGGTCTTGTGCAAACCATCACATACATCAAACTCCCTATTGTTGATGAATAATGGACCATGAACATGTATTTTATCTCCTCTTGTGTCTTGGGACACATTTCCTTTGTTAATTTGAAATGGTTGGCCAATGGTGTACTAATTGGTTTTGCATTCTGCATTCTAAACCTGTCCAACACCTTCTCTTTGTACTCACCCTGAGACAATGTCAATTTGTGATTTTTTCTGTCTCTTGTTATTCTCATACCAAGGATTTTCTTTGCATCACCAAAATCCTTCATTGCAAATGAATTAGCTAATTTCTTCTTGAGCACATTTATATACTACATATTAGACCTTGCAACAAGCATGTCATCTACATACAATAGCAAGATAATATAGCTTCCATTTTCTAGCCTTTTAAAATAAACACAGTGATAATAATGGCATCTACTATAACCTTGTTCTATCGTAAACCTATCAAACTTCAAATACCACTGCCTTGGAGCTTGCTTTAGGCCATACAATCTCTTCTTCAACCTGCATACCAAATTTTCCTTCCCTTTGACCTCATACCCATGTGGATGTTGCATATTAATCTTGTCATCCAAATCCTCATGAAGAATTTTTTTTTTTTACATCTAACTGTTCAAGATGAAAATTATCCACTACCACAATACTTAAAATAGTCCAAATTGAAGTCATTTTAACAACAGGGAAAAGTATTTCATCAAAATCTATACCTTTCTTTTGTGCAAACCCCTTTACAACAAGTCTAGCCTTGTACTATTTTTTTCCTCCATCTTCTTCCTTCAACCTGTAAACCCATTTATTTTGCAATGCTCTTTTTCTTGCAAGCAACTTAACCAAATCCCAAGTCTGGTTATTTACCAAGGAATTCATTTTCTCTTTCATGCCTTTCTCCCACTTATGTTTAGTGTCTACCTGCATTGCGTCTTCATAACTTTCCGATTCACCAGAATCAGTCAACAATAAATAATACAATGAAAGAGAGTATCGTTCAACACATCTACTTAACCTCGTATATCTTCTAACAACACTTTTAGGAGAGTAAGGTACCTTCTGCTCCTATTGTTGTACATTTTGATTTTCTAGTACCTTTGGAATTTCTTTTTCAGTGATCTCATCAAGCATTGTGTATTCTGATTTTTCTTTTTCTTGTTTCTTTCCCTGCAACTGATCTTTGTACATGGATTTCTCATTGAATATGACATCTCTACTACTAATGATTTTGTGATTTTCATAATCCCATAAGCGATAACCAAAATCATTAACACTATATCCAATAAAGTTACACTTCTTGGATTTTGCCTCAAGATTTGTTCTATTTTCTTTATCAATATGGAAAAATTCTTCACAGCCGAAAGTATTCAAAAAAGAGTAGTTTACCTCTTTACCTTTCCATTCCTCTTCTAGAATTCCACCATCCAAAGAGCTTGAAGGTCCTATGTTTATTAAGTAAATAGAAGTATCTATAGCATCTACCCAGAACTATAAGGGCAACCCAACATGCAATCTCATACTCCTTGCATGCTCCATGATTGTCATGTTCATCCTTTCTGACACACCATTTTCTTGTGGTGTTCCTAGAACAATTTTATCTCTATGAATCCCATGGTATGAACAGTAATCATCAAACTCCTTGATGCAATATTCACCTCCATTGTCTGATCTAAGACACTTCAACCTTTTTCATGTCTCATTCTCAACCAAATCTTTCCATTTCTTAAAATTATAAAAAAAACATCATATTTTTATCGAATGCAATAAACCCAAGTTTTTCTTGTTGCATCATCAATAAAAGTAACATAATAACGAGATCCACCAAGAGATGATACCTAAGTTGATCCCCATACATCTATATGCACAAGATCTAACCTTTCACTCTTCTTTTCTTTTCTGACTTTGAGAAATCTAACTCTCTTTTGTTTTTCATAAACACAATGCTCACAAAAATCCAAATCAATTTGTTTAAGATCTGGAAATAAATTAATTTTGTGAAGTATTTGCATCCCCTTCTCACTCATATGTCCAAGCCTATAATGTCACAGTGTTGTATCCACTCCTGTAGAAGATAAAGGGATAGAAGAGTCAGTATCACCAGTACATAAATATAATGTACCTGCCTCCTCTCCTTTTTCTATCACTAGTGATCCTTTGGTGACCTTCCATGCCTTATTTATAAATATAGATATAAAACCTTCATTTTCCAACTGCCCTATTGAAATCATACTTTTCCTTAGATCTGGTACATTTATTACCTCTTTCAATAACCATTTGTTTCCATTCTTTTGCTTTATTTGTACCTTACCCATTCCAACAATTTTGCATGGTGCATCATCACCCAAATGAACCTGTCCAAAATCACCTTGAACATAATCTAGAAAATGTTTCCTATGGGGTGTGGCATGAAATGAATCCCCTGATCTACTACCCAAGTCTTGGAAATAATATCTATAGAAAGAATCAAAGCATCTTGTAACACATCACCTGTTACATTTGCTTCTTGATTTTTCTCTTGTTTTCCATCTCTTTGTTTCGTTGGATCTCTGTAGTCTTTCTTCAGATGTTCTTTCTTCCCACAATTCCAACACTCTATATTTCTCAGTCTAGATTTGGATCCACCCTTCCTAGAATTCCCATGGTTCCCTAAGCCATTTCCTCTATCCTTTTGTCTTCTCCACAGTCAATGCATTACCTGATGTCTCACATGTGCTTTTCCATCGCATTTCCTCACCAAGGATAGCACCAACAACATCATCAAATTATAGCTTGTTTGAACTAGAGACAAAGTTACTTACATCCATGACCAAGCCATTCTAGATTTCTGGAAATGAGCACAAGATTAAAATATCCCTTGCCTCATCATCAAAGTCCACTTTTACAGAACTTAGCTGATTAGTAACTGTGTTAAATCCATCTAAATGATCTGCAATAGACACACCTTCTGACATATTCATATTAAATAATATCTTCATTATAAATACCTTATTGGACACCGAGGGTTTTTCATAAAGTTTATCCAATGCATCCATCATCTCATTCGTTGTCTTTTCTTCTGAAATATTGAAAGCCACTGACGCTTCCAGGCTCAACCGTATCATTCCTAGTTCCTTTATGTCAATAACCTCCCATTCTTCGTCCTTCATGGCCATCGAATTATTTTCTATTCCACCCAATGGTAGGAATAGATCATTCTGATATAAATAATCTTCCATCTAGATCTTCCATAACTGGTAGTTTTAGCCATTGCTCCCACTCGAACCAATAACCCTCTTTTCCTGTGAGTTACGTTCCACTCTGATACCAGTCGTTAGAAAAATGGGATCGTGGAGAAATAAAATAAAACAAATGCAGAAATAAAACACAGAAGATACACAATACAATACAGACATAGATATGCATGGTTCACTCGGTGTGGGATATGTCCACCAAAGAAATTGTCAGGTCCTTCCTTTTTATTATCCAACAAAATGAAGGGATACAACTTACAACACACCCACTATAACTTCCTCTTCTTTCTCTCGCAGTCTCCTCTCTCAGAATACAACATTCACGATAATACCATTCGCAATAAAATTCCCTCATAAGAGAGGGTTTCCTTCTAGGGAAAAAACCCTAAAAATAACTTCTATCGTCATATATGAAACCTTATAATGAACAGTCCAGATT